>LR749628.1:706732-1122492 GCA_902729485.2 Mus minutoides | reverse complement strand
AAAAAAAAAAAAAAAAAAAAAAAAAAAAAAAAAAAAAAAAAAAAAAAAAAAAAAAAAACAACCAACAACAACAACAAAATAGCTTGCTTTGATTCCTCTGGGCAGCTCTTACTCCAGCTGGTCAGCCCTCATGGCTGGTTCTCACAATTCCCTACCTCATGGCATCCTCTCCTCCTCTCTCTTCTCTCTTATGGTCCTACCTCTGACCACAAGCTTGGGAACCAAAGCCCCACCTACCTCTCTTCTGCCCAGCTATAGGCTGTCAGCATCTTTATTCAACCAATAGTTTTAACCTAAGGAGCAAGGATACATAGCATCCCTTGGTGTACAGGAGGATTTTCTCATCCCTGGAGGCAACTAGACCTTGAGGGCCAATATTTAGCATTACAACACAGCAATATGCTGGGTAGTGGTGGTGCACTGCCTTTAATCTCAGCACTTGGGATGCAGAGGCAGGCGGTTCTCTGAGTTCGAGGCCAGCCTGGTCTACAGAGTTCCAGGACAGCCAGGGCTATACAGAGAAACCCTGTCTCAAAAAACAAAACAACAACACAGCAATAGACCAAACCTCAACACTCACCCACCCTGCTTTGGCATTTCTTTTATATTACATATGAAGTTTTGTAGACTTCTATAGACAAGAAGGAAACACACCCTTTCTATAGCAGAAGCCATAATGTTATGGGGAATGGCTTGGACCTGTGCCTCTGATATTGTATCCAGTAGCCACACGTGGCCAGTTAAGTGTAGATTAGTTTAAAAAAAAAAAAAAGACGGAAAATAAAAACCCTAGTCCCCTTTTCACACTAGTGCATTTCAAGGACATTCCTTTCCTCACCCCAGGACACATGTTGTCCAGCAAGCCAGAAGCCAGCTCTACCCCTAGGCAGCCCAGTGGCCATCTTTGAAATGAAAGTGTTCTATTATATCAGTGGATTCCTCCCCGCAGAAGATCTGTGATCCCTCATCTCAATTCCTGGTTTTCTCCAAGAAGCACGAGTTAGTGCTGTGTGCAAAGTTGTCTTGGTTGGTTGGTTTAGAAGTGCATCGTTGTTTGTACCGCTAGGGGGCATGAATGAGGAGAGGCAATCAAGCCCTTTCTCTTCAAGCTTGCAGTTCCAGGTACTGTCAGCGGAGGGCGTGTCCTAACCCGCGTAACGCCTTCTTTTTCAGGTGTCTCCCGGAGAACTCAGAAATTTGGGACGTTCCCTGGAAATTATGTAGCCCCAGTGTGAGTGGGCTCCATGGCAGTTTGGAGCCAACGAGGATCGGGTGGGGAGCAGTAGCACTATGGGAGGGAGAGAGGCCCTCCATATCCTCCTCCCCAGGACCTGTGCTCCCAGCTTCTGCAAAGACCCCAGCAACATTCCCTCCAAGCCTCCTTGAAGTCCAATTCCCATCCCGCAAGTCACAGGCATTCCTTTGACAGCCCTCTTCACACCGCCCCTCAAATACAGACATCTGCTTTTATGTGGAGACTGTCTCCAGGCCTTATTGAGACCAGACCCCCAAGCCTCCAACCCCCCAGCATGTCCCCTAATGGGGACTAGCTCTCGCTTCACCCCTATGGGGTTCCTCTAATAAGGACCAGCCTTCTACCCTGGTGAGACCAAAGGCCTCCTCCCGTTTCTCACCAGCTTGCCTGCTACCACTTTTGCCTTCTGGCCTCCAGCTGGGCCAGGAAGCAAGGTGGAGAGCACCTCGGCCTTGAAGGCCCAGTGACAGGTCTTGCCTCAAGGCCTTCCCTTCCCAGAGCCTCCCGAGCCCCCCTTGAGGCTGAGGCACACAACTGCCCTGGCCTTATCAGAAGATTCATTTACAGGGAGACAAGCTTGCTGCCCTAATTCCCAGCTCTCCCCAGTGTCCAGATCCCCTCTGAAAGAGACTATAAAATAAACGTGGGTGCCAGGGACCTGTCTGCTTCATTATCCTTTGGGTGTGCATAGGGAGAGAGGCTGGGATGGGGGTTTCTGTCCATTTAGGAATGTGGGATTTCTTTCTGTCATGGGTTGTAGTCCGAGCTAGGTGGGCCAACTGTACATAGGAAGGGAGCAAATCACTAGTCTCCTGTCTCAGCAGGGGTGACAGGCAGAATAGAGCAACCCCACACACTAGAGGTGCTGAGAACTAATGTCAGTAGAGACAGGGCAGGGCCTGATGGGAGAGTCCGGGGTTGGGGGCTGAGATGTGTTCTTGATTCTGGAGCTGTTACCATGAGGTTGCCGAACTTGGTGACATTTCTAACTATTCCCCACTAAAGTTTTCCTTCTCTGTGCTCTGTTAATACACCAAACTCTTGTGGTTTTTCTTCACAAGATCAAGTCTTTGTGTATTCAGATTGGGAAAGCTGGGAGTGGGTGGGGCAGAGGTGGTCAAAGTAACTCTGCTCACCCAGGGCTTGGTGGCCTCTGGGGACATTAGCACATCCTGGGCCTGGCCTTTCCTCCAGAAAAGGAAAACTCCATTCTGTCTCTTGTTGAGTCAGAGTCTTACTGTGTGACCCAGGTTGGCCTGGAATTGGAGGTCAAACTCCTCCTTCAGCCTCCACCAGAGCCACCTCAGCCACTGATAGAAAGTACCATTCTTGGCTGTGGCTGACAGCTGAGCAGGCAGTAAGGTGCTATGCATGTGTGACCTAACCCAGACAGTACAACTGATGACGGGAGAGAAGCTCGGAAATTCAGAGGCCGCATCCTCACAGAAGGTTGGAGTCAACCCAACCTTATCACCGCCTGTCTATCTACCAAGTACCCTGCAATCCCTGGCTAGAGGCCCCTGGAGCAGGAGAATCATGTAGGACTTGGGGAGGGACTAGGGTTGGGCTACCTCTATATTCTTCCTGGTACTCTTGGCTCCTTGACCTGTCACGTAAGGTGCCCTTATCTGAGGCAGGGTTGGTGACAGGAAGAGTGATGCACCGGGTCTGTCAGGACTGGGAAAGTCTAAGTGCACAGGGCAGTGGCCTGGCCCTGGCTGGTTCCTTGAGCCTGGGTGTGGCTTGGACCCTAGCCAGGATGGTTAAACAGCTGCTTGCAGAACAAGACCTGCATGCCACCGTGCCCTTCTCTATTCAGTCGCTACACCCAGGACTCATTCTGTCCTGGCTCTGGATTGGCAAGTCCAGCCCATTCTTGCCTAAAAATAATGACTCTCTCAGGGCCCTGGTGGCCTGCTTTTGATCCCTTAACCTAGTGTTTTATATTCCTTGGTGACCTCATGAAACATTTCAGGGTTGAAAGATCCCCCCCCCCCCGCCCCTGCCCCACTCCTGGACAGATCCAAGCCTCTTTGATGAGGCCCTGGAACCTCCCTCACAGCCATCAGGCAGGTCTGTGAGGTGCCCACTTTGGCACCTCGACCTGGTAAAGAGATCCAGAGGCTGCTGGGGTGGCCCACACATCAGACAGATGAAGGATGTGACTTGTACCAGGATCAGGATCACTTAGAGCAGGACAGGTCCTTTCTGCTAGTCAGTTGACTTTGCAGTGGGATTTGTGGATACTCTATGCAGAGCAGGGCAAACTGCAGATGAACCTCTGTGTGTTTACAGAGCCTGTCTGAGGCACCCTTGAGAGTCTCTGAGAACAGTATGGCACTGTACTGGTACACAGTAGGTGCTTTATAAACACTTAAGCCGGATGGTGGTGGCGCACGCCTTTAATCCCAGCACTTGGGGGGTCAGAGGCAGGCGGATTTCTGAGTTCGAAGCCAGCCTGGTCTACAAAGTGAGTTCCAGGATAGCCAGGGTTACACAGAGAAACCCTGTCTCGAAAAAACAGAAAAAAAAAAACCAAAAAAAAAAAAAAAACACCAAAAAAAACCAACAACACTTAAGATTGTTTGAATCAGCCAGGCGTGGTGACGCATGCCTTTAATCCCAGCACTCGGGAGGCAGAGGCAGGCGGATTTCTGAGTTCGAGGCCAGCCTGGTCTACAGAGTGAGTTCCAGGTCAGCCAGAGCTACACAGAGAAACCCTGTCTCAAAAAACAAAAAACAAAAAAACAAACAAAAAAAGATTGTTTGAATCATTGATTGGATGAGATGGAGGTGAATTATTTTCTGTTGCTTCCCTTCCTACCCATACCCTCCAGCCTTTCTGCTTTGTAATCCTTGAACTTCTCCTCTGGGAAATCATGTGTTTAACAGGAGAGTAAGATGAACATTACTGTACGGGGGTCGGGGGGGACTGAGGCCCCCAAAGAGCTATCTATGGAAACTGCTTTTCCTGGCTTTGTTTCCCAGGTGCTGTGGTAAAACACTGTCAGAGTCAGGGTTTCTACTGTTGGGATAGAACATGACCAAAAGCAACTTGGGGAGATAAGGGTTTATTACAGTTCCACAACACAGTCCAGCATCAAAGGGACTCAAGGCAGCAAGTCAAGCAGGAGCGATGGGGGGAAAGCGCTCAATGGCTTGATCTTCAGGGCTTGCCCAGCCTGCTTTACTTATACCACCCAGGACCACCTATCAAGGGATGGAACCGCCCACAGTGGGCTGGGCCCTCCTGCATCAATCAACCATCAAGAAAATGCTCCCCCAACAGACACGCCCACAGGACAGTCTGAGGGAAGCAATTGCCCCGTGAGGCGAGGTTCCCTCTTTCCACAGAACTCTAGTTTGTATCAAGTTGACAAAAAGCAAACAGCACACCACGCAACACCACACACACAGTTAAAGGAAGCCATGGCACTCGAGGATCGGACAGCGTGAGCCCAAGGCAGTGCCTGTCCTACCCGAGGGCTGCTCAAAGAGGTTTTCAGGTAGAGCGTAAAGGGAAACTACATACAGATCTGGGGCCCTGTCTTCAATCCCCAGCACCAAACCAAACAAACATAAAAGGCTTCCAGCCTAGCTGCGGAGGGAGAGCAGGTGCAGCAGACAAGGGGCCCCTCCTGGAGGCCCCTGGAATTAGTTTGTGGTAGAGCCATTTACCTGCCCAAGGAGAGACTGTGGGAGGTGGGTCCAGGGAGGCAAAGCTGGCTGGCTGGCTGGCTGTGAAGTGCCGGGGACTCTGAGCCACACGGGTGCGCGTCGTAGGTGAGGAGGATGGTGAGGGTGGCGAGGGCAATCCTCTTGGGGAACTCGGAGAGAATGACTCACAGCCGAGGCAGGCAGGTTACAGCTGGGTCCACAGGTGTGCTCTACGCTGTGCCAAGTTGTAAGAGCAACTGAAGAGGCAGGAGGCAGCTGCGTGGGCTCTGAACTCCCCAGGGCAAGAATTACCAGGTATAGCTCTGGGGGACCCTCTGGTCAGATGGCTCCTCCTTCCTGGGCCTGCACCTGCTTCCCCCTACCCCCGTTGCCCTGAGTCATGGAGTCTGGCATAGGAATTGGGCAGACAGGGTCCTCGGTAGTGCTTAGAACTGGCCTATGCCAGGCAGACTGGTGGGAGAGGAGGTGCCTGGTGACCCTGCCAAGTGTTCTCTATCTCCTCTGGGTCTGGGCATGTTTCCCTGCCCAGGGCAGGCTTGCGGGGTAGCTGGGGCTAAGTCACTGCGCTGGCAGTACAAAGCCAGGGGCATCTGTCTGGGAAGAGATAGGAGGGTGGAGGTGTGGCCCAGGTTTGAGATGTGTGGGTATCGGGACTGTATCTGCTCCAACATCGGAGCCAGGAGTGGGCAGAAGAGTCGGACAGACCACGGACTGGTCCATCAAGCCAGCGGCTGCCTGACAGAGGTCTAGGGACCGCGGCATCGAGGGATCCTTTTCCTATTGTGGGGTGGGACTCAGTCTCCGTATACTGCGCACCGCGGGGAGGGTCTGTCATTTGAACCGACCCCCTGTGCTTAGGGACAGTCTGAAGGATGTGGACACCTCGGAAGGGTCTCATTCTAGAGGCGGCTTTCGGGAGGGTCTGCTCTCCTCGCTCGCCCACTTCCAGCTCCCCCACAAGGCGCGGGCCAGGTGGCGGCGCCCCGGCTCGGTAGAGCAGAGGAGGCGGCTTCCCGGGCCAGGGGCGGCGGCAGGGGCGGCCCCGGGATCACATGGGCGGAGGCAGGTCTGGGAGCCCCGGGCGAGCTCTCCCTAGAGTCGGACAGACGGCTGCGGTGGAACGGCGGCGGCTCCTCGTCCTTACTCCCTCCGTTCTTCCCTCCCTCCTTCCCTTTCCTGGCGGGCCTGGCCGCCCAGCCCGACAGGCAAGCGGCAGCCAGGTGAGCGCTCGCCCACCTGCACCCTCCGCGGGCCACCGCCCTCGGCGATCTCCTCCTCGCCGGACCCTACCCTCGGCCCAAAGCCCCTTTTCCCTGAAACCTCTCTTTGACCTGGATACCCGGTGGCTTGGGTTCTCCCCTGACCCAGACACTCGTCCTCTAGTCCCAGTCCCCCCAACCCCCCCCCCCGCGCCCCGCCCCGGGGTATTTTGGCCTTGTTGGAAAGCAAGCCTGAGAACTGGTACTGGGGACAGCAAGACTGACAGCTAGGCAGTTCGCGCAGCACTGAGTCCACTGGCCGGCTCAAAGGTCTGAGAATCTCAGGGCCTTCGCAGTCTTTCTGTGATCAGCCTGGGACACCGTGGCTGGGCCTGGGTGAAAGGCAAAGCCAGTTGCCTGGGGGACAAGACAGTCGAACTGCTGGACTGGACAGCCCCCGCTCCCTCCCCTAGGCCTTGATGTTCTTGAGATATTGGACATACTTGCTGACCCATATCTCCCCAGGGACAGCCTGAGGATGGGTGCTGGGCTGGGTGGTGCCCAGGCTGGCATTGCAGCTTCCTGCCTGGGTTGGCTCCTGGCTCCAGACCTAGAGGCTCAGGAAATCCTAGGAGGGCCTGGTCCACAAGGACACTCCCTTGTGGGTCAGAGGGGGCTGTGGATGAGAAGTTTGTGGCCAAACTGGCAGCATCATGAACTTGCCCTGCTGGCCAGTACCAGGGTGGCTGTGGGTGTGGGTGTGCTTCCCTTGGCAGATGAGCCTTGGCCTCCTTTCTCAGGCTGCTCAGAGGGCGCAGCAGGCCCCTAGAGGAGGCAGCAAGCTTCCTCTTGCTCATCTGAACCCAGCTGTCCAGGATCCGGCAGGGAGCCAGGTAGCCTCTCTGAAGACCTTGGTCTGACACCTGCCAGCCCCAGCCCTGGCTAACTTCTTGCCATCTGGTGGGGCCATCCTAAGGCTTGCTGTCATCCTATGTGGGAAGCAATGCTCTATACAGAGTGTAGAAAGTATTTTGTGCTCTTCGTTTGGGGAACAGGAAACAGGTAGTGAAGGGGTGCGGGGACGGATTACTACTACCACCCGCTAATTCCTTCGTGCAGTTCTCCACCAAGCACTTGTGTGGAAGTCTGGCCTCTTGTCAGTGGTACTGCTGCCTGTCTTAGGGCATCTACTAGTCTGAAGACCCTAGAAGGGGGAACTCGGAGTCTTTAAGGCCTCCCAGGGTGGGGGGAAGTGAAACTCTCAGAAGAGGGAGGGACTTAGTCACTTCCTCTGTCACCACCCGCCAGGCCCAGGACCTGCTGGGCTGCTCTGAGGCTGGCCACCCGTCTTCTCCCTTTGCTTTGGGGTGTATTGTGGGAGTGGGCCCCACCTCCCAGTCTTTCTTCCTCAGGCATGGCGTTGACTGTGGATGTGGCGGGACCAGCACCTTGGGGCTTCCGAATTAGCGGGGGCAGAGATTTCCACACCCCCATCATTGTGACCAAGGTAAGGGCTGTTTTTAGGAGATAAAGAGCTAGCTACCCCCTGAAAGGGGGTCTTGTTCCCCACGGGCACTTTCCCCAGTTTGTTCTGGAGCCTGGAGCCTTCTCAGGGCAATGTTGGCCAGGGGAACAGTTGTGCTTTGTGGCATGGGTATGTGAGGCTCCTTCAGGAGGGCCATTAGAAGATGAAAGGAAGGGGACCAAGGACAGGGCCTGCCCTTTGCCCTAAGTCTCAACCCTCACACCTGCCAGCAGCCATTTAGGGTAGTTACACAGGGCAGGTGCTTCTACGAGTTCTTGGGAGCTCGCTAGTTTCTTTTTCACTCAGGCTCGGGCCCAAGTCCTGGCTGGAGAGCACTCGGGCAAGGGTGGTGTTTAGGCAGCCACCTGCAAGGTATGATTTGCACAGGCAGGGTTCTCTATCCAGAAGTATTCCCAAGCTCGGTTCCTGACATTCTGCCATCACATTCCTTGGGAGGCCCACGTTTGAATGCCAGTGAATGGGGGGGGGGGTTGGGGGGAGGTTGCCACTCAAGCCTGTAAGGAATTAGCTGAGAAGCTGGCAAGACCAGGAAAGACAGAGAAAAAGGTGGTAGAGGTGTACTGTCTTGTTTCTGCATTTCCTGGGCAGCAGAGGAAACCTTGAGGACCCTTCGGCTCCAGTCTCCTCAAGCATACTCCTATTCAGGGTGGGTATTCAGCAGCCAGCATCCGGCTTCTCATCTCTTTAGGTCACAGAGCGGGGCAAGGCTGAAGCAGCTGATCTCCGGCCTGGCGACATCATTGTGGCCATCAATGGACAGAGTGCAGAGAACATGCTACACGCGGAGGCCCAAAGCAAGATCCGACAGAGCGCCTCACCCCTAAGACTGCAGCTGGACCGGTAGGTCTTCTACCTTCACTGGCAGGTCTTGCCACCTTTCCCTTCTGTACTTGCCCAATGCCAGCCAGGCAGCCACCCTCAACCCTGCCTATAGCCCCAGTGCAGTCCCATCCCAGCCTTCCTAGGCTCCTCTGGCATGTCCTGAGCTCTGAGACTATGGCAGGGACAAGGAAGATATCCCAGTGACCATATGGGCATAGGTGGGCGCCGGGCTGGGCATGCAGCCATAGGCGAGGTGAGGCAAGCTGGCACCGGCTACCTGGAAGCCCGAGTTTGACTGGTTCCCAGCAGTGAGAATGGTACAGGGTGTGGGCATGGAGTGGTTGAAGAGAGGCAAGTTCTGGGCACGGTGTACCATAGCCTGGGTCTCTAGTACCCTTGTATTTGAGAGATGGCTTTTTTTCTTTTTTGTAGATCCCGGTAGAGATAGGGATTAGGGACTCACAACTCAACAAAGCTCATTGTCCCTTCTTCTCACTGTTTTGGGCTTTGCCATTGAATGTGGGTCCCTACACTCATAAGGAGTGTTATGTGTTGGGGGGAGGGGCAGGTGGAGCATCACAGTGAGTCAGAGTTCAAGAATGCTGGGAGATCCCTTGGTCCAAAGGCTCTCTGGGCAAGCCAGCAAAGGAGTTGATCTCTCTCTCTCTCTCTCTCTCTCTCTCTCTCTCTCTCTCTCTCTCTCTGCCTCTGTCCCACTACCTGGCTTTTTTTCTGGCCTCACATCTGCAACCTTCCTCCCCTGAGGGCCCTGCTAGTAGGTAAGACTGCAGAGGCAGGCTGCCATGGTACTGGCCCTCTTCATTCCACTCTGTCCCTGAGTGTTTGTAAGAGAGAGAGACCTAGAGGAGGAGGGCGGAGAGGGCCTCATGGCATCTGGGAATGGGACCAAAATCCACAGGAGGTGGCAATCAGGGGAAGATCTGCTGATGCCTTTGCTTACTGTTAGGTCTTTCTCAGAGGAACCTGGCCACTGGGGAATGGGGGCCTGGCCAGCTCCACACCAGGAAAGCCAAGGCTCTGGGTGTCTTGATTCTTCTGCCAAGACCCTCCTCAATCTTCCTCCCCCTTTCCCAGGAACCATTCAGAGGAACCTCAGCAGCTCTGAGGCAGGGACCCCCCTTACCCTGACTCCGTACCCCAGTCTAGGAAGGCAAAGGCTCCTGCCAGCCCTCTAGACAGGTGACCAGAGGCCCCGGGAATGTAGTAATAATGATGGTGAGCAGGAGGTGGCTTTGGGGGTGCTCTCCTCTCTGCCACCTCTCACCTCCAATGGTCTGCCACTCTAGACTCCTGTCAGCTCTCCGGGGAGGAGTGTCAGAGAGAGTCCACTTGGGTCAGGTGCTGGGCTTTCTTGTAGCTTCAATCTCCAGAGTCCATCTGCCTGTTTAGAAGGGAGGGGAAGCCTGGCTCCGACCCCTTGTTTTGCTGGGGAAGAGTCTGGGAAAGGGATTCAGAGTGACTTTCCCAAAGATTCTGTGTCCATCCATAGAGGAACTGATAGGGACAAGCCTATCAGCTAGGAAAAGTAGGTATTTGGCTCAGCCAACAATGGGCTTTGGGACTCAGAACAACTCATTTTCTTTACTTTTATTTTATTATTATTTATTATGCTTTTATTTTTACTGATTCACTTTACATCCTGCTTACTGCCCCCCGTACTCCTCCCTCATTTATTTTCTTTCTTTCTTTCTTTCGTTCGTTCGTTCGTTGGTTTTTTTTCGAGACAGGGTTTCTCTGTGTAGCCCTGGCTGTCCTGGAACTCACTCTGTAGACCAGGCTGGCCTCAAACTCAGAAATCCGCCTGCCTCTGCCTCCCGAGTGCTGGGATTAAAGGCATGTGCCACCACTGCCTGGCTCTTTTGTTTTTTTAAAGATTTATTTATTTTATATATGAGTGTACACTGTAGTTGTCTTCAGACACACCAGAAGATGGCATCAGATCCCATTACAGATGGTTGTGAGCCACCTTGTGATTGCTGGGGATTGAACTCAGGACCTCTGGAAAAGCAATCAGTGTTCTTAACCCCCGAGCCATCTCTTCAGCCCCTCATTTTCTTTCTTTCTTTCTTTCTTTCTTTCTTTCTTTCTTTCTTTCTTTCTTTCTTTCTTTCTTTCTTTCTTTCTTTCTTTCTTTTTTTCCGAGACAGGGTTTCTCTGTGTAGCCCTAGCTGTCCTGGAACTCACTTTGTAGACCAGGCTGGCCTTGAACCCAGAGATCCACCTGCCTCTGCCTCCCGAGTACTGGGATTAAAGGCGTGCGCCACTAAGCCCGGCTTTTTTTTTTTTTTTCCCTCATTTTCTTTGTTAAGGCTTTGGTTTCTCCACAGTTTAAAAGACAAAAGGGGTTACTTACATGGAATTAGTCATCTAGTCATCTTCCTCAGAATTGATCACAGTC
Source organism: Mus minutoides (assembly GCA_902729485.2). NCBI lineage: Eukaryota > Metazoa > Chordata > Mammalia > Rodentia > Muridae > Mus > Mus minutoides. Next base: position 1,111,573 of record LR749628.1, on the reverse strand, counting down.
AGTTGCTGTTTCTGTGACAGTCTAGATGAAATGGAAGAATGGAGAGATGTGGGTCATGTGAGGAACGGCTGATAAACTGAATTTATCAAACCTTCTGCTGAAACCCTGTCCTTTCTGCTATGGTGCTGAACCGAGAGGAACGGTGGTTTGTGGGAGTCATTTGTTTTGAACTTAACGAAGTTAAAAGTCCAACGGCCAAGTGTCTTGGAGACTTGGCTGGTCTGAAGGCCCAGGCCTAGGAACAGTGTTCAGGAAGGGTGAAGTCTAGGATCCCGTGACAGACCATCTCTTTCTTCTCTCTTGTCCCTCAGGTCCCAAACAGCCTCTCCTGGGCAGACCAATGGGGAGGGCTCCTTGGAAGTGCTGGCAACCAGATTCCAGGTAGGCTAGGCCTTCCAGTCATGAGCTATAGAACCCCCCACGTACCCTGAGGGGTGCAGCCATCAGGGTCATGCCAACTCTTTCTTGGCCCCTTTCTCCACAGGGCTCCCTGAGGACACACCGTGACAGCCAGTCTTCCCAGAGGTCTGCCTGCTTCAGCCCAGTCTCTTTCAGCCCCAGGCCGTGCAGCCCCTTCTCCACCCCACCCCCTGCCAGCCCAATTGCCCTTTCTGGAGAGGATATGATTGGCTGTAGGTGAGCATGGCTGAATACCCTGGCCAAGTGGGCCACCAAGTCTGAGCCTGGCCCCTCGGAGACTCAGTAGTTCTGTGTAGGGGACCCTGGGTCCCCTCCTCCCCAGGGCAGACTGTGTGGACGCTGCACCACATTGTTTCCCATGCCCCTGCTCATTTCAGTTTCCAGAGTCTGACACACTCTTCAGGCCTTGCTGCTGCTCACCACTTGACCTACCCTGGCCACCCCACCAGCCAACAGGTGAGGCTTCCTAAGGGAAGGAGATGAGAGACCTGCCTCCCAAGCCACTAGCTGCCCTTGGTGCCCTCTGGCAGTACCTGACCAGCCCGTGGGACCATCCCCTAGTGACAGGTTCGTTATACCCCTGAGCCAGCCAGAGAAGCTAGCTAACACTAAGGCCACTTCCAGCCCTCCGTCTCTCTCTTGTCGCTCTGGCCCGTCTGTGTCTCTGGCTCTCTCCCTTCTCAGTGTTTCTTTTGGGCTGAAATAGTTTTGCTGCTGTTGTTGCGGTGACTCCCTCTCTGCGCTGGCTGCATCTCTCAGAGACATTCCTCCCTGTTCCAAGCCCCCAACTCCCCCCTCCCCCACTCCCCACCCCAGCTCTTGATCTCGGTCCACGCAGCCCAGAGTTACTCTGAGGGACCGTGTGGTTCTGCTGCACGCTGCCCTTGGCCTGTTTTCTGTCTCCTCCTTCCTCTGCTGGCCTCCTCCCCCACAGTCCCTCCAGCCACTGCTGACAGCTTAACCCCCAGGTGGTATTTCTCCTCCCCCAAGGACAGGGGTGGGGCAGACGACAACAGTTCTGGCCATCAGCTGCCGGGGGCAGAGTGGTTGGGGGTATGTCCGGCCTTTTGGGTGAAGGGAACAAGGCCCAGCTGCTGGAATCTTACTTCTGGGTTGGCTCTGCATTCCAAAGAGCAGGGCCTTTTGGGGTGGAAGGTTCTACATTCCAAAGAGCAGGGCCTTTGAGGGTGGTAGGAGAGAGGAAGTGGGGAGGGGGGTCTGAAGAAGGAAGGGGCTCAATTTGTGGTGCTGGGCCTTGTGCCTACCCCAGCACCAGCTGGGTGGGTGATGTGGCCACAGATCCATCTTTAAAGAATTTAAGATGTGGCTGTTGAGATAAGACAAACATGCCAAACAATTTTGAAACAATTAAGTATGAAGCGGTGTGGGATTAATTACAAAAGCAGGAGGCATTCTGGAAGGGGAGAGAGACAAGTAGGTTGAGTGGCCTGGGAAGGCTCAGCTGGGAGCTCTGCTGACCAGTGGGGGGAGATGAGGGGAGGGGGGTTGATTAGAGAATGAGGTGCAGTGGTCTGAAGTTCTAGGACGGGGAAGATGGGTCCCAGCAAGACCCAACAGGTTGAGACAAGCTGGAAAGAAACTTGGCCCCCAGTTGGTGGGTGCATCCCTTCTGGGAATTCTATGCTGTTGGCCTAACAGATGGTGGGTGCTCAGGGGCAGATCTTCCTGTGGCATCCCACCTAGGCAAACAGCAGCAGCCCCTGAGAATGTCTGTGGGAAAATGCAGATTTCTAGGGAATTTATTATAAATTCAGATCCCTGGGCCCCAGCCTGGACTTGCTACAGAGTGGGAATTGGGGACTCAAGGACAGGAACTTGTGTTTTTGTTTTTTTCAAGACCGGATTTCTCCTTATAGCTCTGACTGTCTTGGAACTCACTCTGTAGATCAAGCTGCCCTTGAACTCACAGAGATCTGCCTGCCTTGACCTCCTGGAGAGCTGGAAAGCTGGGATTAAAGGCCCTTGCTGCCGCTGCTGCTACCAGTGGGCCGGGAACTTGTGTTTTGACAAACCTGTATGCTAAAGAAGGAGCTGGGGTCAGGTGACAGGCAGGCCCTGGCTGGTCCCAGTGCTGCTAGGGAGAGCAAGATCAGCTTCCTCTCTTTCTCTCTGGTCCTCAGCGTCAGGCTTGGTCGTCCCTCGGGAACTCTCATCCTTCTCCCTCAGCCAGCTGCCTCTCCTCGAGCACCCTCTGGGCTCTTAAGGATGCCTTCATGGAAAAAAACAAACACACACACACATACAAAAACAGAATTCCTAACCCCTCAGGCTATGCAGATGGCAGCAGGAGTCAAGAGGTCCACACTTCCCTCCTGAGTCACACTCTTAGCATCTCAGAGGCCCCAAGACCACAGGAAAGAAGCGCTTATGGCCTGATTACGTTCCTAACCTTGTTGCTTACGCTACAGAATTTTTGCAACAAGGCCATGAAAATATAAGTGTAGAAAGAGCCGGGCGTGGTGGCGCACACCTTTAATCCCAGCACTCGGGAGGCAGAGGCAGGCGGATTTCTGAGTTCAAGGCCAGCCTGGTCTACAAAAGTGAGTTCCAGGACAGCCAGGGATATACAGAGAAAAACCCTGTCTCAAAAAACCAAAAAAAAAAAAAAAAAAAAAAAAAAAGTGTAGAAAGGGTTAAGCCCACCTGGGGCCAGGATGGGGCTGGGCAGGCCCTCAGTGCCCTTCACACAGAGAGGATCAGGTCGGGGCTCTGGGCTGCCCTTTCAGTCTAGGCCCACCTGCCCAGCCCTACTACCACTTCCTGATTGTATGAGCAGCTACACTCCGAGAATAATCTCATTCATGCATTTGCTCAGGGACATTGAAACCCAGTTCTTTCTTTCTTTCTTTCTTTCTTTCTTTCTTTCTTTCTTTCTTTCTTTCTTCCTTCCTTCCTTCCTTCCTTCCTTTCTTTCTTTTTCTCTCTCTCCCTTCCTCCCTCCCTCCCCCTCTCTCTCTTTCTTTTTTCAAAAATTTATTTATTTATTATATATAAGTACACTGAAGCTGTCTTCAGATACACCAGAAGAAGGCATCTCATTACAGATGGTTGTGAGCCACCATGTGGTTGTTAGGATTTGAACTCAGGACCTCTGGAACAGCAGTCAGTGCTCTTAACTGCTGAGCCATCTCTCCAGCCCAAAACTCGGTTTTCTTCTTCACTGTGGAGTCTAGAAGCCTGTTTCCAGTCTGCACCTAGAGTACACCCTTTACACATTTGTACTTCCATGGCCTTGTTGCAAGATGATTGGCTTCCAGGCTTGCTTGCTTTCTTTTCTGTGTCTTCTGTGGAATAGGAGGCTGGCCACATCTCTAGACAGGTAGCATGATCTAAGTGTGTGGAATATATCAATATATCTAAAGGGTGTCTGTGTGGAGTCCCCACCCGATGTCCTCGTTTTGCTCCTTGTGGTATTCCTAAGTGTAACTTAAACATCTGCATATGGGTACTGGCGTCTCTTCCCTTATGGGATCTCATCCTACCTGGTGCCTTGGCTATGAGGGCAGGGCACAGGGTACCCGATACCAGTGGGTTGTTGGAGGCTAGGCGCCCCCTTGCGTTGATCTTGAGAACAGCATCTTGTAAAGCACAGGAACAAGCTGGCCACCAGGGTGGGGGTGGGTGGACTGACTCCTCCCTGCCGCTCTCCTCTCACAGGCCGGCCACAGCAGCCCAAGCGACTCCGCAGTGAGGGTGCTGCTCCATTCCCCAGGACGGCCCTCCAGCCCCAGGTTCAGGTACTAGCAGGTCTTGCAGAGTTGGGTGAGCTCCTAGAGGGTCTGGACCGAACTGGTTTCCTAGAGAGGGATGGGAGTCTCCGCCCCTTAATCCTCTCACATTCGTCTGCACCGGGGTGTGTCCCAACATCATTACTGGGTCCTTATTCTTAGTTGTCTCTGCCACAGCAGTCTGGATCTGGAGGAGGACTCAGAGGTGTTCAAGATGCTGCAGGAGAACCGCCAGGGACGGGCCGCCCCAAGGCAGTCCAGCTCTTTTCGACTCTTACAGGAAGCCTTGGAGGCTGAGGAGAGAGGTGAGGCCTCTAAGCTCTGGATTCTGAAGGCCCCTTGGACTCTCTGGAATGAGGCCAAGCAGACTAAGGAAGTAGCTTAAGGGTCCTTAGTAGAACTAGGGATTAGGGGAGCATATGTCAGGCCCCAGTAAGTAAGAAGCTTACATTCTGGTTGGGGTTACCAGCTACCCTCAGAAAGTGGTGGGTGGTACCAGACAGAACCAGGAAAACAAGGGAGTGGTCAAAGCAGGGACTCTAGACTGGGTCTCCAGGGAGGGCTTCTTGGAAAAAGAGGGATTTGATTTGGCCTTGAAACAAGATCCCAGACTCCAACAGCCTTCAGACAGTGGCCTGGCAGGAGCGCTATGGAATGTGTAGGCTAGCAACCAGAGCGTTGGGCTATGTTCACTAGATGCTGGCTTGGTCTGGCAGCAGGGGACGGTGTCAGGGAGAACTAGCTGTGCTGAGGCAGGAGCCTTGGAAGCCAGAACAAAGAACACTATGCCACAGACTGTCATGCCAGGCAAGGTAGCTCTTCGAACAATACGGTACATTCTCCTGCCAGCTGCCTGCCCATTTACTCATTGGAAATCCACCGGTATGTTTATCCAGTAGAACAGATATGTAGAGTATACCCCCCCCCCCCAGGAGCTCCAATGACTGGAGATATGGCTCTAAGAAGTTCCCACAGGCGTGCATACAGCAGAGGGATGCATGCTATCCCTCCAAGAAGTCATGAATGATGCCCTTTGTAGCAACAGACAAGAGCATTGTCTTGTTCACAGAGAGAATGACGCTGGCAGAACAGGGCTCAGAGCTGCTGGTGTAACTGGCAGCTTTTTACAACTCTGACTGTGTAGTGATCACAGGGCTGTTTGGAACATAGGGGGCTAAGTAAGAAGGTTTCCGAACAAAGCCCGTCCATCCTGACTCTGAGGTCTCTATGAACTAAGGGAGGGGCCACAGGGAGATTGGTAGTGGGTAGGTGGGCGTGGGGGGGGGGGAAGAGTACAAATGTAACATCACTTCTTGGGTGCCACAGACTCTCAGCTGAAGCTTGGACAATGGCTGCCCAGTGCTTTGGGGTTTCATCTTGGTGTTCTCGCTGGCTTGGATGCAATGATGCATATAAATGTCCTTTGAAAGGGCTGAACAAAGACACCGTGATGGTCTTATGACCTAGTATTATCTGTTTACATCATCATGACTGGTCCATGGAGAAACAACACTTACTTATCTCTGGCAAACACTAGGCACACACGTTCCCAGGTTGCTTTGGAAGGACAGGGTTCTTCATCAGCTTTTGCCAAGGCTCTTCCTCATCACTTCCTTTACCAAGTGGCATCCCCACTGGTACTCTAGAGGCCCATGTAAAAGTGTGCCTTTGGCCACAAGAGTAGGCGTGTCCTGGGGAGGAAGGGAGGAATGTCATAAAATGTCATTGAGTACAGCTGGATACCTCTGTGGTGGACAAGGCAGCTCTCATGGAGTCTGTCTCCTGCCCCTCCCAGGTGGCACACCTGCCTTTGTGCCCAGCTCTCTGAGTCCCCAGGCTTCCTTGCCCACCTCCAGGGCCTTGGCCACCCCACCCAAGCTCCACACCTGTGAGAAGTGCAGCGTCAACATCTCGTGAGTATTGGGGGTGGGGGGTCCGGGTGCTGAGAGTACCTGGAGCTTCCAGACAAAGCTGGGCCATCAGTCAGGGACCCTAGAGGGCAGCATGGCCAAGTGACTTCTGGTTCAAAAATGAAGGCTTGGCTGCTTCCTGCTCACCCTCCTCTCTGCAAGGGGAAAAGAAAAATGCTAGCCTTTTGGGTTTTCATACATGTTCCCCAAGCCTCTGGAAGACTGTGCCCAGATGAAACACCCTCCTCCTCTTAGAAAAGCTTGCTCTTTTTTTTCTCCTCTCCTGGGCTCATTTCTCAATGGGTGGCATTATAATGTAGCCCTTCTCTCTAACTGCCAACACTGAAAGTCAGGTGACTTACTTTGGGCAACGCCTTGACCTTTCATGGCTGCTACTTTCTCATTGGCGGGACTGGATAGTGTCCAGTTCTCTGACGAATGTAGGTGGAAAGCTGATGTATACTAGTGGCTTTCCCAGGAGCCTACATTCCTGTCCCTGGAGGGCTCATAAAACACAGAACACACAACTAACCCGGGGTTATCAGTTCTGATCGCACTGCCTTGAAAGGCTGACGCTCTAAGTTCTGTATCGAGGGTCACTCTCTGAGAGCCACAGCCCAGGAGACGTGAGGAATTTTCATCAGTGTGTGAGACAGGGTCTGCCTCAACACTATATATGCTCGCCTCACTAATGCTGTGATTGTAGACGTGTTCGAGCTTGCCCAGCTCAGGGTGTAACAGTGTTACTTTTAAAAAAACAAATAAGTATCAGTGTATGTATGAGTGTGGAAGTAGCCATGGCTGGCATGTGAAGATCAGAAGACAAAGTCGGGTGGTGATAGCACACGCCTTTAATCCCAGCACCCGGGAGGCAGAGGCAGGTGGATTTCTGAGTTTGGGGTTAGCCTGGTCTACAGAGCGAGTCCCAGGACAGCCAGCGCTACCCAGAGAAACCCTGTCTGAAAAACAACAAACAAACAAACAAAACAGCTCTGGGGAGTTGGTTTTCTCCTCCTACCATGGGTTTTGAGGATGGTACTCAGCTTGCCAAGCTTGTGTGGCAAAGTGGTTTTAGCCAATGGAACCATCAGACTGGCCCATTAGAAGTCCCAGTCAGGGGTTTGCTGATCCTTTGTTGGGGGTTGGTAAAATGAAATTCCTGAGAGAGAGGCTTTCCGAGAGCCAAGTGCCCTGAGGTCTATGTGTCTGAAGTTCTGACTGGCAGGGGAAGCCCGTTTCCTGGAAATGGTAGCCTTATGCCAGGTCCTCCTAACTGTCCTGCCTCTGTCCTGAAACTAATGGTTCTCCCCTTTCTGCAGGAACCAGGCGGTCCGCATCCAGGAGGGGAGGTACCGACACCCCAGCTGCTACACTTGCGCAGACTGTGGGCTGAACTTGAAGATGCGCGGCCACTTCTGGGTGGGCAACGAGTTGTACTGTGAGAAGCATGCCCGCCAGCGCTATTCCATGCCTGGAACTCTCAGCTCTCGAGCCTGAGCCTCAAGGTTCTCGGCCTGTCTGTACTCTCAGACTCCGCAGACATGACCATACCGAGAGCAAGCAGGGGAGGGGTGATAGCAGGTGATAGATGATCTTACATGAACTAAGGTTGGGGAGTCCCCTTTGTCCTTGCTGGGTGAGGCCAAGGGTTGGGACTAATGTCAGGTTGCTAGTGCTAAGGACAGTTCCACTCTCTCTGGCCTTTCTCCTGCAGGCCAGGTTCTGTATTATGGTCTGAAGTGGCCGCCATGTTTGACATGCAAGCGTATGGGGTTGGGCATGGATAGAAGCATCTAGAAGGGAAAGGTGGGCCTGAGGTAAATGATATTCATGGTGTGAAGTTTCTAACATATGAACTCTATATACACGTGGATAAAATTAAGTAGTGTCCTTTCTTCCTTTCTTTCCCATTCCTGGGAGGAAAGTCTTTATTTATAGATAGCCTCTTTTTCTTCTCCCTTAAGTCCCACCTACTATGTGCCCCATTGCAGAGGCTTGTTTCTTATTTTTCTTTTTCTTTTCTTTTTTCTTTTTTTGTTTTTTCGAGACAGGATTTCTCTGCCCTGGCTGTCCTGGAACTCACTTTGTAGACCAAGCTGGCCTTGAACTCAAAAATCTGCCTGCCTCTGCCTCCTGAGTGCTGGGATTAAAGGCGTGCGCCACCACGCCCGGCTTTATTTTTCTTTTTCATTCCTTTGAGACAGTATGCCAGTCACCACCTCCTCCTGCTTCTTCCTCCTCCTCCTCCTCTTCTTCCTCTGCTGTCTTCAGACACTCCAGAAAAGGATATCATATCTCTTTACAGATGGTTGTGAGCCATCATATGGTTGCTGGGGATTGAACTCCGGACCTCTGGAAGAGCAGTCAGTGCTCTTAACCACTAAGCCATTTCTCCAGCCCAAGTCACTCACTTCTTTAAGTTGGGGCTCTAACTTTTTCATAAAGGTGCTCCTTTAAAAAAACCATGGTTGCTCATGTTTGGAGGGAGGGAGTTTCTTCTCTGAAGCTTGGAGAGACATGAAAATGGAGGGCCAGGGAAGAGCTTCCTGTTAAGACAGCCAAACCTCCATAAACTAAGCTGTGGGCAGAGCAGGACTGGGTCTTGACCCACGCTCAGTTGGATGCTACCAACCTCACTGACCAGCAGTGTACACAGATGAGCAGGGCAGGCAACAAGGGGGTATCCAGCAACAGTGTATGCATGGGTGGAGGAACTTGACCCCTCAGGCTGCTTGCTCCATTGGGAACAATGATCCATCAACCAAAGATAACCTTGGACCAGAGCTGTAGGATGGCCTTGCTCAGGAAGGACTGGTCTACAGATCAAGTTCCAGGACTATGCAGAGAAACCCTGTCTGAAAAACAAACAAACAAACAAACAAACAAACAAACCAAACAGCTCTGGGGAGTTGGTTTTCTCCTCCTACCATGGGTTCTGAGGGTGGAACTCTAACGGTTGCCAGGCTTGTGTGCCAAAGTGTTTTTCAGCCAATGAAACCATCAGACTGGTCCATTAGAGGTCCAGGTATTTGTGTATGTGTATGTTGGACTGAGACAGTCCAGCAGAGTATTCACTCCAAGCTACTACCCACCACCCACCAAGAGCTGGGTCTCAGCTCTTGTGTGCTCATACTTGCACCCTTTAATCTGCTGATTCATTGACATGAGGGAAATACAACATGTGTGTGTGTGGTGTTCAGCATCCTGCCCTGTGTGGGGTGCATTTGAACAGAGAGGAAGTAAGGAATGGTAGTCCTCTGCAAACCCTTAATTTTTGGTCTGACTTATCAGCCACCCTTAGGTTCGATTTCAGAACATCTTCAGGTGGCAGTGTGTGTCACAGGGCAGGGGATGCATGTGAACCTTACTTTCACTGGGGGTGGTGGTGCTGGGGAGGGACCAAAGCTAGCTTTGGAGGGTGGGATCTTGATGGCAGCCTTTGCTACCTGGATTTGGGAAAGTAATCTTGGCAGAGACTGTATTGCCTTCTTAGACACCTGTGAATATAATTTATACCTTGATGTAATCATCTCACATTTTGCCTGGATGCCTGCCTGAAGATATGTTTGTATTTTTATAGAAAAGATCAAGGCTGGCTGGCTGGGGAGTTGGTCTGAGCTGCTGGTTAGAAAACAGGTAGTCAAGCCGGGTGTGGTGGCGCACGCCTTTAATCCCAGCACTCGGGAGGCAGAGGCAGGCAGATTTATGAGTTCGAGGCCAGCTTGGTCTACAAAGTGAGTTCCAGGATAGCCAGGGCTATACAGAGAAACCCTGTCTCGAAAAACAAACAAACAAACAAACAAACAAACATCAAAAGAAAACAGGTAGTCTCTTTGGTGTCATCTAGTGTTCAGTGATCCCACTGCAGGGAAAAGGCTCACAGGAAGAATTCCCTGGAAGTTAGGCTTCTGCACAGTGGGCAGACAGAAGGATTAACCCCCCCCCCCATCCCCACACTTTCCTATAGATAATGTGGAAGTAGCTGCCCTGGGGCTGGCATCATAAAAGCCAGTAGCTGTTAAGCCTGTCCTGGAACACACAAGGGGCTGCTCTGTGTATTCAAAGCTGCGGCCCTCTGAACTAGGATTGATGCTGTGTCGAGAGCTGGGCGACTGCCAAAGACAATGGTCAGCTTAGAGCAGGGGCTGCTGGGAAACCTGCACTGAGGTCAGATGTGATAGGAACGTCACCTGGAGTCTCTGAGGATGCTTAGAAACTCACTTGAAGCAGTGACAGGTTGGAGTGAGTTGGCTTATTGATATGGTTATATCCGCACCTGCACCAAACCTGTATGAGCCACAAGGAGTGAAGGGGGGCTGGGCAGGCTCTGGTTCCCTCATCCTCACTGTAAGCCAGCTAGTGGTGAGTTCCCCTTCTTGCTGACCCGCGCATCCTTTTGGCACTACTGCGTTCTATTTCTTCCTGCATTTTGGAGAGTAAGTTCCAAAAATGACACATTTGTTAAGTGGCCCAAGCATCTAATGATCCTTCCTTCAAACAGCTGGGGGAGTGCCACTCAAAGTGACACAGTTGGATAATGGTGGCTGAGACTCTAAGGCAGTGGTTCTCAGACTTCCTAATGCTGCGACCCTTTAATACAGTCCCTCATGTTGCGACCCCCCCAGCCACAAAATTATGTTCATTGCTACTTCATAACTGGAATTTTGCGGGGGCTGGTGAAATGGCTCAGCAGGTAAGAGCACCCGACTGCTCTTCCGAAGGTGATAAGTTCAAATCCCAGCAACCACATGGTGGCTCACAACCATCCGTAACAAGATCTGGCTCCTCCTTCTGGAGTGTCTGAGGACAGCTACAGTGTACTTACATATAATAAAATAAATCTTAAAAAAAAAAAAAAAACTGGAATTTTGCTACTGTTAGGAATCATACCATAAATATTTGCAGGAGATCTGATATATGCAACCCCAAAGCAGTCAAGACCCACAGGTTGAGAACCACTGCTCTAGAGCATTCTGCATGTGCTGTGGATGTTTGAAACTCTCTATCTGCGTCCTCACAGCTCAGAGGCGGCAAGCATCGCTGCCACCCTCATTCTACAAATGGAGAGCCTGTGGACAGGGAGGACTTCTAGTTAGTAAGGGAAGGGCGTCAGGAAAGGACCCAAACCAGAACCTGCTGTTTTCAGGTGCTTGATCTCCGTCCACTTGTCCCCTTAGTCAAGCATGGTGCCTCCAGGAAGCCAGCTTCCTGAATTTGGGACGTCCCCACTAGAGGCAGAAGGACCAAGGCCATGGACGGACTGTCAGAAGCAGCCACAGACAGTAGAGCTGTGATGGCTTCTTACAGTTTACTCCAATGGGACATCATTTTCCAGGTGGAGGTGGCAGAGAAAGGAGACCTAGGCAATGGCAGGTACTGCAGGGACATACAAGCCTTGGGGTAATGAAGGCTTGGTTCTGCATTAGCTTCAGTAGGGACATTAGATGCAGAAGGAAGACTAGCCCACTACCTCAGGTTCAGTTCCCATGAAGGCTGTGACAGATCAGACCTGGCCCAGCCTTGCACAAAGGGGCGGGGCCCTATCTGGGAGGGAGTGTGCGCTGGGGAGTGTACTTAGTGGGGTGTGTGTGGGTTCTTTGTGCTGAGACACTGCATTCCTGCTGGCCTGGCTTCCTGTTTCTAGAAGCATTCTTGCCCCTAGTCACCAGGGATACTGCTGCTTGGAATCTGGGCTCCACATTTTCCAAATTCATGGCGAAATCAGGCAAAGGATCCCCCTGTTTTACTTCCCTACAATTTCACCTTGGGGTGGGGACGGGAGCCACCTGGCTTGGCTGGGGAAGCTTGCTTCTCTGGATCTTCTTGGACTAGGAGAAGGCAGTTCTGCCAGGTCCAGCATCCTGTTTCCCTCATTATATTTGAAGGACAGGCATGGGGGTGGGGTGGGGCAGCCAGCAACCCTGGGAACTCATGCTGCAGGAAAAGGGCTTGACCTAAACATCAAGGTTCTGAAGATGACAGAGGACTGCAACTCAGCTCTCATCTTGCAACGGGGTGGGGGTGGGGCATGGGGGGCGTGGGAGAGTGGGGGAGGTTGCGGGGCTGTTTGCCGACTTCATAGTACTGAAATTTGTATTGTTGGTGGCTCTCTGACAAAGGAACCAGTGGAGAGCTTTAGAGGATGGGATCAAGGAAGAATCAAGGAGAGGGGCCGAAGACTTCCACTGACTCTGGCTCTCCTCCAGGTCACCCATATTTGCCTCTAGGGTATTTGAAGCCAGCTGAGATTTCCCAGTCCTTATTGGCTTCAGAGAAAGGGGATGTTTCCCTAGCAGCCCCAGTACCATCTGGTCACCTGGTAGTTGGCCATCAGCTGCTGCCCGGGCTCCTTTTTGGAATGGGGTTGGGGTGGAATGGAACAGGGCGAAGGGTGGTGGCTGTTAGGTCAGGGAAACATTTAAACTTCTGCTCAGCCTCCAGGCTGTGCTTCACCTCCTGCCCACAGCTTGCAGACCCAGCCACCACACGCCTACAGCAGATAAGACAGGCTTGGGCTAGGTAAGGTGTTTTTAAGTAGCTCTGGACACAGGTTTTCCCAGGGCCCAGAACCCTTTCCCCTTTCTGACAGACAGACTGAGGGACCTGCCCTCAAATTATACAGCTGTGAGGCCGGATGCAGTCCTGGTCTGCCTTCTTCCCTCCGCCAGCACTGTGGGGTTCCATTTCCTTCCGGGCTGTTGTGCAGTGCAGCTCCGCATTAGTAAGGTTCCAAGCTGCAGCAGCAGGAACACAGGCAACTCGAACAGTGTGTGTGTGTGTGTGTGTGTGTGTGTGTGTGTGTGTATGTGTGTGTGTGTCGGGGTGGGGAGAGGTGACCCCGCGCAGCCAGCTGGCTAAAGTCCTCGAGTGGGTACACTCTCCTCCAAGAGCACTTAATTGGGGCACTTCTGCTGCCAGGGTTTGGGATACTACACCTAGGGAAGGCAGTCTCCAGACTGATGATGCCTAGGTCAGCGCCCTCCACCTGCGTGCCGCGCCCCGCCCCGCCCCGCCCCCCGCAGGGAGTGTCCCGGAACCACGCCCATCTGGGCAGGGATCGGCGGGGCAGAGCCGCTCGGGCACAGCTAGGGACTAGGGGACGCCTGAGATCACTCCGGTGCCGCTGCAGCGGTTTCCACGCCTGGAACACGCCATGCTGAGCCGGCGCCGCGTCTTTGCGGTGGAGCGACTTGGCGGCCGGGGTGAGTCGCGTTGCCTCCCACCCTGGGGTTGTCTCCTATTCTCCAGCCCCGCTCGAACGGCGTCCACCGGCCGCGCCCCCTCGTTTCCTTGCTTTGAAGAAGTCGAGTGAATGGGCTTGGGACGCCATATACAGTGCAGATCCTCCGGGATTTGCAGGTCAATCACCCATCACCCACATTCTACTGGTCCGTGGTCTCCTTTACCCCTAATTTCCATTGTGGAAGCTTCTTCTATTCGAGGTTGCGTGGCTCCGATATCCTTGCCCCAGCCAGCAATCCTGCAAGCCCCTTGGTGGCCACAAACCCATTTCTTGGGGATGGTTACCGGGCATAGGCTTCCTGGTACACTTCCTGATCCAGAGGGGACGGGCTGGCATCCTCTTCCCGCCAAAGCTGCCCAAGCTTCTGCCCGATTCCCATAGACCACCCAGACCATCATAACCCTTGACACAAAGGTGGTAATAAGTGGATGATAGCCAAAGGGGCGAGGAGATTCGTGCCTTATAATCGCAACACTTGAGAGGCTGAGGCAGGAGGAATATCGGAAGTTCCAGGGCAGTTGAGGATACAGAGTAAATAAAACACACACGGTTTCAAAACAAAACCAAAGTCAGTTTCCCTGTTTTACTTAGTTTATATTTAAAAGGGTTTTGTTGTTGTTGTTGTTGTTTAAATTTTTTTTACTTTTGTTTGTTTTAACCTGTGTGGCCTGGCCAGGGAGGTCAAAAGAGGGGCTCAGATCCCTTGAAACTGAAGTTACAAACACCCATGCAGGTGCTGGGAATCCAAGGCCCACCCAATGCCCGTCTTCTGGAAAAGTAGTATTTTAAAATACTGAATCATTGATCCGACTCTAAAAACTTCCATTTGTCACATGATCATCCTTTCTTGCTTAAAAAGCCAAAGTTATTTTGAATGATTATAATTGCCATTGTTTTTGCTGCTGCTGCTGCTATTTCTGTTTTGCAGTGTGAGGATGGGACCCAGTGCCCTGTGTATACTCTCTGGAAGCTCTCACAGGGTCACATCCCAGCCCCAGCTGCTGTCATTTTTACCAGTGTCCTCATAAAGTCCAGGAGATACCTCATCCTGTTTCCTGGTGTGTCAGGGACTCTAGATAGCATGGTGTAGCCCCGTCCTTCACTTTGCTCTTTCTCCCTCCGTATCCAGGAAGTCCAGGGCACTTAGACTTGATTGTTTCAGGTGAACCTTAGTTTAGGGTCTGTTAAGCTATCTGCATTGCTGATTGTCATGACTTTCAAGGACTTTGCCTACCACATGCTTGAAGTGTAGGTTTCTGTCAGCTGTCAACTATTGTTATAAGAACCCTATCTAGACATCTTCCAAGCAAGGGTGGCGCTCTATCCCAGTAAGGATGTGGATGTCCTGTGTCCTTGTTCACCACTGGTACAGGACACACCTCCTCAAGGGAATGCTGCCGGGTGCTAGGAATGCTGGGGGCGTTGAGGGCATCCTGCCCAGCTTGATACAGATTCTCCTTACAGATAGGGCCTTTGAGGACCTGGCACAAGGCTGTGTGGTTCCGGGAGTCACTTGCACCTACAGACGAATACCAGACAACACTCACGAGTGTTCACTGGACTTCAGGGAGGGACAGAATGAGCTGAGAGGTCTGGAGAGACAGATGCCACTTCTGAAACTGGCTTCCCAGGACTCAGGCATGGAGATGGTAGTTGGGGACAGCTCCTTGGCTACCTTATCAGGACTTTCTCAAGATTCTCTGAACCTTGAGCCCATGGGGAGCCCTGAGCTGCCTCCTGCCCGGCTAGACCGGCTGCTGGCCAGACAGAAGCTGGAGCAGGTGTTGGAGAGATCTCAAGAGTTTCCCAGCTTGTCTGTGCGGCGTGGCTCCCTGCAGCTGCTGAACAAGCCTGTAGGTGGAGTGCCCATCTTTGGAGGAGAACAGGAGTCCACGGAGGCAGACACTGAGCTAGAGGCTGGTCTGGAAGAAGCAAAGGAGGCGAGTATTCATCTTGGCTAAAGTGGAGGGGAGTGGGATGGGGTGGGGGAAGCCCTGAGGTGTGGCTCATGGGGACCCTTCCCCCATTTCCCCTGGAGCTCTCTCGGGGTGGGGCGTCCCTTGCCCCTAATTGATGGTTGTGTCATTGCTTTTTGTCTCCCTTCGCACCCAGCAGCATGTAGCCACCCCCACAGAGGAGGCAGACAGGTATGGGTGCCATGCTCAGCTGGCCACTGGGGAAGCCAGCCAAGTGTGTCTTTCTTGGCTTGTCTGCTGTGTTCCATTTTGTTGGCTCAGCGCAGCCTGACTACCCAGAATGGGAGTTCTGGCTGACTCTGAAGGTCTTCCTACTTTAACGTGTCCCACAGGTTGGTAATATGGAGTCTGGAGCCTGTACCTGCCTTCCAGGTCAGGGCTTGCGCTACCTGGAACACCTGTGCCTTGTCCTGGAGCAGATGGCGAGGCTCCAGCAGCTGTACCTGCAGCTGCAGACCCAGAGACCCTCTAGGGTGAGTGATGGACAGGTGCAGGTGGCCAGGTCAGTTAGGGAGGAAGGTAGGGGGAAGGGTAGGACCCCTGGAGCATGAATGCCTTCTGAACAGATTCAGCTTTCGAGTGAGTCTCTGCTTGTTCCATCTCGCCTGCCTCAGGGTCCTGAGGAGGAAGTATTGGCTCCAGCTCTTTCATCATCGCATATCCCAGACAATAGGGTCCAGGAGCACAGGGAGGAGCTGAGCCAGACAAAGGACCCAGGTAAGGGGCAACTGTGTCTTCCTCTGCATTCTGCTGCCTATGTGGCTGCCCAGGGTCCCATCAGCAGACCCCTAAACTGTAGCTGAGTGGGGTTGCTTCCTGCTTGTTTCTGGCCCCAGATGATGTAGTTCTCTTTCAGAAGGTGCAGAGGCAGCTTCACTTCTGGAGGTGGGGGTGCTTGTCACCAGTCCCTCCAGGCTGCCAGAGGCCTTGCTGGAACCAACCCACATCCTTCCGCCCTCCCAGGAACCCAAGGTAGTGGAGCAGGTAGTAGAATGGTGCAGGGTGGGGGTAGGGCATGGGAATGTGCAAATGCCCCCAAATCAGAGCGTTAGGGAAATGACAGGATTGCTGTTTGAAACAGGTGATTTGCTTGGGCAGTGAAGTTCCCGGTAGCTTCATTAGGGATGTATAGTATATAGACGCTTTGTGTGATGAGCCCTTATTCTCTGTTCAGCAGGATCTCTCCCACTGGGATAAGGTCAAAGTTCTGCTCAATCGGCTCCGTTGGAGGAGCCCTCGACTTCCGGAGCCTCCTGCTCCTCCTGATGGTTCTGGATCCAGGTGAGTCTTGTGCCTGATTTAGATTTAGGCAGTGGGGAGAGACTGATGGGTCAGGATGTTGGTAGTGTCCTGTCTTGTAGTTAAGATGCCCCATTTGTTGGTGAAGAGACGGAAGATGACATGAGATTGGGGACAGTGGTTTTCCCGAAGCCACAACTAGATTGTGGGCAGCATGTTCATCCTCACATGTCATGCCCTCACTCCTTACCACTGAAATTTAGGGGCTGGTAAGGTAGACACACAGGGAAAGTATTTTACTGTAGGTGAAGTCTGTCATGTTGGCAGCTTCTCCTCAGGAGGTAAGCAAAGCTTCATATGCCTGTTTTCTTTCTCTTCCAGTCTAACTTTCCTTTGCTTTTCTATAGGATGGAGTTCAGGAACCTCTCTGACAGGACTCCGTGCCATTCCCAACGGAAGACCTTTATACCAACATTGGTGGTTAAGAAGCCACGAGCAAAAAATCTTTCTGTATGACCTCTTGGTGTTACCTGGTGACCTTGGGCAGAGGAGATTTGCCAAGGCGTCCCTCACATTTTGGCTTACTGCTGCTTCTCTGCACTGCTAAGAAAAGCCACTGGTGCTTGCTCCTCTTCAAGGTGAAGGCCAAGTCCATCTCTAAGCATCGAAGCAAGGAGCCCTGGATTCCCAAGAGGTTCTCGAGTGCAGGTCCAGCACTCTTCCAGGGCTCTTCCTCCTCATCAGAAATCTCTGGGCTTAGGCAATGTGAACTGACTTATTTATCAGGTGCTCACAGAGCATGTTTAGTATGGGAGTGTGTCAGCATGTCGTAGATGTATGTTTATGCAATCTTTGTTGGACTTCCGTCTGCCCCATCTGATGGAGTCATTCGTCCAAAGGGTTGGTGTTTGGGGTGTCACTGGAAGAATGGCACTGATCTTCATTCCACAATGAACAGTTATTAATGTAGATTTCTAATGTCTTCCTCATACCTGAGACGGCAGCCCTGCCTTGGGTACCTTTGTAGTGAGTCACAGCTCTGGAGTACAGCCCTTGAAGGCTGAATGAGGGATGGGGGAAGATCAAGAATGTTGTGAGGAGCAACAAATAACTTGCAAGGTCAACTCTAAGATGCTGTGTTCTATCCTGGAGTTTAGACCATAGTGAAGTCTCTTAATTTCTGAGCCACAGCTTCCTACTTGGGACGATGATGCCCACCTTACCTACCTCATAAGCTTGTTAGGAGGATGACATAACATTAAACGTTCTCAATGTGTGCTGTGACTGTTAAGTGACCTGGAAAGGGTGCACTGCTGGAGGCAAACAGGAGTGGGGAGATAAGAGGCCAGAGGTTAAAGGAAGGGGTGTGTGTGTGTTCACTGTTAATAGCTGTGAAAATAGCCACATTTCTGGCAAGATTTTGGATAAAGCCATTTCATTAAGATCTTGTACATTTCATATTTGAGAGTCTGGGTATAGATTTCGGATATGCTTACCCCTTGCTGGTGGTGCTGTCAATAGAAGGGCAGGAATAGGGATGGGGGTGGGGTGGGGTGGTCATTGGCTTTAGTTAGAAGACTGTCCCCTGGAAATGGACCCCGAGTAGGCACGCTCCTCTTCCGGCCAATGGAGGCGCTGCTTCTTTTGCTGCTGTAGTCTTGGGGGTTAGTAGAGGTGTGTAAGTGGCAGTCCCCTTCCCCTTGTGTTTGTGGGAGGAGGGGTCCAGTTCCAGTCATTTTGAGACCTGGAACCAATGGTTCGAGCCTACTTTTCTGATGGGAACACTTGAGAGAGGACACCACCGAGCTCGGCTTCCGAAGGCATTATCGGCTCTGGGAAGGCGCACTTCCGTTCCACAGTTGGAGCGGGATGGCAGGCTGGTGTGGGGGAAGGGAGAGGTCGATGGAGAAGAGGGAGGTACCATATCCGGGAGAGTGGCAGCTTCCGACCAGTGGTCGCTCTTCCGGAGAGGCGTTTCCGGTGGTGGTGGCAGCAGCGGCTGCGGTGGTTCCGGGTGTCTTTGTCCCCCTGGTGTCGTGGCCGTGGCCCTGGCCCGCAGGTGGGTTGGGGGCCTCCCGCTGCGCCCCCGCCTCTCCGTCTCTCTCGGGTGGCGTGGCCGCGGGGTCCGAACGGTGAAGATGCGCCAGTCGCGGAAAGAGCCGAGCCCCTCTGGACTGCAAGCTCCGTCGCCCTGGCAACGGCCTCGGCCCTGGGGGCGGGCGGGAGGAGGAGAAACCTCGCGCCGTGAACCTCCCACGGTGGCCTCTCGGTGGCCCGGCCCGGAAGGCTCTGCGCAGGCGGCTGCGGAGGCCCGAGCCCAGGGTCGGGACCTAGGAGGAGGCAGCGGCGTGCAGGCCGCTTGGCGAGGGCCGGCTGGACAGCTCCTTTCCCACCAGCGGGTCCTAAAGGCGCCTGGCGGGCTTCCGGGGAGAGGGCCCGCTTCAACCAACCCGCTACTCGCACCTTTTTAATTTAATTTAATTTAATTTTTGCCCCGGCCCTGCGTGGAGTGTTTTGGCGGATGTCTTTGAATGAATGAATGTCACCGGAGCTTTTCCAGCCCCTCACTCCGCCAGCCTCTCTAAGGGTGTCAGTGACATAGTGAAAAGAGTGCTAAGTTGTTGGGAGACCTGGGTGTGAGTCCCACTCTGTCCCTACCTGGTTTTGTGGCCTTGGGCAAATCTCCTGATCTCAAAGCTCCAGTTTCCTTGTCTGTAAACCAGCACGTCACTAGCACCCACCACTAGGTTATTGTGAGAACTGGAGTAACGTTACTACCGATTTCATCTCCTCTACATCCTCTCCATTCTTCCATTTTAGGACCCACCTCTTCACCGTAAAAGCTTTACTTCATTAAGATTTTCTATGGCGCCCCCCCCCCAAAAGATGGAAGTTTTCCATTCGAGCTGTTAACTTCTTTCTTTTTTTATTGAAGGTTTCCCCCCCAGACCTTGAAAGGACAATATTCCAAATGTCCCAGTTTAAGCGGCAGAGGATCAACCCACTTCCAGGGGGACGCAACTTCTCAGGTGCTTACCGCTTTACTGGTTACACTCAGGACATGCTTGAGACTCAGTTTAAAAACTATGGCTCTTGGGTGTTTTTCTGAATGTCTGAGTAGCTGATTGGAGCCACCTAGACCTCTGGGTTTCCAGGATCCTCTGACTGTCTTCTGGTGCTTCGGGGAATAGGTACAGTTCCTGGAGATTGCTTCTCTGTCCCCATAGGCGCAGCTTCAACATCTCTTTTGGGCCCTCCTCCCGGTCTACTGACTCCTCCTGTGGCCACAGACCTGTCCCAAAATGCCAGGCACCTTCAGGTATGTTGGGTGCTCTTTCTAGTGAGTTTCCCTTTGGGGAGACCCTAGTATGTTTGGATGTCTGGTGTGTGTTGTTTCTTGTGTTACAATGGTCAACATTCCTGGTTTTTTGTTTGTTTGGTTGGTTTTGTTTTGTCCTGGTAGTAGGCCAGTGTTGGGGAATCAGACAACTCTTTTTTTTTTTTTTTTTTTCCTTTGGAGAGAGGGTTTCTCTGTATAGCCCTGGCTGTCCTGGAACTCACTTTGTAGAACAGGCTGGCCTCGAACTCAGAAATCCGCCTGCCTCTGCCTCCCGAGTGCTGGGATTAAAGGCATGTGCCACCACACCCTGCAAGGAATCAGACAACTCTTAGGTTGGGGAATGTTGAATATCTGGCTCCAGAGAGATCTTTTGGTGCAGTTTGGATGAAGTCAAGTCTTAGCATCTCTCCTCTTCATAGATAGGCTGTGTGCCCACTGTGTTTCTTCCCATGTGAATTTTCCTGTAATACCATGAGCCGGGGGTCCCTGTGGCTAGAGATAAGGCCCTAGTGGCATAGCATGATTTTGTTCAGGTTGCTTCCTATTGCTTTTGACCTATCCTTCTCTTGCAGAGTGGGGAGAAGCAGCGAGTCTTCACAGGCATTGTTACCAGCTTGCATGACTACTTTGGGGTGGTAGATGAAGAAGTCTTTTTTCAGCTAAGGTAGGCTTGAGAGGCTAGTCGGTTCTGGGAATGGTTCTTGCATTTAGTTCTGTCTCTGTGCTGGTGGGCCCTCTTTAAAGCCATTGCTTTGCTATCTTACTGCAAGGTCTGAGAAATTTTGAGGGAGGTCTTCCTGGGGGCAGTCAGAATAACTTGTCCAGGGTGCCTCCTGATGGGCCCTCCTGGTTTGTGTGCTGGCAGTGTGGTGAAGGGTCGACTACCCCAGTTGGGGGAGAAGGTGCTGGTGAAGGCCGCATATAACCCAGGCCAGGCTGTGCCCTGGAATGCTGTCAAGGTGCAGACGCTCTCCAACCAGGTATTTTTCTTAGCATGTCCTCTGCAATGGGAAGGAGAGGAGGAAGTCTTGTGATCTGACTTTTGGGCACAATCCTTCTTTTTGTTGAGGAGATGGGATAGATGTCTCTTCATGGTATCAACCTGGGGATCCCCTAAACTTGCTGGCTATTTTCCTTTAGCCCTTACTGAAGTCTCCAGCACCTCCCCTTCTGCATGTGGCAGCTCTGGGCCAGAAGCAAGGGATCCTGGGAGCTCAGCCCCAGTTGATCTTTCAGCCTCACCGAATTCCCCCCCTTTTCCCTCAGAAGCGTGAGTACTGGTGGCATGTAGGGTGTGGCTTTGTGGGGTAGCCTGGAGAAAAGGACTTGTTCCTTTCATATAGATGCTCTTAGAACAGAAGGGGATACACAGGAAGAGGAGGAAGCTGGACGGGGTTTTAGGGCTTTTGAGTCACCAGCCATTTCCTTTCTTCAGCTCTGAGTCTCTTCCAGACATCCCACACACTTCACCTGAGCCACCTGAACAGATTTCCTGCTCGAGGTCCTCATGGAAGGCTGGACCAGGGCCGAAGGTAAGAGGATAAACTGGCATTACATCTCCCTAGAGGGGCATGGTCCACCTTTGATACCTGTTGCCACTAGTATCTTTTTCCGTGGACACTTAGAGTCTAGTCCCTTTTCTTTGAAAGGCAGACACATTGAAACATACTTAACAAATACAGTAACTTTATACACTACCTCTGCAAAGCTGAGATTTAATACAGTTTATATTTCAAAATGTCACATTGACAGTTTTTGTTGTTTTGCTCTTTTGAGACAGGGTCTCTCTGTAGCGCAGCCTGACCTCATGGACAGCCTCCTTCCTGCCTAGTGCTGGGATTATAGGTGTGTTCCCACACTTGCCCAGCTGAAATACTTTATTTTCAATCACGTCTTCTGTAGCTTAGGCTGGCCTTGAACTCAGAATGTAGCTAAGGATGACCTTGAACTCCTGATCCTCTTCCCTCCCACGTGCTGGGTTTACAGGTGTGCCCATCAGACCTAGCTTGCTTATGCATTCATTCATTGTTTTTCTTTAGCTTTCTGGTTTTGAGATACTTTGTGTGTGCACGTGCATGTGTTCTATGAATTTGTATACAGGTGTATGCAGAGCCAGGGGTTGATGCTAAGTGTCTTTTGTCGTACTCTGCTGGGTTTTGTTTGCTTTTGTTAGAGATTGAGGCTCACTGGGGCTTGCCGTTGTGCCTGTGGACTGGTCAGCAAGGTCTAGAGATCCTCCTGCCTGCCCCTTCCAGGGCTGGGATCACAGAATGTGTCAGCTTTGACATGGGTGCTGGGATCCTTATGCAAGCAACTTTACCCACTGAGCCAGCTCTTCAGCCCCAGATAGTTAAAAAAGTATATAATTTCCCCTTTGTTTCTAGTATTTAACACAGAGATACCAAGAATTGTTACAAGAAAATAGTAACATCAAAGAAGGGATTGTTGCAAAAATGTTTTAGTTCCTAATTTAAGATGGCTTCTTTGTGTATACTTTGTGTAGCAGTGTTACAACACGAGGCTACACTATATTCAGTAGTTCAGGCTTTGTCCTGTGCCAACACTTTTCTTGGCTTTAATGTGGAACAAGCATGCCTATTCAGGCACTTGAGACATCCTGTGGTCCTTTATCATCTACAAAGTTGGGGAATTTCCAGGAGCATGCTCATTGTGTCTCAAGTCATATCTCCTTTGTGCTTCACTGTCCTTAAGAGTTTTCATTTGGCTTCTTATAATAGAAAATTCAATATATGCAAAGGAAGTGGAAAAAGAAAACGAATCTTCAAGCCATTACCTGATTTATACAAGTATCATTACCTGCCTTCTTTTTTATTTCTAGTCTACCTTTATCTTCTTGTAGCCTTGAACTTGTTTTTGTTTTATGATAAAAATCTTGGAGTGAAACTTAGATTGAAATGTCAGACTCTTGATGATACATTTTTGATCTCATAGCACCCTGCCATTGTAAGAAAGATCCCCTGTGCTGTGATTTGTTTGAGATAACTCCAGAAAGGGAACCACCCTGTCTCCCACATGCTGATAAGAGCTGAGACGCAGTTCAGTGGGGAACACTTGGAGTAAGCATGGCAAACCTGAGGAGAGCTGAGGGAGGTGACGTGGCCAGTCCCCGTGCGGAAGCTAGCGTCTGTTCTCTGGGAAAGGTTGCTGTGGTCCCATGGAGACTGGCCTGGCGCTGTTTTCTACACTGTCTCCATCCTAAATTCATACGTGGCTTGCACCTACAATGCTTGATTAGTGTATCTTTCTGGGCTTCTCCATTCTGTGAGCTTACGAAAGCAAGCCTCCAGTAGAGAAGCCTAGCAGGTACCTGGAGGGTTTCTCTTACCTGGTTGGAAACCATTGACCGTGGGCTTGTGCTTCCAGTTGAAATTCCAGCCGTGGCTGCCAGCTGCATCTGATTGCCAGGCCTGGTGCACCACGTGCAGTGTGTTACTGTGGTCAAGGTGCTTCAGAGTTACAGCTTTTAGAGAACGCATGGAGGAGGAAGAGGGGCATCAGGAATTAGTCACTCTGAGGAAAAGTTGCCAGTTTATAAAGGATTTGACCACAAGGATGGTTTGTCTATTAGCCCCATTTTATGTTAAACTCCCAGCTCTGGGGTGCAGAATACCATTGGCCTTGGACTGCTTGTGAGCAGCTGAGGTCTTTAGTCAGGCCAGGTTTCTGCTGCTCCTACCACTAAAATGCTTCTTGACGGCTCTGTGGGTCACATGCGATTAGGAATGGAAGGCCAGCCCAAGCTACTTAAGACCTTGTCTCAAAACAAAAGACTAACAGAATGGCAACATTGAAGGGTAAAGTTCTAGCCTTCTTTGAGTGTCCTATTATTGACGGGAAGGTAAGAGTTTGGGAAGTAGGGGGCTGGAGAGATGGCTCAGAGGTAAGAGCACTCACTGTCTGCTCTTCCAGAAGTCTTGAGTTCAATTCCCAACAACCACATGGTGGCTCACAACCATCTGTAATGAGATCTGGTGCCCTCTTCTGGCCTGTAGGCATACATGCAGGCAGAATGCTGTATACATAATAAATAAATCTTTAAAAAAAAAAATGTTTGGGAAGTGGTTTTTGCACAGGAAAACAGTTCCTGTTGTACCTTCCTGTGACCTTGCTAGTTTCTTTCTAGCTAGTACATGGTCTGTGATATTCAAGGTATTTGTTTATTTTTTTCTTTTTCTTAGATATTTTCTTTATTTACATTTCAAATGTTATCTCCTTTCCTAGTTTCCTCTCTGAAAATCCCCTATCCCCTCCCCCCAAGGTTTTTGTTTCTGTTTAGACATTTTCCACACTGTAGCATGATCTTCTTTAAAGGTTTTGTACTGGTTAGTTTTTGTGTCAACTTGACACAGCTGGGTTATCACAGAGAAAGGAGCTTCACTTGGGGAAGTGCCTCCATGAGATCCAGCTGTGGGGTATTTTCTCAATTAGTGATCAGGGGGAAAGGCCTTTTGTGGGTGGGACCATCTCTGGGCTGGCAGTCTTGGGTTCTATAAGAGAGCAGGCTGAGTAAGCCAGGGGAAGCAAGCCAGTAAGGAACATCCCTCCATGGCTTCTGCATCAGCTCCTGCTTCCTGACCTGCTTGAGTTCCAGTCCTGACTTCCTTGGTGATGAACAGCTGTATGGAAGTGTAAGCTGAATAAACCCTTTCCTCCCCAACTTGCTTCTTGGTCATGATGTTTGTGCAGGAATAGAAACCCTGACTAAGACAGGTTTATTCTCTCACACCTGTCCTGTGACTTAGCACACTTCAATTACATCCCCACTAGCCTCCTGCCCTGAACGCTCTCCTCCTCTCTTTAAAAAAGAATATTCTACATTTTCCCTGACAGTCTCATGATGCACATGTGTATCTCAATCATACCACTCCAGCCTTCCCCTCCTCCCACCTTCCTAACATTCCCTGCTTACCTTTATGGTCTGCTTTTGTTTGTTTGTTTGTTTGTTTAACCTACTGAGTTCAAGTAATGCTACCTGAATGCTACAGGCGTGGGCCATCCACTGGAGCACGGGCAGCCTACTGGAGAACACACCCCCACAGAATAATTGCTTCCTCTCCCAATTCTACCTTTGTGGCTTTTTTTTTTTTTTGCACACTCTGTCTCTTAGTTTGTTATTTAGGGCTGCTTACATGACCATGGGTGGGTGTTATTGACTAGAGCAAGTTCATTTTACCAGTGGCTACACTACTGAAAACTGGGACTCTTTTTTTGTTGTTGTTGTTGTTGTTTTTTGTTTGTTTTTTCGAGACAGGGTTTCTCTGTATAGCCCTGGCTGTCCTGGAACTCACTCTGTAGACCAGGCTGGCCTCGAACTCAGAAATCTGCCTGCCTCTGCCTGAGTGCTGGGATTAAAGGAATGCGCCACCATGCCCGGCGAAAACTGGGACTCTTGAAGAATCATCTTGGTGACTGCCTTATTGATTAAATCATTATTATAGCCACTACATTCAGTTGTCAGTGAGGATGCTTGAACTCCATTCTATAACTCAGTAGCTTTGCTTTATACTGCTCCCATGTCCCCAAATCCTTGGATAGTTTTTCAAGGGTGGAATTACTGAGCAAAAGGCATTGTTTTGTTGTCCCCTCGTTTTTATTCAGTTAAAATATTTTTCTTCTTTAAAAAATTTGAGTTTGGCATAGTGGCACATGCCTAATTCCAGCACTTAGGAGGCAGAAACAGGTGGATCTCTGAGTTTAAGGTTAGCCTGGTCTACAAAGTAAGTTCCAGGACAGCCAAGGATACACAGAGAAGCCCTGTGTTGAAAAACCAAAATAAAATAAACATTCTTTTAAGTCAGGATTGGTGGTGTATATCTTTAATCCCAATACTTGGGAGCAGAAGCTAGAGGATTGATGGCCATGAGTTCAAGGCTAGCCTGGGCTACATGGTAAATTTGAGACCAGCCTGAGCTACAGTAGAAGATTATCTCAAAAATCCTAAAACATGGGCTGGAGAGAGGGCTCAGTCAGCAGAGAAATGCACCTGCCACTCAACCTGATGGCCTGAGTTTGATCTCTGGGACCCAGATAGTTGAAGGAGAAAACCAATTTCCACATGTGTATTGTGGCATGCTTGTGCACATGCATAAAACATAATAAAAATCTAAAACATTAAGCCTGCAGGATGCGCAACAGGGAAAGGTTCTGGAGCCTGTCTCTAGCCATGATATTTAAATTTAAAAAATGTTTTACTTTTATTTATTGTTGAATGTTTATGTGTGGAGATAGGATGACTTGCAGAGATTAGGTCTTTCCTTCCACCATTTGGGGGTGGGGGGGAATCAAACTTAGGTCACTAAGCTCTTTGGCAGGTGCTTTTATCTGTTAAACCATCTTGCTGGCTCATCTTTCAGTATTTTAAAGCTCTTCTTTTTTTCTTATAATAGCTTTTGTATATATGCTATACCTTACATATATATATATATATATATATATATATATATATATATATATATGAATGAATACATGGTAGTTGTCTTTAGACACACCAGAAGAGGGCATCAGATCCCATTACAGATGGTTGTGAGTCACCATGTGGTTGGTGGGAATTGAACTCTCTGGAAGTGCTCCTAACCACTGAGCCATTCTTCTAGCCCCAGTATTCACTTCTTAATGTTGAGGACTCAGGGATTTTCTAGTTCTTTATATACTGAATACATATGTAACAATATGGCTTCTTGTTTCTGGTGCTGGGTCATCCTCCAGTGATGACTATGACTCGAAGAAACGCAAACAGCGGGCTGGCGGAGAGCCTTGGGGTGCTAAGAAACCTAGGCATGACCTGCCTCCTTACCGGGTTCATCTCACTCCTTATACTGTGGACAGGTAAGTAAAGGCTGTTGACTTGCACAAGCAATGCTTTCTAGGTCTACTTGAATGCATGAGAATGTGTGTAGTCTGGCGGCCTCTTCTAAAGCTCACCGACCAATCTGTGGGAATCTGTTGCCCATATTTTGGTGTATCTTCAAGTAGGTTCTGTGCTAATGCATGTTAGTCTTATTCTGTATGTATGCATGCACATTTGTTTATGTGTGTGGGTTCACGTGTGTTTGGCTAGACAATACCATTCAGATATCATTGCTCAGGTGTTGATTAGCTGTTTGCTTTGGAGACAGGGACTGACTGGCTTGGGAGTTGCCAGGCAGGCTCAGTTGTCTAGGAGGTGCTTGTTTCTGCCTGAGCTACCATGCCAGCAATTTTTCTTTTTGAGTGCTGGGATTAAAGGTGAAGGCAAGTGCCGCCATATCTGGCTGGTTTCTAACTTTGATAGCTATTACCAGTTCTTTTTCAGAGGCTGTGTCTACTTACACAGTCACCATGGTGCAAGGCACAGAGTCCTTGTTTTTTCTGTACCTTTGCTAACACTGTTTTCATATACCTCTTTTGTTGTTGTTGTTTTTCTAGACAGGGTTTCTCTGTGTAGCCCTGGCTGTCCTGGAACTCACACTGTAGATGAGGCTGGCCTCCTGAGTGCTCGGACTGCTGGCCTTTATGACTGCTGAGATTGACCGTGTGAGCCAGCACACCTGGCCTTCATGGGCCTTTTCATTGTAGTTTTGCTGGGGGAAAGTGCTGTCCTGATTTTCATTTCTAATTAGCAGTGAGTCTGACATTCTGTAAAGAACGTTTTACATTTATTACTTTTNCTAGGCTTTCATGTCGCATGTGTATGTTTCTGGGAAGGACTTGTCATGTGAAGTTTCAATTTTTCCTAGGTACCTGAGATTTTTGTTACTGACTAGTGAGTTGTTTATCAAGACCAGGACCATTTCTGGGGCTTGAGAGATGGCTCAGTGATTAGGGGTCCATACTGCTCTTCCAGAGAACATGAGTTTAGTTCCAGCACCCACATGACGCAGATAACACTTGCCTGTGACTTCTAGCTCCAGAGGAATTGATGCCTCTGGGAACTCACACACGGGTATGGACACATGCAGAGAGAGACATAATTAAACCCTTAAAAAAGGCCATGACCATTGCTGTATCATGTGTTGTGATTTCTTTTTCTTTCTTTGTTTGGGGATTTATAAATCAAGTGGTCATATGGGGTCCATCCTTACCCCTTGGGAGAACCCTTATTAGAGTCTTTATTTCTCAAGCTGAATAAAACGCTGTTGTAGTCTTTTGCTGTTTTATTAGTTTGTTCCTTCATTAATCTATTCATTCAGTGTGTCAATATATTTGGGGGTAGAGGGTGGGATGGCACGCATGTATGTGAATCAGAGAACAACTCTAAAGTTGGTTCTTTCCTTCTATGTTTGCATAGGTTTTGGGGGATCAATAGGGCTCATACAGCAAACACCTTTACCCACTATAAGCCATTCTGTTGGCCCTGCAGATTTGTTAAAAACAAACAAACAAACAAACAACTTTTTTAAAGTTTATATGTATAGTGTCTTGCCTATTTGTATGTATGTAAGTGTGCCACATGTATGCTTGGCGCTCACAGAGGTCAGAAGAGCGTGTTATCCTCGAGGACTGGCGTTGCAGATAATTGTAAGCTGCCATGAAGGCTCTATGAACTAACCCTGATCGTCTGTAGGGCAGCCAGTGTTCCTGAGCTCTAAGCTGCCTGTCCTTTAGTGCTGAGTGGATCCCCTTGCTGTCTTCCTACAGTCCCACCTGTGACTTCCTAGAACTGCAGCGACGTTACCGCAGCCTGTTGGTCCCCTCGGATTTTCTTTCCGTTCACTTGAGCTGGCTGTCAGCCTTCCCTCTGGGCCAGCCCTTTTCCCTCCACCACCCAAGTCGGATCCAGGTCTCTTCAGAGAAGGAGGCAGCTCCAGACACTGGTGCTGAGCCCAGCCCTGAGGACAGTGACCCCACTTACAGTTCCAAGGTCAGTTGACTGGGCTCTTGTGACTTGTCACCTCACTAGGACAGAATGTGGCTGAGCATGTTGTCCTCTACACAGGTGCTGCTGCTCTCCTCCCCAGGCCTGGAGGAGTTCTACCGTTGCTGCATGCTGTTTGTGGATGACATGGCTGAGCCAAGGGAGACACCAGAGCATCCTCTGAAGCAGCTAAAGGTAAGCATTGGCTTACAGCAGGCAAGATGTGCTGGCTGGTCAGTCTGCCACACTTTCAGCAGCTAGGCTTCTGTGCATTAACATAGAAACTCGGTGTTTCGGAGCTGAAGGCCCTAACTTTATACAGGAGGACCATATAGAGATGCTTCCACTGAAGAGGAGTCAGGTGGCTGGTCTGAGTGAATGGCCCTAGAGCCCTAGGTGGTGGTGGCCTTAACTACTTCTTGCTGCCTCATTTCTTGCTGGGCAGCAGCCTTGCCTCACTGTGGGAGACGCAGGCCATGTTTCGTTATTCCCAATCTCTCTGCAGTTTTTGCTGGGCCGCAAAGAAGAAGAGGCAGTGCTGGTTGGGGGTGAGTGGTCTCCTTCCCTGGATGGCCTCGACCCCCAGGCAGACCCGCAGGTGCTGGTGCGCACAGCCATCCGCTGTGCACAAGCCCAGACTGGCATTGACTTGAGCACCTGCACCAAATGGTGAGTGGCCTTCCCCATGTGGCCAGCTCGCTGTGGGGTGTCAGGAGCCTGGCTTCTGCCCTCTAGGTTCTCTCCTGCCACAGCTTGTGCCTGCCCATTCCTAACTGCTCACAGATGACTTGAGAACCCAGGGCTATGAGCATCGGTTGCTGCTGACCCCTAAGCCACACCCAGTACTCCTCAATGCCTTAGTGTTCCTATGTGCTATCTGCTCACTGCGTCTCCCTGTTGCCTAACCACAGAGGCTTTGGCGTGTGGCTTTATGTCTGTACTCATGGCTTGGCATGCAGCATGTGTGCATGAAGTGCTAACCGGAAGCAGAGGTACTTGTCTGTGAGTGATACTGGTAAATATGTCACAGTTGAGGGCTTTCTTTTCCTTTTGCTGTGACCAGGTGGCGCTTTGCTGAGTTTCAGTACTTGCAGCCGGGACCGCCCCGGCAGTTACACACAGTAGTGGTGTACCTGCCAGACGTGTGGACCATCATGCCCACTTTGGAGGAGTGGGAGGCACTGTGCCAACAGAAAGCCACAGAGGCAGCTCCCCAGCCACAAGAGGCATCAGGGGTAAGGCTGGGCCTTATGAAAATGCAGGGAAACTGGGCATGGTGGCACAAGCCTGTAACTCCCACATTGGGGAGGTGGAGACAGGAAGACCTAGAGTTCAAAGTTGATTTCAGATACATGAGCCCCTATCTCAAAAGTACGTGCCCTGACCCCAGGGCCCAGAGGGTCACACCTGAGCTATTGTCATAGGAAGCAGAGGCTACTGAACAGGCTCCTGATGTGTCAGAGCAAGCGGACACTTCTAAGCAGAACACAGAGACAACAGAGGCCACCACACAACAAGATGTGGACACTGATCTCCCAGAGGCCCCTCCGCCTCCTCTAGAACCTGCTGTGATGGCACGTCCTGGCTGTGTCAACCTGTCTCTCTATGGAATTGTGGAGGATCGGAGGCCAAAAGAAAGGATCTCTTTTGAGGCAAGTGCAGGAGAGAGCTCATGAGTAGACGAGGGGAGAGTGTGGCATTTTTGTCCTTTTCCCTGATGCCATGGTCCCTGCACCTCTTCTAACAGGTAGTGGTGCTGGCTGAGCTGTTTGTAGAGATGCTGCAGAGGGATTTTGGCTATAGAATTTATAAGATGCTGCTGGGCCTTCCAGAAAAAGTTGTGTCTCCTCCTGAACCTGAGAAGGAGGAGGCAGCCAAAGAGGAGGCGGGCAAAGAGGAGGAGGCAGTGAAGGTGTCCAAGGATGAGGTACCGAATGAGGGCCCAGCTGTCGAGTCAGACAACCCGCTGGTGAGTACTGCCTCGGCTCTGGGCTGGCCCGAGGCCCACACACGGTCACGCTTAGTATGATTCGAGCCCCTCACGTGTGTCGGGTGCTGCTGTAGGCACTTTGCATGTGTAGTTGCGTTGCTCCTTTACATTACCCAGTCTCTGGGGATGGGCTGAGCCCAGGAACATGAATCTCTGCATGTGGCCACACAGGAAGTGGGATGTCCAGGATGAGGGTAGTAGTAGCAGCCCCAGAGAGAGAGGGAAGTGTGTCTAATAAGCCATGGCAGCATAGAAATGCCAGTCAGAATCCTCAGGAGTTAGGACTGGTTTTTAGCCATTTCTAAAATGTAACTTGGCTTATTATCCAAATATGTCATGTATATGTGATTGCTTAATTATGTGTACAACTAAGGCTGACTCCTGAGAAATACCTCAGGGGTCTACATGTGCCCTTGCTGATCTGAATCCTGGTATAGTTAAATACCCATGAGCACATGGTGGGTCACAGAGTGCCCACTAGTGTCCAGCACATGATACTGAGTGTTAGCAACTGTTAGCATTACAAGAGTCCTGCTGCTCCTCCCCATCTTGGTCTGCTTCTCTAGAAGGAGGATGGGCTTCTGCCCAAACGGCCCTCTTCAGGGGGAGAAGAGGAGGAAAAGGCCCGGGGTGAGGCAGCTGAGGACCTCTGTGAGATGGCCTTGGACCCAGACCTGCTGCTGCTACGGGATGACGGAGAGGAGGAGTTTGGTGTGTCTGGGGTGGTGGCTCTCTCGGGCTGGCTGTGGTAGCTTCCTCTTAAACAGAAGTGGTTCTCAACTTTCCTAATACTGTGACCTTTAATACAGTTCCTCATGTTGTGGTGACCCCCCAACCATAAAATTACTTTCGTTGCTACTTCATTACTGTAATTTTGCTACTGTAATTTTGATATGAATTGAAATGCAAGTATCTGCTATGCAGGATAGCTAACATGCAACCCCTGTGAAAGGGTTGTTTGAGCCCCAACAGGTTCACAAACCACAGGTTGAGAACCACTGTTCTTGGGGGTGTAGACCATCATCCTTGCTAGATTCTGAGCTTGCGATTTCTGTAGCAGGAGCAAAGCTAGAGGAAACGGAGGTTCGGTCTGTTGCCTCAAACCAGTCAGAGATGGAATATTCTTCTCTTCAGGACATGGTGAGATCTTGTCTCCTCCTGTACCTGGTGGTGGGATGCTTGGCCCTTCCTGGGTGAGGGTTGCCTACCAGTGACCTCTTCCCTAGACAAGAGACCAATTGTGTTCCTGACTCATGGAGGAGAGAGAGAGAGNGGGAGGAGGGGAGAGAGGGGGGGGAGAGAGGAAGAGATAATTGGGGAACATAGCATATTCTGGGAATGTGCCCACAGAAACCTGTAGCCCCAGCTCCGTCCGACCTCCACTTATGAGGTCTACCTGTCGCAGTCAACCCTGCGCCTGTCTGTGTGTGTCGTGCCCTTTAGTCTTGACAACTGTTTGTAAAGCCTGTTTCTCTTCTTTCTTTGTAGCCTAAGGAGCTGGATCCCTCAGCTGTGCTCCCCCTGGACTGCCTTTTGGCTTTTGTGTTTTTTGATGCCAACTGGTGTGGCTACTTGCACAGGCGAGACTTGGAGAGGGTCCTCCTCACACTGGGGATCCGGCTCAGTGCAGAGCAGGTAGTTTCTCTTCTGTCTCGCCTGTCCTTCTAGAGGGCCTTTCCAGAGCTCTCGCAGGCTTCTGGTCTCCCTGATGCAGGTGTGTGGCCAGTAGGTGTCCTGCTGTGTTTTCTGTAGGCCAAACAGCTGGTTAGTAGAGTGGTGGCACAGAACATCTGCCAGTACCGGAGCCTTCAGTACAGCCGTGCTGAGGTGCTGGACGACGGCCTTCCTGAAGACGTGCTCTTCGGTATGTCTTGTGCTCTGTGGCCAGCAGGGAGTGGGGCCATGGTGGGCCATTCTCCTGAGCTCATGCATGTCTTCTCTAGGAAACCTGGATCTACTGCCTCCTTCAGGGAAGAGCACAAAGCCAGGTGCTGCCCCCACAGAGCACAAAGGCCTGGTGCCCCACAATGGTAGCCTCATCAATGTGGGAAGCCTGTTACAGCGTGCAGAGCAGCAAGACAGTGGCCGCCTATACCTGGAGAACAAGATTCACACACTGGAACTGAAGCTTGGTGAGTGTGATGTCACAGCCACTAAGGGGACACCACTCCTTAGGCCTCAGGCTTTTTTGTCCCAGTGCTCCAGTGGACTGATGAGAGCCTTCTTGCCATGTCCTCACCTACCTTTCAGAGGAGAGCCATAACCGCTTCTCAGCCACTGAGGTGACAAATAAGACACTGGCAGCAGAGATGCAGGAGCTGCGGGCCCGGCTGGCCGAGGCAGAGGAGACAGCCCGGACAGCAGAGCGACAGAAGATCCAGCTCCAGCGCCAGATGCAGGACTTCCGCAGGCGCCTGACCCCGCTGCACCTTGAGATGCAGCGGATTGTTGAGAAGGTAGGATGGCTAAAGGGTGAAACCACAGAACTACAGAGTGGAGCTAGCCTCTGTGGAGAGGCCTGGGAGACAGCTGGCCATTCCCTGCTGGGCTAGTCCTCCATGCACTGGGTTCTCAGGAGACTCAGCTGCTCTCAATGTTCAGCAGGACATGGGAGAAGCCTTATCCTCACCATTGCTACGTCTGCTCTCACAGGCTGACAGCTGGGTAGAGAAAGAAGAGCCAACGCCTAGCAACTGAGTGGCTGCCTAGTGAGGTCTGCGATGGAGCCTGATGACATTAGAGCCCTTTTGGTACCAGAAGGCAGCTGGAGCAGGGCCTGGGAGCCATAGCAGGGGTAGCTTGAGTTCTGTGCTCAGCCTCTGCAGGGGACGTCAAACTCAGTATGGGGTTTGTGCTATGTGGATGGATGTGTAAGGAACTCCAGTTCCAGCTACAACTAAATACAACATCTTTTGCACCCCTAGAATGTCATTTTGCCCTCAGTCTTGGAATTTCTCCCAGGGCCCTTGTAGTCTTGTGCTGTCTCCTGTCCTCGTCCATTTTAGAGCAAGACGGGAGGAAAAGGCTTTTCCAGCCCAGAACAAGGTCTAATGCCAATAAATGGGAGGAATGGGTGTAGAGTCGATGCAGCCAAGAACGTCCGTCCTCTGGGCGGCACGAGTCCCGCAGGCTCCCGTGTCTGTTAGGTGACGGAGCCCATTCAAGGAAGCACTTGGTGTTGGGTCAAGGTTGCCAATAGAACACTGTGTCCCAGCTGCCCCCAACTTGCCAGAAGAACCAGCACTTACTTCTTTCTCTAGCTCTTATGTTCAGAATGTGGTATTGGCCCTGGCCTAGCCCCTTCCACGTCCCATAATTCTTGCCTCTTTCCATAATCCATGGTTTCAGTTCGACTTTGTATATAAAGTTGTTTGTTGGTATTTTTTTTTTTTTTGCTTTTTGTTTTTTAAATAAACCAAAGTAAAAAACAAACCAAGTGTGAGTCTTTGTAGCTCTCCTTCTCTTTCAAGCTGCTGTGCCCTCCCTGTTTGCCAGGCCTCAGTTCTCTCTAGAGGGCAGCAGGCAGGCAGTGAAGGTGCTCTGCCAAGTTGGCAGGGCTGTGGCGGCTCCCTCTTGGTGTCAATTAAAGTACACTATTGTTTTACTGGAAAACTTTACTTGAAAATAAAATTCCAATAACAAGTGAAAATAAAATTCCAGTAATACAGGTGAGACAGAAGCCTTGCTTTGAAGGCAGCGGTTCCACATGTAACATGTTCTAGTGGACAGCTAGAGACAAAGCCCCAGTTCAAGGGAAAGCTAAACACCTGGGGTTTGTCCCTCTGCTGGACCTGTAGGGACCAGCTTTGGTTGTGTTGGCATGACGGGCCCAGAGAGGCTGAGAGACCAGAGTTCTGCTACCCAGGGCACTGTGCCTCACCCAGCCGTCTAGAGTCCTGAGGGGATGGTGGCTTTCCTAGAGGTAGACAGCTAAGGCCTCAAGTTCCACAGGAAGCCCAGGCCCTTCCAAAGGCTCTTGTTGGCCAGACACTAGAGCACACTCTGGACGGTTCTGGAAGTAAAAAGGCCCCAGGGTTTTTCTACATTGCTTATCAGCACTGGGCACAGGGCAGCAGCAGCCTGGGCGGCTCCTAGTATCACGCTCAAGGACATGGAGACATTTAAGTCAGAGAACTGGCAAGGTAGAATAGTGGCCACCTGTCTCCAACTGCCTGGCCATTGGGAGGTCCATGAAATCATGCCCGCTAGGACCAAAGCCTAGAGAAATGTCACCTGTGTCCCAAAGAGTCTAAGGACTCCTGAGGGACAGGGGCTCAGTCATCAGCCACGATGGAGAGGGCTCGGAGTTCACTCAGTTTGGTCTCATTTTCCCGCTCTCGCTGCTCATCTGAGTGGCCTGGCTGGTCAAGCTGCTGGGTCAGGTCTCCAAAGATCTTATGCATTTCTGAGTAGTATATAACCTGGGTAGGAGACAAGAGTTGTCAGCAGGAACCGGACTCCAGTTCTTTACAGCACTCAACTCAGCAAAGCAGGCGAGAGGCACAAGCAGGGCCTGGGTCTGGGTCTGTGGGTCTCTCAATTGTT
This sequence comes from Mus minutoides, assembly GCA_902729485.2. Taxonomy (NCBI): domain Eukaryota; kingdom Metazoa; phylum Chordata; class Mammalia; order Rodentia; family Muridae; genus Mus; species Mus minutoides. The sequence continues at coordinate 1,076,307 of LR749628.1, read as the reverse complement.
CAACCATTGCCTTTCAGACCTCACCCTATCTATCTATCTATCTATCTATCTATCTATCTATCTATCTATCTATCTATCTATCTATCTATCTATCTATCTATCTATCCCTCAGCAGTCTAGGGATGGGGGAACCACAGCTGGGGCTTTTGGAAATATATACCACAGAGAAAGGTTTGTCAAGACCAAAATAGCTAGATTGGGCAGGGAGACTGCATTTGAGGGTGCCAGAGGGCAGTATGTGGCAAGGGCAGGCCTGGGGCTTACTGCTGTTTCTAAGTGAGGAGAGGAGCCAGGGGCTTTTGGTCATGGAAGAACCCAGCAGACACTGGCTCCCCAAGTCTTGGGAGCTGGTTCTAGAAGTCCAGTTAAGGGAGGTGTCAGCTCCCCAGACTCCACCCCTTTTCAGTTTTGCTAATTATCACACCCAGGTTAAGTTGCCTAGAAGAAAAGCAGCACTGACGTGAGAGTGACAGGGTGAGAGGCGGGAGCAGGTCCAAGAGCAGAGGGGTTGCTCTATGTGATAGATGGCAACTTTTCCACAAGGTTAGAGGCCATTTCTGCCTCAGCTTCCACTTCCTGATATGACATCACATCCTTATCAAAGTGTCCCCCATTCTTCAAGCACCTCAACTTTGAGGTATCTCTAGGATTCTCCTTCCATCTGAGAAACCAGACGATGGGGACTGGAGGGTGGCTGTGCAGCAGGGCCAGTAGGACATGGTACCCTAGCAAGTCTTTTTAGAACCCCAGCTAGGTTGTAGCGGGCCAGGTCCTGGCGGCCCCCCTTCCATCCCTGCCTGAGACACTGCCTGTTGAGTCATCTGGAATGCGCACTTCTCTAGTGACTAATAGCAGCAGCAGCCGGGTGAGAAGGAGGCTGGCACAGGGAGAGGTGGTAAACAACCCTGGCTACCCTGCTGCTTGGTTACGGGGTACCCCATAGCCTGGGCACCCTGCAGCTTCCTCTAAGGATCTGGGGGTGGGGATGGTGTATGAAGCTCACTGGAAGCAGAAGCAGGTGTCAGCAAAAGAGAGCAGGCCAAGATCTTCCCCTGTAAATCCATGCCTCATCCATACAGAGGGTGCAGCAGCTGGAAGGCAGCCCTCACCTGCAGGGACTGCAGGAGAGCGTCCTCCCACTTCTGTTGTCTGTCTCACTCCCTAGAGATCACCGGACTGAAAACATGTGTCACTAGTAAGTCCAGGCTCCAGTCCAAACCTTGCCTGAGCGTTCTACGCCATGGCTTTGGGTAACATTCCAAATGAAGGCTGGGAAGTGGGAATCAGGCTTTACCATGGCCCCTGTGGCTAGGAAAGCAACAGGGAATGATGGTGTCCACTGGAGGGCAGCAGAGGTGCAGCTAAGACAAGAAGTAGGGCAGGCAGAACTTGGAGACAAGAAGCCTTAGCTTGGTGGCCGGAGAGTGTTGGAGAGTCCGAGATGGAAGCCAGCGTAAACAGTGAGATCTGTGTGGAGAAGCCCTGCTCCTGGCTCCAGTACCACTGCCTCTCCCACCTTGCCAGTGGGGAGAACAAGCCTGATGATGAACAGCGAGAGGAGGGCAGGAGAGGAGAGCCTGCTGCATGCCATCCCAATTGGGCCCAGCAGCAGGAGACATTGGGCTCCAACTGGGTCTTACCCTCTTTCTGGCTGCCATTCCTATACTGGTCTGCACTTCCATTTGTTTTCCACTAGGGGGCACTTCATACCTAGTGGCCAGCATTTCAGAGCCTATTCAGGACCTCTCCCTTAGGAAACTGAAAGTTAAGACTCCTGTGGTCTCTGGCTAATGGAACTCTCCTATTGGGTTTGCAAGCAGTCACCCTACTGGCCTCTCAACTACCTCTGCAAAGGACCTTCTCAGTTAAAGTGGTAGCTAAAGATGCAATCAGGGCTTTTGCTGTTTGCTTAATTAAGCAAAGGAGGAAGAACTCAAGGGGTGAAGAGTTAAACAAAAAGGAACCCTGTCTATCATAGGGTTGGGACTGAGTGGACTGCCAATGGAGGATACTCAACAGAAGTTCCAGTACAGTATCAGTGTCAGGCACCAGGGCTGACTAGGACAACGCATGAACTTTCATAGAGCCTGGGGCAGGGAGGTGTTGCTGTCTGTAGAGAGCATGGCTATGTCTAATGGGAACTGGGTTCCTACAAAGATGATTCCCCAAGGGAAGAGCCTTGTCTCACCTGTGCCCTGATCAGGGACTCAAAGCTGGGTTGGAAATAGTCAAGTCGGCTGCCATAGAACCGTGGCATCTCATCCAGGAGTTGTTTATTCTTGGCCTCAAAGTCTTCCCGCACAGGCCGTAGCTCTTCTCGGGCCTGGGGAACAAGACCTTGGAGTCAGAGCTGTCACTGAAGGGGGCAGGGTGTGGGTGGAATAGCTAGTGTCCTGGTTCCGCTGGTCCTCAAAGGAGGGCCCTGTGGCAATGGTTGTTCTGTTTACCCTGTTGCATCTCCCCTGTACCTGGTGGAGCTTGGCCAGCACGGGGCCAGTCTTCTCCTTTTCCTCGTACTTCTCCACCTTGGCCTGCAGCCTCCCGTAGTCTTGCAAGGCCTGCTCCCGACGCTTCACCGCCATGTTGAGGCTCGGGAATATGCCGCTGAACCTGTTGGGCACAGCCTGGTTGGAAACAAGCTTCTCATGTGGGGGTGTATCCCACAGTCACTACCTGGTTGGAAACAGGCTTCTCATGTGGGGTATATCCCACAGTTACTACTTACTCAAAAACATGTGTGACACACCTACTATTTGCCAGTCTCATAAGACTCTGAGGCTTTGGGGCTTGTACAGGTGGGATGGCGTGGGGAACAGACAGTACTGAGGGTCTCCCCAGACCCAGATGGCAGGCTGTGACTGCCGGTGCTCCCTGTCCTGCTGCTGAGCCTCAGCATGAGGTCAGCAGGGCTGGGATCCGCCTGTATACACTAAAGACCAAACCAAACCACCAGGGAAAGCCAGGGCCACAGGCAGGGAGTGATGGTCTGGAAAGGGCTAGGAGTATCCACGTTTGTCAACACCTTTTCTACTATGTCATAGTGCCACTGACAGGTGACAAAAAAAGAAAGATCCTGGCTAAGGGTTCCTTTACACCGTGAGGAAACACAAAGGGAATGGCTCTCCCACTAAAGAACAAGTGGAAAAACCACGCTTTAGAAAGACGGTCCCAGGCTCTCCTACCTAACGAGACTGAAAAGGAGTATGGTGTGACCACTCAGATGACTGGCCACGCAGAGCGGGCTGCGTTTGAAATGTTTTGGCATTTGAGTGTAACCATCATCAAGGCTACCTTTTCCCCATGAAAGGCCATCCTATCTGGGACAGGCCCAGGGGAGAGCCACTTTTGGGGGGCCCAGGCAAGAGTAAATGTTCTCCTTGACACAGATGAGGGGTGGAGGTGGGGTAACTCTGCAAGCAGGTCTCCTGGGATTGAGAAAATGGGGCAACTCCCTTGACTGCAAAGCCATGAGGACGTGCTGTTGGCCTCAGTGCTGGGTAAGACTTTCCTACCATACAGTGCGGTGCCCACTGTGCCAGCCAGGAGCTCTGACAGCCTGCTGTGATATAGACAAGCAACCAAGAGATTCAACGCCTCTGGTCACTTGGGGGTCCTAGGACCTAGGACCTAGGACCTAGCTGGTGACCTAGGACCATAAGAGTCAGCTTATCTAGGCAGAGCCCAGAGAGCGTGACAAAGCCAACGAAGTCAGGGACAAGCATCTTTTCATAAGGATACCAGGTGGTGGCTGAGGCCAGCCTTTCCCATGCACCCAAGCTGAGAGAATATCTGAATGCTTAGGTTGTCTTCAGTAGGTTCACATACCACAGGAGGTGCACTTCCCAACCTTTGCTTCTTATAGGACATGACCATAAATTCGGTACTGAAAAGCCTCAACAAGTCAGGGCCACCCTGATGGGAGTAATGAATACTCCTGTTAGATAAGAGAGAATATAAACGTGGCCAGGCATCAGGTGCAATGTGCAAAATAGATGGGGGGACCAGGCACCACCAGGTCACACTGGGAGGAGCTGGTCACAATGCCAGTGTGAAGACAGCTGTACCCAGTGATTCAGCTGCTCTGGAGCCCCTCTCCCTTCCTGGGCAGCTGGGCAGTGTGGCTCAAGGAAACAGGTGCCTCAAGCCCGAGAACTTACCATCCTGCCCTCCCTCTATCCCAGGAGGACAAAGGATCCTAGCAGCTTGCCTGCTGTCAGAAGCCAAGCCACCAGCTTTTGGGGTGGTCTCAGGGCCAGGGTCAGAGAAAGAGTAAGAATGAGAGGCAGGCAGGAGGCAGAGGTGGACTACATTGGAATTCACCTATGGGGGTAAGGGTGCATCACAAGGGACAACGCAGTATGTGAAGGGTGTCCTGCAGGGGTGAGATGGCCTTGGAACAATCTTAGTTGGTGGTACATGCTAGTCTCAGCAAAACTTAGACCTCAGCTCATGCTCCTGGCCCCTTTCCATGGTTGTCATCTTCAAGACCAAGTTACACAGACCAGGAACACTAATACTATCGTGATCGGGCCAGCTCATGAAGGGCACAGTGGTACAAGTGCACGTGGAAGGGCAGAGCTGGGAGACCAAGGCTGCCACAGACCAGGGGTTACAGCCTTGGGGAGTGGGAGTGTGGTGTCTACACAGTACAACTTAATCAAGATCGCTACCCTCTGCAGGTGCAACAGGCTCCACTGGCCCTGCTAGTGGCTCCCGACTCTCGGGTACTCGCAGGTCTTCCGTAGATCTTGTCTCCTACAGCAGTCCTTCTCAACCGAATTAAGATCTGACTGAGATCTGAGGATTGTCAGTAGCTCAGGCAACTGTAGTTGAATCACTAACAATGGGGAGTCTGGGAAGCTTTGGATCTGGGACTGGGACTGGGAGCCCCTGAGACAAAAGACAGGTGTCATGTTCATCTGAGGGGGCTACTAATGTCACTCACAGGAAGAGTGTCTGTCTATCCTAAGGTGATGGGGGAAGGAATTCCTATTTACTTTCTTATTTTCTACTTCTCAGCCGTGGACAGGTCTTGCCAGGTACCTGATAGCAGGAACCCACGCTACATGGAGTCTAGCTAGGGTTGGGGTGCTGATGCAGAAGATTAGGACTGGTATAGGCTGGTCCTCTGTGTCTGGACTTTCCCCAGGTTCCTGCCGCTCTCCCGGACAAGGATGACACATGGGCCCGCCCAGCTCTCCTTAAAGAGCAAAGCTTGCATTTTTTAGCTGTCTACTTCAAAGGCACAGGGTGGAAAAGTCCAATCCTCTGCGAGTCTCAGCTGTCCCTTGAGAAGTAGTGGTAAGAGGTGGGCTGTCCTCTGCTCCCTGGCCCTGCTCAAATCATACATCCTCATACTCCATGCCCACTGAGTTCACCTAGCTCTGCTCTTAGGTACCAACTCTACCACACCAAGGAATCAGCTTGGCGTTCTTTCTGCAGAGGAAACGGACGCAGGCCAGCATGAGTGGCTGGGACACTCCTGCTCAATATGGCAGCACATACACCCAACCCACCTTCCCGAGTTCCAAGCCTCTAAGTGCCTAGATCTGATTCACATTGATTTCCAGAGATGGGAGGTGGGCCTAGGTCTACATCAGGGTTTCAGGGACCCCAACCTAGGAGGCACCCAATTCTTGCCTGGCATAGGATTGAACACGAAGCTCACTTCCCAGGGAGATAAAGCGTGGGGTGAAGAGAGAGTGGGGAGGGAAAGAGGCCGGCTGGGAGGTGGGCTGGGAGCAGCCGGCCTGGTGGGGAATGCCTGCCATTCCTCATCTGTGCCCACACAGCCGGGATCTTCCACCCACCAGGAAAGGGAAATTGAAAGCATCCCCATCCGACATGTGAGCAACCAGGGACTGGGGGATTAGAGACCGAGCCCCCTTGGCAGGGGATACTGGGGGCGACAGGGTGGCCATGATCTTCATTAGAGCACAGGAAAGCTGCAGTTTCCTGTTTCCGGTGCTGGGGTCCCTGGGAGCTTCGCTCCTGGCACAAGGAAGCAAGTGGGGAGAGGGAACAGACAGCAGTGGTTTCTGTGGTCATGGGGGATTGTATGCTGGCTGTGGGTTGCAGAAGCCAGCCAGGCAGCTAGGCCTGAGGCTCATACAGAGGTCAGCGGATCCATGGCGGATCCATGGCGGAGACGGTGACCGCCCCCTCTGCCACGCCCCCACCTTCCTGGCAGGTGGTGGGCCACTAACATGGTGGGCAGCAGCCGGGGTTTCTCTCCACTTGGCTGAAGAAGCCAGGGATCCGATTTCAATGCCGCCTCGTTGGTTGTGAAATCTAGAAGGTAGTCAACCCCCTAGTTCTCTGAGCTGGCAGTCCTGCCACATTCTGCCAGCTCTGGGTGCCTGGGGCTGCCTCTGGGCCCCTGCATCTCAGGCACACCAGAGTTCTGTGTACAGAGGCACTTCCCTCTGAGATCCCTCCATCTGGCTCTGAGACCAGGCCAAATGAACAGCTAGCTCCCCATGGAGGGTTCCCTGGTTTGGAGATGAACTCTGACCAAGAGGCAGGGGTGTGAAAGCCCAGGCTGCTGAGGCTGGGGTGGTGGGCATGGGTCACGCCTGGCCTCATGGCGGCCGCAGGTGGCTCTGAGTGGCCAGTGTTGGGGAGGAGCACTGAGAAAACTAGGAGGGCTTTTCCTAATCCCACCCCTGGATCTGAACAGGGAAGAAATAACTCAACACTCCCCAACACCCCAAAGACTGTAGGATCAAAAACTGCTTTCTTCATCTCCCTCCAGCTTGATCTGGCCTAATGATAATGAAGCAGAGGCTCACTGCCCAGGCCTGGCAAGGCAGCTGCCAGGGACCACCACGGACGAGGTAATAAAGTGCAGCTGCTGGTGCAGAGCGGGAGCCTTTCTAGGTCAGAGCAGGCTGGGAGAGGCCAGGAGAGAGGAAGCACTGAGAGCTTCAAGGCAAGGCTTGGGTCAGCCTCCTCCCCTGGGGACCCATAGGACAAACCTGTCTGATCCTTGACCAGGGCCTGCAGGACCAAAAAAAAATGAGTCTCCCAGAATTCCTTGCTCTCACAGGTCATGAGTGAGGGGACCTTCCCAAGCAGGATGAGGCGGCGGCAGCAGCCGGCCGGTGGCTGCTGCTCACCCTTCCCCATGTGCGGCCACCCCCACGTTTCCAACACAAAGTACTGCAGGCAGCTGCATCCCAGGCCGGCTGGGAGATGAAAGGCCTTGCTCATGTCTGTTGAGTGCTGGCCAGAATCTCTACAAGTTGAAATCAGCCAGCACTGGGCCTCCCGGGGCCCAACCAGAGGCAAAAGAGGAAGGGGCCAAATGACCACCAGGGCAGTGCCCGGCACCATAGAAATGAGTAGAGTTCCCTGCTCCTAGACTGTGCCTGGGCAGTGCTGGAGTCCTGGAACAAGCAGGCTGAATGGCTGGTGTCCCTGTTGTTCCTTGTCATGGGAAGCTGTGGCTATACTGCTAGACATGGTCTTTGGCTTCCGAGTGGCTAGCTGACCCGCTGTCCCCACAAGTACCGTGAGGCCCACCGCCTTGGATGGTCTTACTCACTTTTTCAGGGGCTCAATCACTGTCTTTTGGATCTGGTTCACCTGTCAAAGGAAAAAGACAGATTCAGACTCTTCCTAGAAGAGGAGGTCCCAGGTTCCTCAGAGACCACACTGCTAGACATGCTCCTTGACTTCCAAGTGGCTGGCTGATCTGCTGACCCCTGAGAGCTAGGCCAGAGGGGATGGGGCAGGACAGGTGGTATAGTATCCATATTCTGCTGCCAGAGGAGGCAGAGAGGCCAACCAGGAATCCTGAGGCCACACCCAGGGCTGGGCCTAGTTTCAGGTTAACACATTTCCTATCAGTGCTATTGGCAAAGGTTTGTGATAGCCTTGCTCAGTGTGAAAGGATGGATGGGTGGGCAGAGCTGCCCTGCAGAGCACAGCTGCTGTAAGCACAGAAACATGGGCATCTGAGTAGGCTGGTTTGGGAAGAGATGGGCTTGAGGCTATCAGGCTTTAGAAGGTTGAAGCCCAGTACCACTTTTGACCTATGGTCACCACATGTGGCTAGGTCCAAGGGGAAAGAAGTGAGGAGCACAGGCCACTGTCAGCAAGACCTGGTCACCTTCTCCTGGTTGAAGGCATCCATCCGCTTCATGGCTGTGTCTAGGGCTGTCACCATGCGCAGAAAATCCTGGTCCTGCTCACACAGCGGGTTGGACAGTAGGTCTTGGGATATCTTCACAGCAGATTTGGACATGGCTGTAAGAGTTAAAGGCTCTGTGAGCTCCCAGAGGGATAGGGTTGAAGGTCTCCTTAATGTTCCTGACCTCAGCACCTCTGCCTATGCTATAGCTACCAGAACAGCGAGGTTTCAAAAAGCCATATGACATGGTCCTGTGTTTCCCACAACTCCTATGCATGCAGTGCTGAATTGTTAGATAGCAAAACTGTTAGGTTGTTCTAGGACCAGGAGGATGGTAAGCTGCATGACATACTTCTGTTCCAAAGATGCTAACTCCATAATTCCAGAACACAAGAACCTGTATTGTAGGTGGGCTGTCTGGCTACTTGGGGCTCTCTCTAGTCTACTGCATATCAGGGCTGGCCTGGATGAAGGGTGGATACTTGAGGTGCTATGGGCTGTCTGGAAGTCACAGGCAGCACCAAGGAGAATGGAGACCCAGTGGGAGCTTTGAGGTTCTTGATCTGGTGCTCATTTTTAGCATTCCATACTTCCTCACAGAAGAGGGCCTAGATAAGGACCTGGCTCAATGTGGCACACACCAGTATCTGAACGCATCTGGCTGAGTATCAGAGCATAAGACCAGTTTTGCACATGATCTTAGCCAAAAAGACTGAGAAGCAGTACAAGACAGATTGTTTTGTTTGTTTTTGATTTTGTTTTTCGAGACAGGGTTTCTCTGTGTGCCCTGGCTGTCCTGGAACTCACTTTGTAGACCAGGCTGGCCTCAGAAATCTGCCTGCCTCTGCCTCCTAAGTGCTGGGGTGTTTTTGTTCTTGTTCTTGTTTTAAACACCACTGGGCACTGTAGTCCAGGCTGGCCTTGCTATGTGGCCCAGATGGGCCTCCAGTCTGCAGTGATCTTCTGTCTCAGTCTCCTCAGTGGGGACATTACAGGCATGCACTGCCACACTTGGCTGGGATTTATTTTCTTGGTTATTACTCAAGTGTCACAGCATTTAAGGTGCTATGGATTTTAAGGCCCACTGTTGCTGTGTGAACCACTGAGGAAGAAAAAAAAATGCTGACCATCAAACCACCACACTAGCCAGTGTGACAGAGCTGTGGTTGCAAGGACACTAACTTGAAAGAGTGTCTTAGAATGGATGTAGGGAGACCTGCCTCCAGCTGATTACAGGGTGTGTGTGTGTGTGTGTGTGTGTGTGTGTGTGTCCTTGCCAGCCCAGAAGCGGAACAGACAGCTTCCCCACTAGAGGTCCTCACCATGGTAAGGGGTTACAGTTACCAAGCCTACTGTGTGAGAGGACCACAAAGGTGAACTTGTCAGCAATGTTGTAAGAAACAGTTCTGAGATGATTACACACAACATAAGTCAGAAGAATATAAAAGTCTACACAGAACTGCAAATATGTCTGAAAATTTCTTCTATTATTATTCTTTCCCCAGTATTTAAGGAGAAACAAAACAGCCAAAAACCCAAACCAAAACCTTACCAGTGGAAGGCTTTCTGCCCACCTATCCTAACACTCACATTCTTGGGCCTCTTCCTGCTGGAAGCACACAAGGTCAAGGTGCTGCACTTCCCTGGGCCACTTCCCTGGGCACAGCCAGGTCTGAAGTACAATGCAGCGCACCACTAGCCCCAGGCCACAGCCTTTCTGCCCTGCAGGGACTGTGTGGTGAGTCCATGGCCCACATGGCCTACTACCCAGAACTGGCAGTCTTTTTTTTTTTTTTTTTTTTTTTTGGTTTTTCGAGACAGGGTTTCTCTGTATAGCCCTGGCTGTCCTGGAACTCACTTTGTAGACCAGGCTGGCCTCGAACTCAGAAATCCGCCTGCCTCTGCCTCCCGAGTGCTGGGAGTAAAGGCGTGCGCCACCACTCCCGGCTTAGAACTGGCAGTCTTTAAACTTAGTGAACTAAGGATCTTGGACCTCCCCTTGTGTTTCTGAGGTTCTCAATACAGCTTCCAGACGAAGCCCCAAAGCCTTCAGAAACTGCACTCTGAAAACTCCCCAAGTCTAATCATTTCACTGAATGGAAAGGCCTCTTTTCAGAGCATCAGGATTTTAGGGAGGTTCCTGTCCTGGAAATGTGGGACAATCTGAGTTCAGAAAAGGCATCATCGTTCACTTTCCTCCATTGATGGGTCAGTGGCTCGCAGCATGTCCCTAGGCCCACTGTTCCGGTGTCACAATGTGTCACAGACATTCCAGGCCTTGTTCTGGACCTCAGAATGCTCAAGTCAGGCTTGGTATCACTAGTCCTCTAGTGACCCTGCTGTCACCCATGAGCCTGACCCTGAGTGCACACAGCTTGTGCATCACTAGAGGAGCTACCCTTCAGACACGTGCTCTGTTCCTGGCTCTGGATCTAGTGGTCCTGGGCTTAGGCTTCAATAGTCACTCCTCAGTCCCAATTTTACTGCTGACCAACAGACTTCTCATTAGGAAACAAAATCCTGCACTCCATTCCCATTGATATCACAGCTATTGGGAGAGCAGGTCCCAGTGACTCACCGGATGAAAGGCAGTGGGGAGCGATGCCTTTTTTTTTTTTTTTTCTTTTTTGAGACAGGGTTTCTCTGTGTAGGCCTCGGCTGTCCTGGAACTCACTTTGTAGACCAGGCTGTCCTCGAACTCAGAAATCCACCTGCCTCTACCTCCCAAGTGCTGGGATTAAAGGTGTGCGCCACCACGCCTGGCTGAACCCCTCCTTTTAAAGACAGACATTTCACATGCTCTGCCATCTTGAATTCAGAACACACGCTGGAGGCAGGATTCCTCTGAGGCTGTACATGAACTGTGGCCGCCACAGACATCATTATGTGGAGTGGCCGAAGGAACCAAAGATGGGCCCTCAATCCTACTCTGCCTTTGGGCCAGTGAGCACAACCACTGGGCAAAGGCCAAATTCCACCTCAGGGCCTTTGCTGAAGTGTTCTCCAGGGCTCATCTACAGAGAGCACCCCCTTATCCCTTCAGGTACTGGGGCACCTCTGGAGAGATGCCTCCCTGTTTACCCCACTTAAAGCAGCCCTCCATCAGCCTCTATCCCTTTTGTGCTCCTTCGTTGCACTGTTCTTTGCATGGTGCTATATCACACGTGTCCTGATTTCTTACATGCCCTCCCGTGCAGGATGGAAGCTCCTGTCCTGATTGACTACTGAGTCCCTAGCACTGACATGTGTGGCTGGAAAAGCTGCTTCTTAACCAGCCTTTGTCAAATGAGAGACGGTGGTTAGCCCTGGTCAAGCCTGTCTCTCTCAAGTCCCTCCCTATTATAAAGTGACATGCAGATACATCCCTCTCTCTGGAATCTATGGAGAAGCTGTCGCGGTCTATTCAGCGAGGAGCCTTGGTGTGGCACTTCTGCTGCGGATGTTGGCGGTTAGTACTGTGGCTCTGAACATAAGCATGCTGGCGACCATGCTGCTCTCAGGGCTTTACACCAACATACAACTTTACCATCACAGCAAGCCACAGGGCTGAGGGCCAGCAAAAGCAGGTACTTTTCAGACAAAGCATAGTGAGGTTAAAGGGCAGTGTTGGGTTAGAGACTGTAGGGCAGTGCTTGGTGAGGACAGTACGGGAACATTCTCTTCTGATCTCTGTCACTCAGTGACACAATCTCTTGCTGCTCCCTGACCTGAGGTGCCTCAATCACTGGGCCCCTGGGCCTAGCTCTTCCTGAACAAGTCTCTTCAGCCAAGAGTGCTCCTTAGCCATGGCTGTTTGTTGGCACCTGCGGGCTCCTCAGCACCGTGTCCTCGGTAATGACACAATGATTTCAACTTGTTCTGCCTCTCCTTTAGCTGGCTCTCCTGTTCAGCCGCATAGTCCCTTCGGCTGCTGTTGCCATGGGAAAGCCATGCTGCTGACTTCTGCCCAGAAGGCCATGCTGTCTTTTTTATCTGACCCTGACCCTAATGCAAAAGAAGACCCTTGCAGCAAAAGCTTGTGCTGGCTGCAGCACTATCCTGACAGGAACCCGGGAGCACCTGCTTTCCTGCCTGACTAACCAGGAGAGGGGGCAGGACCCTGTGGGAGGTAGTGATCTGATCAGAGAGAAACACTCCAGGCCTCCCTTCCGGGACAGTGCTTGGTGTTTTCTGAGCACAGTGACTTTTGAGTTATTCCTTGAGGGTCTGAGGAACAAAGCACCCTACCTCGATGGGCACTGGGAGGCCACTCACCCAGGTCAGCATCGGTGCTTTTCTTCATGTCCTTCTGCAAGCGTTTGGTCTGCTCTTCCAGCCTGAAAACGAGGGGGGATGGACACTCACCCTCCAGCACTCAGGCCTCAGGAAGCCCAGCAGGGAGGAAAGCCCCTCTCTATGCCACATGTGCCACAGACCTCTGTGCCATCTCAGGCGCTGTAGGAGGCCAACCACCCAGAGACTGCAGTAATGGCCTTCCTATCTATGGCCAGTCACCTGTTAGAGCTGTCTTCAGTTCCTAACTGTAAATGGATAGAGGGCACAGGAAAGGCTCCCTGCCTGAGCCTGAGCTGGCCAGGAGGAGGCAGAGCAGGGACGGAGACCTGGCAGGAAGCACCCCCCCTCCCCCAACTATCTCCCATCTCCCCCTCCTGGAGCTTGACACTCACTGCTGCAGTTTTCCATACTCCCTTTCAAAGTCTCTCTCCACCTGTAAGGCAAGCGATAGCTCAGTCAGTGGGGCAATGACAACACGGTGGAAAAAATCTCCCCGCTGACTGAAACTCGCTCCACATCCTCCCCCAGCCTGCAGCAACAGTGCTGTCCAGTCCCTACACGCTCCAGCAGATTGTTAACAACAGTGTCCCTGTGTTCCCAAACTAATGAAGTGTTTGACTTAGGGAGAAGGCTTCTCCTTCCAGAGGGGCCAACCAGGCAAGCTGGCAGGTCTCCACGGTGATGCCTTGGCTCTGTCCTTACAGATGAGGCACTGCTTAGTGCCTTTCTGGTGGCAGCCAAGGTGACCTGACAGGACCGGATCCCCCCCCCCAGGAGTCAGCTGGACACCAAGGAAGAGGGAGGTCTGAAGTAGGAGGGTTCTGCCATGTGCTAGCTGTGAGGCCTGAGCCAGGGACGTCCCTTCTCAGCCATAGCTTCCTCATAGGCCCTATTTGTCTGCTGTGTGGGATATCAGGTGGGAGCTTGCTTTAGAATGAAAGGTCCCTGCACTCGAGCCTCTAAGCTGTGCACTTTTAGGGCCACTCAACATGGGGCCTGCATGCAAGGATAGCTATGGATATAGTGAAACAAAAAATTGTAAGCTTATGAAATCATGAAATATTTTTGTATTAAAAATGAATTTATTATTACTATCATTATTGTGTTTATGATGTATATGCAGGGCAGGCATGGTATATCCATGGAGGGCAGAGGACAGCTTTCAGAAATTCAGTCTGCTGTGGGTTTGGTGATCACAGTTGTCAAACCTGTATAGTAAGTGCTCTTACCCACCAAACCATCATACCGGCGGCCTGCACTATTTTGGGGGGGGGGGGAGCAGTCTTGAAAGTGAATGCTGAAGATGACAGTGCCATCTTCAAAAGGTTGGACCAGCCTAGTTATTCCTCCAGCACATGGTGCAGGAAGGCAGTCAAGAGGAGTGAACAGAGGCAGGGAGAGCAAGCTCTCACATTAACAGCTTCTAGTATCTGTGAGCAGAGTGACTTCCCTTGGTCATTGCTCCTTAAGGTCAGGGAACAATGGGCAGGTACCCAGCCAACAGTGGTGATTACAGAGTGTACATTCATGTTCCTTTCCTGCTTGCTGGGTTCCGGAGGGCCACAACAGCCTGGAGATGCAGACAGGGATGCAGAGGGCAGCAGCTAGAACTACTTGGGAAATGGCAGCCATGTGAACCCTGATGTGGCTAAGTATGGAACCTTACGCTAGGCAGTATCACCGTGCTATGGCCTTCATAACCCAGAAGATGTGGCTGCTGAGTGTCTTATTTTTCTTCATACTAGCATTTATTTCCAAAAGGACAAAAGGAAAACTAAGTGGTTTTTTGCCCAAATCAAACTCCCGTGAGTCACACCTCTGTGCTTACCCTCCTGGGGTGGTGGGGGCCGAGCCCCTGTCCTGCTGCTGCCTTTGGCTCCCAGCCTTCTCTTTTGCAATGCCTGAGTGCACTGCTGTGTGTGGGATGTCAGAGAGCACCTGGGCTGCCTGGCTGGGGACTGCTTGGACTTGTACAGAGGGGCCTTGGAGCTCCCAGCCAGGTAGAGTTCCTGGTGGGGGGCGGGGGGGGGGAGAAGCTCAGTCTCATCCTGGGGTGGGCACATGCTCCTCCTTGATGCCACTCAAGGCTGCCTCACAGGAAACACCATGTCCCCTGCTTCCAGGAGCCATGGTCAAGGGTCCCACATCTTTCTCCCCAGGAGACAGAGCCACTTGCGGGTAGGACCAGAATTCCGGGCCCTCAGATGATGGCTGATAGAATAAAGAGACCTATTGAAGGCACATTCCAAGGTACATGTCTTCTGAGGGAAAGGGCCAAGTGGAAAAGATCTGAACATTTCTGAATGCTTGATGCCTTTGCCAAAAGGCAACTGGAGGCCAGTCAACAATGCAAGTGTAAACACATGTGCGCGGACTGTCAGGGGACTGGGCTGGGCCAGGCTGCTGGAGGCAGCATGGGGAGAACCAAGGCCCAGAGGAAGCTCCCAATATTCTCCTGGGCCCAGGGTGCAAGGGCAATGCCCAGGCCAGCCTGCCCGGCGTGAGCTCAGCACTTGCCAAGTGAGTGAACAAGCTGAGTTCCTTCCAAACCCAAATTCCTGGGAAAGGGGAAAAGGAGGCCACAGGCGGGGCAGGGGATAAGGTGTGTCAGGTCAAAGTGAAGCAGAGAAGGCACTCTGAGAGCCACCATGCAAGGGTGGACTGCACCTCCCCTTCAGTATGCTTCAGGGCTAAGGAGGACTAGAGAGGCCAAAGTCTGACATTTACTTCTGTTGGAGAGACTCAACATGGCCACTTGTCTGCCTTGGTTTTATAAGGACCCTACCTAGTTAGGAACCTAGGCTTTTGTTTCTTATGTACCCAAGACATAGGGAGTCCTTGCTTAAGGGACATGGGAAACCATGTGTGTTTGTGTGTGTGTGTGTGTGTGTGTGGTGTGTATGTGCATGTGATATATAAGCAGGTGTATGTGGCATGTGTATACTCATGTGTGGCAAGTATGTATGTGTGTGTCAGTGTATATATATGTGTAATGTGTATGTGTATGTGTGTGTGTCTGTTATGTGATATGATGTGTTTCTATGTCTCTGTCTGTGTTCTCTCTTCATGTTAAGATGCTCTGAGGCTCCAGAGGTGGAAGCTGTAGCCCTGGTCTCAGTGCCAATGGTCAGCCCCTGCAGATAACATGCCATTCCTGCTACAGCCTCAGCAATCACGGGCTACATGTTGGTAAGCTGAGCACAGGCCAGCAGTGAGAGCAAAGACAGTGTTTCATTTTGTGGCTGGAAGCTGGGCACCCTGAGCCAAAAAACTGAAAATTCATGAACAGAGCATGAACATTTCTTCCCATGACAGACCTGCCATGACTTCCAATAACCTGGGCAGCCACAGCCGCTCCTATCCCAGAGGGTGTCAGCAGTGTCTGGGGACATCTGCACAGCCCAAGCCTGTGTTAGGGGTAGAGAGGTGAGCAAGAGTCCATCCAGAAAAGCCAGCGTCCTGCTACCTGCTTAAACACCCAGGGAACTGATGGCAACAGGTTGTGCAGACAAAAACTCCATTCTAAGCCACTCCTCAGCTTTGACTGCTGGTGGAAGATCAAAGGCCTAGCCTACAACTTCACTGAACTGGGGATGGAGCTGCTGGGACAGGCTGAGTCCTTGATGGCTTTGAAGGAAGCCAAGCCAGCTGTTAATGAGGGCTTCTTACAGAGCAGACAAGGACTAAGTGCTCAATATGTGCTGGTTTGGGTGAGAGCCTTCATGCGTGTGACACAGGTACTAGGGTGAGACCCTTCATGCGTGTGTGTGACACAGGTACTAGGGTTAGCCTTACCTTACACATGGGAACACTAAGGCTCGAAGAGGCTGAGGCACATGCCAAAGTCTCCGATCCCAGAGGCAGAGCCAGGCAGGAGTTCAGGAAGTCAGTCTCTTACCTGGCTCCCTAACACCTATTGCATACTTGCTCCATGTGGTGGGGAAGGGACACCACAGACTAAAGGATGACAAGTCTCTAGCAAGGAATTAGATGGGTGTGTAGGGAGGGGAGAAGGGAAGCTGTGGGACAGGGGGTGTGTGGGAAGATTTGATTTTCCCTGGAAGTCTTTGCTATTCCTCCAAGTGAAGGATCTAGGATCCCCTACCATGATGGACTGAGACCCCTAGAACCATAAGCCAAAATAAATAATTCCTTCTCTGAAAAAATACCCCCGGGTATTTTTACCCAAGACCTTTCCACCAACAGACTTTGGCAAGGAGCTGGAAAGTGCATTGTAGCCCGTCCTGCTCTGTGGGATCAAAGCCCCATCGATGAAAGATGAAAGCCTTGGTGGAGGGAGGGGTTTCTGTCTTCTTGTTTGTGGTTGTGAACAAAGGGGGAGAAAGACCCTTTCCAAACCACTTTTCTTTGGATCTTCTGAGATTACTCTCTGGAGGCTTAAAGCCACACCTACCTACTTCTTGGAGCGCAGCATTTGTAGGCCCAGACTTTCTGAGTCTTAGTGGAGAGGCTCCACAGATGGTCAGCTGTGGAGGCGACACTGAGTCTGTTACAACCTGCCATTGCATGAGGCCGAGGGCGACTCTTTTAAGTGGAGCCCAGCTTCTTTCCTGTGACCTAACTTTGGACTTCCTGAAGATGGAGACATTGGTCAGATGTGCTGAACTTCCTGCCAAGCCAAAACAGGATCTTCCCTCTAGCTCTGGTGGCCGAGCCAAGGAGAGAAGGGGGGAGACAAGGACCTCAGAGGATGGGCACAGGGACATCTACTGCGTGGACAGTGCTGGAACCTGAGCTGTCATCACAGGAGTCTTTACGCCTGTTAAAACCTGAAGCCCCGTTTGTATGTGAGGAGCTGAGGAGGTTACTCTAGACAGACGGGGCCACACAGTGGGAACAGTACAAAGCAAAGACGGTGGAGTGAGCAGGGCCACGGACCAAGTGCTGACTCCCGCTCTCCAGAGAGGACTGTCAGATCTAACAATGTCTCCACCACGCTATGGAAAAACCAGATGGTGAGGGCAGACGAGGTCCATGGGCTTCAAGCTCTAACGTTCTGGGATCTGTGGCTCTTCCTCTCCCACTTCAGACATAAAACAGCAATAAATATCATGGGTTCAAAGGGATTACCACTGCAAACAAAAAAGAAGTAGGCTACCTGGAGAACCTGCCTGGTCTTTTATGTTGTTGAGGTGGCCAGAAAGAAAGGCCTTTGGCGCTATTGTGAGGTGTGTGCAAGGGGAGGTGTGTATATGCCTATGCTCCAGAGCTCTCCCAGGACAGGATGCTTGGATAGAGAGGATCTACAGCTGTCCAAAGTTGGGGAAGCAACCAACAAGACCAGGACAGGAGGCCCCTGTGGACCGCAGGTTCTACAACCAATGACTGGAAATAAGACTCAGGGTTCTGACCCTCCAGCTCCCAAATGTGCACTTTCAATGCTCAGGTTCTACCCTGGGAGGGTAGCTCACCAACAGAGCACTTGTCTAGTATGCACAAAGTATGTGTGGGGCTGGTGAGGTGGTTCAGCGGGTAAGAGCACCCGACTGCTCTTCCAAAGGTGATGAGTTCAAATCCCAGCAACCACATGGTGGCTTACAACCACCCGTAATGAGATCTGACGCCCTCCTCTGGTGCGTCTGAAGTCAGCTATAGTGTATTTATGAATAATAAATGAATTTATTATAAATAATAAATGAATCCTTGGACCGGAGAGAGCAGGGTTGACCGAAACAAGGAAAAAAAAAGAGAGAGACTAGATATGCTGCTGAAATCACCTTGGGTCACTGTTGATGTATCCCTCCTCAACTGTGGGAGCACATATTTACCTTTCTGAGCAGGTGCATGGTTTATATACACATGCATACTTTAAAAAAAAGACCAGAAGGTAGAGGTTCCACATGCAGACCATGTGGGGTACAGTTGAGTCTCAAGGCATAAGAATTAGGTTACTCACTGTTTTGGAAACAATCTGCTTCTTGGGCTGCCCGATCTTAAATGGAATCCTGTAAGAGGAAGAGACAGAGAGCTGATGTGAGACATGGGGTAGGCTGGGCTGGAGGAATGGATGCACACGGGGATCAGCACTTGGTCCCCTAGTCCTCATGGTCTGAGCACATGTGATCCAATAGCACCCAGTTGGGTTCTGGGACAGATCATGTGCCATGCAGGCTCCTGCCTGCGGAAAGCATCATTCCTATGAATGGTCTGTCACCTAAACACATGGGGAAGGTGGGGGGAGGGGGACCCCTGAGGAACTACTAAGAGTGAAACATGGCTCCCTATTCTTAAAGTCACATCCTTAAAAACGCCCACGACATCCCTCATCCCCTATAGAGAGAGGTACTCAGTTTCCCCACAGGGGCTACAATGTATCTTGTGAGGTTTCTGAGCATGCTAAGGGGAGATGACATACTAAGAAACATTTATGACTAATTAAAAACAGATGAGATCAAATGTGGCTTACTTGGAACGGAATGCCTAAGCCTGCCTTGAACTTGCTAAGGAACTGTTTACCGGGTTCCCATGCTCATCTGGAAGTAGGTAGACCTAACAGAAGATCTTGGGGTGAGGGCTCAGAAGGGGAGCCATAGCCCAGCTTCCACCTACTTTAGCAGGATGCCCTAAGGCCCAAGAGGCTGCTTGGACCCTTTCCTGCTCTCAGGAGTGAGTGGATTGACACTGGCAATTCAAAGATGTCTTTCTTCAGGTCCTGACAACATGGACCCTGTTGTTGGCCAGGGGTGGACATTTAACACGGTTCATCCCAGTGGTAACAGAAATGGTAATGTGTCTCCCCTACCTTTCCTGTCTCCACGTGGGAAGTGAATCTAGGGACCAGCTCTGGGAAGAAGGCCAAAGCCAGCCTTTCAATACCTCCTCTGACAGACCCATGTGCCCGTGCTGTTATCGCCACCTGTAGGCTCAGCTCCCATCCTTCCCTTTAGCCCATTCTCCCACCCCCGCCCCCACCTGGCCCAAGCTGCCCGACACTGTGCTGACCCCAACAGTATAATTAGCCACCGATAATAACCCCCAGACAGCGATCTGGTTGAGGGGATGGGCTGGCCTGAGTCACAGCGGTTTAAATTTAATTTCTGGAGGACATCCTGTTTATTGTTAACCCAGCCCCATAATTTGGGAGAGTTAACCATTTGAGGGCTTGCTGGGAAAAGGTATGCTGTGAATCTGGAAAGGGGAGAAAAGAGAAAGTTGTTGCTCCTTCCTCAGGCCTAACAAGGAAAAGGCCCAGGAGAGGCTGAGTTTCTGTCCCAGGTCCCATAGTGCTTTCCCTAAGATTGGAGACTGGTGTCAATGACTGATGAACGTGAACCCTGGAGGGACACTCTGGAGGCAGCTGAGATGTGGGGCCACACATCACTCGGGTTCTCTGGGAAGGAAGCTGTAGTGCGACAAGCTCTAACCAGGAAGCACACCCAGTCTCTGCCTCACTGGTTTGGCCATTCATTGCAAAAGCAAGTATCTCTGAAACTCAGTTTCTTCAACTATGAAGCCAGTGGGATGAGATGGCCCTCTTGCTCACCTACAAAAAAATTTATACCCCAAGAATGTGGGGAGTGGGCTGAGGATCCTTTATAATCCTCAGAGTGGTCTCAGTGTGGAGGCTAACAGTTGCGGATGGTGGTTGGTGGATGGTGCCTGCAGAGCCACGGCCTTGCTAAAGCTCAGCTTGGAATCATAGGCCTTTCAGAGCAGCCAGGCCTGAGGGAACCGTTTTGCCACCTTGACCCTCTCTATCACTCTGCAGGAAGGAAGTGGATCATAAAGGAGACGAAGACAGGCTCAGGGTCACTGTGCTGCTCCCCAGGGTCCCCGACTTCTCTCTGCCACTCACTTGAGGGTTCTTCTCAAGAGCTGCTCTAGAGTCTGTGGGATCAGGAGGGGCTGACGGCTGAGAGCCTGTGTGGAACGGTGTGTTTCAGCACAAGGGGAAACCAGTTCCCTGCAGGCAGCCGGGTCTCCGCCGTAGTTACTGATGATCAGACAGGATTTTATCAGACTAGCTGCACAGTTTTTCAACTTGCTCACTCCAAAGCCATGTCTACCTGCTACAACACCTTTTAAGTAAAATAAACATTTTATTCTTGATTTTCAGAAAAATTGTGAAGTATCATAATTACTATGCCTCCCTGCCCTGCTCCCTCTTATGAACATCTTATATTAGTATTAGTCATGATTAATAAACCTGGAATGACATAATAAAATCTGTGGTTTATTCAGATTGCCTTAGTTTCTCTTCAGTGTCCTTTTCAGAACTAGGAACCCATGCAGTCTACCACACTACATTTGGTCCCTGAGTGCCTCTTGGTGTGACAGTGTTAGAGTCCCCTGGCTTTGATGACACTGACAGTTTTAACGGGGACTGGTCACATGGTTTATAGTTAGAGGACTCCTCACACCCTTTGGGATTTGAGAGCTAGAGAGATGGCTCAGTGGGTTAAAAGTACTGGTTGCTCTTTCAGAGGACCAGAGTTCAGCCCCCATCACCCACATGGTGCAGCTCACAGGTACCTTATAATGCCAGCTCCAGGGTACCTGATGCCTTCCTCTGGCCTTGGTAGGAATGCCATACATTCACACGGACTCATAAGTAAAAATAAATCTTTAAAACAGCAACAACAAAAACCCCATCTTGTCACGTCTCCTTACGGATATACTACAGACATCATACACCCCTGCTGTCCCCACTGAGCCACAGGCTGAGGAAGTACTTCAAAAGTTCCCCCACTGTGGTCCCTCCCCCCTCTTCTCCACTAGGGAGTCACTATTTATTTTACTTATTTAGGCCATCATTCATATCAGTGTGAACACATGGATATTTTATACTCTGGTTCATAATCCAATATGCTTTATTTTGATACTCAAAACTGCTTCAGTCAGGTCACTGAGAGTGTTACAGTTGGCTCATGTGACCTTCAGACATATTCCCACTAGTGCATGGGCACATGCCCAAGTTAAGTCGTACCTCCTTTAATACAAGACACTTCAGGCTCACCGTGAGCCTACTTCGGCCACATGTCCATTTCCTCCTTTCTCTGAATCTATACTCCTTATTTCCCATCCTAAATTCAAATAGTCAGCACTACTTGGATCACACAGGAAAATGAGGCCTACAGCTACACCCAAATGGAGCCTCCCCACTTCCCGCCTTACTAGGAGGTGCTCTTAAGTCTAAGCTTTGCTTACTTAGAATGGTTTTGTTGAAAAGTTTCAAGAAAAGGGTGAGAAAGAAGAAAAAAAAGACCCCCTGCCAGCCATTATCTCCACCCAAGGTTACTGTTTCAGTAGTATTACTTATACATATTTTTACGTGGGCTGAAAGAAAAACAGCTGAGGCAAATGTGCTAGCAGTGTACATAAGTCCTGAGTGAGAGAATGTGGCTCCTGTCTTCTTTCCTCTTTGCACTTGCTGTACTTCTTCAAGTAACCAAAAAACCAAGAAACCAACCAACCAACCAAACAAACAAACAAACAAGAAACAAGAAACAACCCTTCAGGTTTTTTTCTTAACTGCAAAAACACCACCTGATTAGTATTAGAACCTTAGAAGACATGGAAAAATACAAATGATGAAGAACACAACAGCTGGGAGCTCGCTCACTCACTGGAGAGGCAAGACCGAGCAGCGAGCGAGCCGCTGAGTTACTGCTCTGGACATGCTTCTGCACATGTGGCTCTATCCACACATGTACTGATAATAACCTTTGAAAAGAAAGAAAATGTCCATAACATGAATGTTTTGATATGAAAACATAATTTTTAAGTCTAGTATTTAAAAATTTACTAATTTAGCAAAATAATGGGCTTCCTTACAGCATCGTCACCCATCTGGAGAGCAATACTTTCCCCCCCTACTCTCAGCCGTTCCCTGTGTCCCGCCTGGCTGGCTTTAGCTTTCTTGGTACGTGGATCCCAGCACTCCGCTCAATTTCCCACTTCCCCTAAGTTCTCTTCCTTTCATGATCCCTTTTCTAATTTTGTGATACACACACACACCCTTTTAAATTTAGCTTCTGCAAGAGGAAAAACACACATGGGATTTGTCTTTTGGAGTCTGGCTTATTTTGTTTAACATAATGACTTCCAGTTGCAACCATTTTTCCCCCTACAAATGTCATGATTTCATTTTTCTTTATGGCTGCAAAAAACTTCCCTGTGCCTATGCTCCACATCCTCATTCCCCATCTATTTGTTGACAGAATAATAGGTTGAATGCATGCCCTGGGTTTTGTGACTAGTACAGCTATTAACACAGATGTGCAGGTATAGCTCTGGTGCACTGACCCAAGAGGTGAGTGGCTGACTCATATGGTAGTTCTATTTTCAGCTTTCTAAGGAACCTCCATACTGATTTCCACAGTGGTGGTACAAGTTTACACTCCTACCAGCAGTGGATACAGGCTCCCCTTCCCCCCCCCTCTCACCAGCATTTAGTACTATTCATTTTCATGTAATATGCCAATACAGCTTTCATCATTGATTTTAAAAATATTATACACTTACTGGTTGTGTATATGCATATGTGTGAATGCTATGTCAGCTCCTTCTACTGTGTGGGTCTCAAGGATGGGACTCGGGTTGTCAAGCATGGAGGTAGGAGCATTTGCCATCAGTGTCTATTGTACTGTCTGTTTTCTGAGACAGGGTTTCTGTGTAGCCCTGGCTGTCCTGGAACTCACTCTGTAGACCAGGCTGGCCTCGAACTCAAGAGATCCACCTGCCTCTGCCTCCCGAGTGCTGGGATTAAAGGCGTGCGCCACCATGCTATACAGTGTTTGAAGTCCGGGTTTCTCTCTTTCCCCAGGTATGGCCCTCCTGCCTCATCCTGAGTCTGGGATTACAGGTGTGTCACATGCCTGGACAAAATTTCTTTTTGAATTTCAAACGTATTACTTTTTCATCTTCCAATATCCCAGTAAGTATGAAGTCTCTGTGAAATCTGAAGCCACCCTTTCTGCCCTTTTTATGTGGTCCACTTTTTCATTTTCTTTTTGCAAGTCCAAAGGATGGTGGGTTTGCCATGGTCTGTTTTCACCGGCTGTGCTGGCTCTCACTGGGCAGCTGGCAGTCTCTAAGACGTGACTGGTGTTGACTTTCCTCCGTTGTCTGGTATCTGCTGCGATCTTGCTGATCCCTCTGCCAAAGACTAAAGAGACGAAAAGTTGTAAAAGAATTAAAATAAAAGATTAATGAATACGTAAAGACGATAGTCCAAAATGAATTACTGAATTAAGAGTCCCTGTACCAAAATTAAGTCACACAAAACGTTTTTCTTTGGGTTAACAATTATCATTATTGGTGAATATTTTGTACACCGATGGTGGTGGTGGTGGAGTCAGCTGAGCCAAATCCCAGGTTTTCTTTCTTCTGTATTTCCCCCACTAGCATATTTTTAATCTCAGAGCTTGACTTTTTGACTGTCCTTTGTGGTGTTGTTTTGATTTCCCAGTTAGCTCATCTCTCTGTGGACTGTAGCAACTTAAAGTTTCTTCTCCCTTTCCAGTCTCTTTCTAGTCTTTATGGATTGGTCTGACACATCTTCCTTGGAAGCCTCACATATATGACTTGGGGATGAAAGAAAATTTTAAGATGCATAGGATGTTGGTTGACCATGAAGAACCATTTGACTAATATTTGTGTGGGGATCTTCTTGACATGTAGGTTTTTCCTCCTGGGAAGGGAAGAGCCCACCAGTCTCCTCACTGGGAATAAAGGGCGCCCTGCTCAGCATTCTGGGAAGCCGGTGGGTGGAGCAGGGTGTGTGCGCCCATGTGTGCTGGCAGGCAGGGAGGTGCATGCCTTGGCACTTGGCTGTGGACACGCATTTCAGCCTTTTCTGTGGTCCTCTTTCCCTTGACTGTGTTCAATCTCTCAGAGATGTTAGGGATTTGCTGGCCAGTGAGTATAGAATTTTGCATCCCTTTTTAAAGAAAAAAAATAAATAGATGTGAAAGTGAAAACTTAAGTGTAGAAAAAGGCTTCAAAGATAAAAATTGGAAGTAAACAAATGGAATGGAAAATCGAGGATAACCTGCGTCTTTCTTTCTTTCTTTCTTTCTTTTTTTTTTTTTTGGTTTTTCATGACAGGGTTTCTCTGTATAGCCCTGGCTGTCCTGGAACTCACTTTGTAGACCAGGCTGGCCTCGAACTCAGAAATCTGCCTGCCTCTGCCTCCAGAGTGCTGGGATCAAAGGTGTGTGCCACCACGCCCGGCTAACCTGTGTCTTTCTTACTCATTTGCTTGGCCCACTTCTGTATCTTTATTCCCTCTCCTGGCTGTTCAGTCTTTGTCTCTTCATGTGACAGAGTCAGTATCATTCTCTCAAGGGAAAAAGTGAATTCGGTTTTTTCCTCTCGTAGAGTTAACTGAATTTGTTTTCTACTACTTACAAGTTAGAAATAGTGTTTCTCTGCTAATTAATAATGTATAAATATAAAATTTAAGATTGCTGTAAAATTTAGGAAAATACCACATTTATTTTGTAAATAAACTGTAAGACTCTAGGGCATAGTGCAAGATTTCTTGTAGAGTGCTTTATCTTATGCTCTTGGGGCGAGTGACAGTCACCATTCTGTCACTGATGTCCTTGTAGGAGACACATCATGAGCTCTGTTATCTTTATTGTGTCTTTCATAATAAATCCGCCAGAAATTGCTGTCTTACCCACGTGTTCAAGTGACTCCTTCCTGTTTACCAAATGGATTCTCAAACAATTATCATTAATATTTAAAATTGATTTAGTCTCCTTACTGATGACTAGTTTTGGGTACAAACTGAAAATACTGTTATATTACTTGATTTCCATTGATGTAATTGCTCCCTTACCTTTAACATTTCTGTCTCATTTGTTGTTACATCCAATTTTCTCTCATTTTTTGTGGTGCCAGGCACTGAACCCAGGCTCACCAGGCAAGCATTCTACCCTGAGTTTCGGTCCTTGGTTTCTCCTTTACTTTAAAAATTTAAAGGCGACTTCAGAAGTACTTTTTGTATACTTCAAACTCAGAGCTAGTCATTTTTCATTTGTTTTACTAAAAATGTCCAAAAATGTCTTTACAAATGGCAGATTAAACAGTATAATCTCAACTCAATCTCCCAGACCCACCTGAATAAAGGCACAGGCTATGTCAGAGCTGAGTGACATGAGGGGTTAAAACAAGACAAAGTGAGACGATAGAGACTTGAGCAAACAATAAAGATTAATTAATTAATTATGGTAGAAATGCTTTCAGTTTAGAAAAACAGGACCACATGACCACAAGACGGTGGTTCTTTCTAAAGGGGCTGGACAGCGTTTGTGCAAGTCCGGGTTCCTGAGGTGAAGTTTTCATTGGTTTCTCAGAGGAAATCCACCTGTAGGTGCCCTAGTATAGAGCTCTCTTAGGGAGGGGGACCCTTCATCCTCTGCTAGGGCACAGCAGAAACTTGGATGATGGTTCTTGGATTGCCCAGCGCCAGTTTAGGGTCTAGCTGTTTTCTCCTCCAGCAGGTGGGTGTGCGGGAAGTTCACTAAGGCTTGGATCTGCATCTTTCTCATGATGCTGAACATCTTTTCCCTTCCATGTGCTTATGGGTTACATGGGTACCACTGGAGAAGCACACACTGGGCTTTCTTTAGTCCTGTTGAGTTGTGAGAGGCCAGTTTACACACTCCAGGTGTCAGATCCTCAATTTTACTCCATTAATCTACACGCCAGTTCACCCCATCTCTCTTCCTGTGGAGTGAGCTTTAAGACTGGGAAGTTTCTTTTTTTTTTTCTTTTTTTGAGACAGGGTTTCTCTGTGTAGCCCTGGCTGTCCTGGAACTCATTTTGTAGACCAGGCTAGCCTCAAACTAAGAAATCTCTGCCTGTCTCTACCCCCCCCCCCCCAAGTACTGGGATTAAAGGCGTGCGCCACCATGCCAGGCAAGACTGGGAAGTTGCTGAAGATTGATTTGATGATCCTGTGTCCCCTTTCTTTCCATATGGATTTTAGTGGGTTTTTTGTTTTTGTTTTTATTCTTTTTTTTTTTTATTACTTTTTTTTCCCTCGTTCCGGTCAACCATGCTCGTTCTGGTCTTGCCCCCGCTCACTCCAGTCAGCCCTGCTCGCTCCAGTCAGCCCTGCTCGCTCCGGCCAACCCCGCTAACTCTAATCGGTCGGTCGGTCCCACTTGCTCTCTCCGGTCCAAGGATTCGTTTGTTATTATTATTCATAAGTACGCTGTAGCTGACTTCAGATGCACCAGAGGAGAGTGTCAGATCTCATTACAGGTGGTTGTAAGCCACCATGGGTTCCTGGGATTTGAACTCATCACCTTTGGAAGAGCAGTCGGGTGCTCTTACCCGCTGAGCCATCTCACCAGCCCCTTTGTTTTTAATTCTTAAGTCTTGTATGCACTTAGAATTTATTTAAAGTGTGTGCCTACAGAGTTGCTTTAACAGGAATTAGACTTGATCTTTTTTATAAAGCTAGGTGTGCTGGCACATACTTATAATTTATGATCCCAGAGCTGGAGACAGGCAGATTCCCAGGGCTTGCCAGTCTCCCAGCTCAGCCTACTTGGAGTCCCAGGCTGGTGAGATCCTACCTTAAAAGACAAGGCACATAAGGCACACAGATCCTGGTGACAGCAGCTGAAGTTGTCCTGGCACTGTAGTCAACACACACGTGAACATGTACCATACAATCTTTTTTTTTTTTTTTTTGGTGTATGTTTATGTGGAGTGTTGTTGTTGTTGTTGATTTTTAAAGATAGGCTCTTACTCTGTAGCTTACATTAGCCTGGAACTCATTCTATAATACAAGTGGACATTAAATTCACAGCAATCCTCTTGCCTCAGCCTCCTAAGTGCTGAAATTACAGGCATGCACCACTAGGCATGACTTAAAAAATATCTTTGAGAAAAATCATGTATTGGTGTTAAATATTCCTACTGTTTCACAAATAAGTAAAAACTTTAACATCCAGTAAAATTAATCCCTTCTCAGTGTATGACTTTCCAGGTAATATTTAGAGCTATTTTTGTTTTATTATTCAAGATGAATCATCTGCTGTGTCCTCCCTCTATACTAAAGCCCTATAAATACATATTTAATATCATTAGAGATACAGCATACTTTAAGTGTGTGAAGATCCTACATCCACAGACACATAAGTTTACACCTAGGGTGGTAATATTTCCATCTGCTCATTCAAGTCTTTTTCTTGTGTCCCTTAGTCATAAGACTTGATTTTTCATTTCTTTTCCATTACCCTCCCTCCCTCCCTCCCTCCCTCCCTCCCTCCCTCCCTCCCTTTCTTCCTTTGTTTTTAAAGATTTATTATTATACACAAGTACACTGTGGCTGTCCTTAGACACACCAGAAGAGGGCATCAGATCTCATTATGGGTGGTTGTGAGCCACCATGTGGTTGCTGGGATTTGAACTCAGGACCTTTGCAAGAGCAGTCAGTGTTCTTACCCACTGAGCCATCTCTCCAGCCGCCACTTTCTTTTTGAAATAGGGCCTCTACATTTATTTTGATGGCTATTGAGAGCCCAAAGTAATATTTAAATGTAAAAATTTTAGCTCTATATGTCTTAGGAATGTTCCATAGTAGTTATTAATTTTTTTTAATCCCATAAAATGGGATTCTTTTTTGTTTTATCTTGCTGGATACATTTATCTTCTAATCACCCACCTACATACTTAACCTGTATAGCTTAAGAAATTCAACTGCAGAAGGGAGACTAATTAGGGTTTCCATATAGATTCAGGAAAATAATGATAAAATGTTCCTTGTCTTTACAAATACTTGAACCTATGCTTTCTCCTTATCTAGTTACTGTGTTAACTAGAAAGTCTTTTTTGTGTGTGTGTAAGAATAAGATGACTTTGCATTTGCTTTTTCACTAAGAAATATGAAGGGAATCACTGACTTCAGCCAGAAAGCCTGTGAACAGGAAGGAAGTAGCTTTCTGTTCCTAGATTACTAAAAGACACAAAGACTGCATTTTTGGCAAGTCAATGTCTTGGCAGCATGCATCTGGGTGAGCCATTTACTCTCCTATGATGTACCACTGGGATAAAGTGAGCAAATATATTTCCTAATATTGAACTACCCTATCATTACTGAAGTGTTCTGCTTGGTAAAGGGTACAGGTTAATTCACTTCTATGACCTACATCTTGCTTTCCGATCATGATACGTAGCTTATCAGGGACAAAGACTGAATGCTTTTCTTCTTTGCAACCCTGGCAGGTACTGTTTAAGGTACAGTGCAACACTGTCAGCCTTCCGGTAAATGTTTACTGCATCCTTACTAAGGGCCACCTTTTGTGACAAATAAGGAAAACCTGTGCCATGATGTCATGGACCTTTTCTGTCATCCGCAGTGATGAACAATGAAGTGAATGAGCAAAAAGAATGTCCTGTGCCACACTCAGGTCCTACAGAATGCTGTATTATACTACGATTTAGGATTCCTGAAAAATACACAAGCAAGCCCTTCCCCCACCCCCACCCTTAGACAAAGGTAGATAAAGAACAAAAAGGTAACGAACAGCCTTTGGGTCCCTAATCTGATGCTCGATCAAAGTAAACTGACAAGGAATGCCAACAGCTCCAGATCAGACGTGGCCTTTGTCTGGAGAAGTTACCAGAGAAGTTATCATTTTTATTTTATGTGTATGAATGTTATGCCTGTATGTATATGTGTAAAATGTGCCTGTAGAAACCCGAAGACAGTGTCAGATATCTGGAAGTCATGTTTCAGATGATGGCTAGGCATCATTCCAGTACTGGGAATTGAACTCAGTTCCTCTACAAGAGCAGCAATTGCTCTTAATGACTGAGCCATCTCTCCAGTCCCCAAGGCAATTTATGCTAAAGAGATTTTGAGGCTACTATGAAGGGAGGCGAGTCTTTTGGGTTAATTTTTTATATAACCCTGTTGTGCCCAGGAAATAACTAGAAACCAGGGGCAGATGGGCTGCTCCTTGGCACTGATATGGGACATACTCTCAGTGGGCAGAGGGAGGTGGCAAGGAGAGGGACACGAGGAAAGAAGCTGTAGGCTCGCTACATTTCACCAGGCTCTCTGTTCTCCGTCCTTCCCTGTGGCAGTAAGCCTAGGAGAAGCTGCTACTCTGGGAGGCGGCAGCATGTGAGTTGTTCCTCCTGACCCAGCTTTTATCCTGTTCTCCCTCTGGGGACTAGAGGGACAAGCAGTAGCCCAGAGAGAAAGTAGGGTTTGCTACACAGAAGACCTTTATGTTCTGGAAGCAATCAAGAGGTTTATAGTTTTCTCTCTCTAAAACGATGGGCACTTCTCAGTTCTGCTGGTCACTCTATAAACATAAGCACCAGAGGTCAGGGGAGGGATATTTTGGTCTCAGTAACAAAATGGTGAAAACAGCCCTTCACCTCCGACATGCCTCAGCTCGGAAAGAGAGAAAACAAAAAACAAGTTCCATGTGTACAGAAGGGAAAGGATTCTATTTTTTTTTCACAATAAAGAAAAGTCAACAGGATGTTCTCCGAAGCTACAAATATACTCCTTTCAAACAGTAAATATCTCTATTAGCAGCATGGTGGCAGTTGGCTAATTCTGTCTGTCTCAGTAAAACCTTCCAAAAAAGTTCCTGCTCTTGTGTAACATCTATTTACAAAACGGCTATTTGCATTCTCCATTTGCTAGGTTTCTCAATCTTTTGTTTCCTCACCCGCCCCTACTGCAGGGACAGAGATAAGAGGCTGACCCAGATGGTGGCTGGGTGGGGATCCCCCGAGTCACACCAGCACATCACTCAAGTCCTACCTTCTTGGGAGCATCCCCTGCACTCACACACACACAAGGGCTCAGAGTTCAAAGCTCTGTACGCTCACTCTTGGCTTCACCTGCCTTTCCAGAATGTGTTTCTGGTAAATAGGAATCTAGGCCTGTGGGTAGAGAGAACCCCAGAATGATTTAGGCTCCCCCTTTCTGCATCTCTGGATATCTCCAGCTGGGCAAGAGACTCACAGAGCTGGGGTGGGGGTGAGAGGGAAGGAGGCCTGAGCAAGAGTAGGCGGTGGTTGATAGTGGCTGAAACCCTGGCTCCCCAGGGAGTGGTCTGGGCCTGAGTCACTGTCTAGGCAGGAGAGGAAGGTGGGCGGGAGGCAGCAGCTTCTCCAGGACTAGGACTGGCCCTGCCCCCATCCTTCAGTCACTGACTTTGGAGTCCTGCCTGCTCTGGTCTAAGGCCCACAGGGCCACCACATTAACAATCACACAAGTAGAGGCCCAAAGCCTGGGTCATGGCCAGGCAGGGTTTATAGAGTCATGTGGCACTGCTAGAACAGGTGCGCAGTGGATCTCTTTTCCAGCTGCTATGCTGAAGGCCAGAGAAAGGTCAGCCTGAGAAAGGGAAGGACAGACATCCTTAGAGGGTAACAACCAGGGCTGAAATCACTCAGCTCAGTTACCTATGACCACAGCCTCCAGCCCTGGCTTGACATGAATTAACTGCATCTCAAGCCAGAGAGCTTGGAACACGACCCCTGACCTGCCATTCATTTGAAGAGGGTGTGTGCATAATTAAAAATAAAAAGCATGACTCTGTGACTTGGCCGACTTGTATGTGGGACCAGGACAATCCACTGGCTCATCTGTGATCCCTCCTTCCCGCTGCCCCCCAAGCTGCCCTCTGAAGGGGAGACAGAATGAACCACATGGTATCAGGTCATGTAAACAAGGGCACCGCCGAATTAAAGTGAGTATTTATTAAGCATCTACTATGGCCAGATTTTGTGTGAGATGCTTCTGATATACCCTGTATTTCACAGGGATGGCACTGGGGGAGGTCAGGTGTCAGAATGCTGGGGTCCAGACCCTGGCTATGCCCACCACCATCTGTGACATTCACACAAGTCACCTCAACTTCCTCAGTTTCCTTACCTATAAAATAGGGTAAACATCTGCTTAGCCTATAGGCTGCTGAGGGTGTTAAGTAAGTCTAATGCTTGAAACAGCTCCTGACATGCGGTAAGTTAGGTCTGGAGAGTTTTGCTGTGATGGTGGTGGTGGTGGCAGTGGCACTGTGATGAAGACTAAACTGAGGCCTAGAGGGAGAGCTGCAAAGTGACAGAAGTTACACAGGGGGAGTGGACAGAAGACTTCTGTGCTGTTCTTGAATCAAGTGGCTGTCCTGTAGCAGACTGTACCACATCCAGGGCCAAGTTACACCCTAGTTTACAACCCAGAGGGCATTTCTCCCTAAACAGTGTGAGGATTTGTGCTAGCAGCTTGGAGGCTGGCATATGCTTAAAAGCCAGGAAATGAGTAGATAGAAAATTCAAAGTGCCTGGTGATGACTTCTGAGAACCTTCTAGGGCTTGACAGATGGGTCACCATCTACTCTCGTTCTAATCCATCAGCAAGACCTGAAGACAGGAGAAGGTAGGTGTCTAACTTTACAGATGCTGTTGGAGCCCCAAGCCTGAGTCCTGTCCTTTTTGAGTCCTGTCCTTTTTTCATCCTAGGACTTGCCTCCCTCCCTCCCTGCCCACCCTCCCACCCCTACCCCAAGTTTCTCTGTGTAGTCCTGGATGCCCTGGAACTTGCTCTGTGGATCAGGCTGGCCTCTAACTCACAGAGACCCCCCTGACTCTGTCTCCCAAGTGCTGGGATTAAAGGCGTGTGCTATCACCACCTGGCTGATTTCTTATTCTCCTCCTATTTTCACGACACGTGTCCATAAGCAAAGCCGAGTAATCTTTTTTCTGGTCTAGCCTTTACGTAAGCAGCACAACGGCACTGAGATACCAGCTTTTACACTCAGCTGTAGACTTCTGAGGCTCATTCATGTCCATATACATTAATTAACTTATTTATTTTTGAGACAGAATCTCAATCTGTAGTCCAGGCTACCATCAAACACATGATGCTCCTACCTCAGTATTCAAAGTGTTGGGATTACAGGGACATGCCATTATGCCTGGCTACATCACTCATTTAACATGTCATTTCTTTCTCTCCCCCCCCCGCCTCTCTCTCTCTCTCTCTCTCTCTCTCTCTCTCTGTGTGTGTGTGTGTGTGTGTGTGTATGTGTGTGTGTATGTGTGTGTCATAGCTGCTGGACATCCACAGTGACAAAGCTGGCTTCTGGCATGTGGTTCATCTGGGCTGCTGTGGCTCCACTGTCTCAGGACTACAGAGCCCAATCTGCCCATCCAGCCCCCAACACCCAGGTGGATTCCCATACCTCCCCCCTCAGACACTTCTTGCCCCTGTGCTGGCTGTGAGATAACACTGGTCTGTCTGCCTGATATCTGCTGTCTCTGTCTCTCTTTGGTATCAGGGGTTGAACCTGCAGCCTCTGACATGCTAAGCAAGTGTTCTACCACTCACTGACTCACATCCCAGCACCCACTCATTCATTTTAATTAATTAAAATATAATTTAAAAATTGTATTTTTTTTCCTTGTTCCGGTCAACCCCGCTCGCTCTGGCCGGCCCCGCTCGCTCCGGTCGGCCCTGCTTGCTCTGGTCGGTCCCACTTGCTCAGTCCCTGCTCTCTCCTGTCCAAGGATTCATTTATTATTATACACAAGTACACTATAGCTGACTTCAGACGCTCCAGAGGATGGCGTCAGATCTCATTACAGGTGGTTGTAAGCCACCATGTGGTTGCTGGGATTTGAACTCATCACCTTTGGAAGAGCAGTCGGGTGCTCTTACCCGCTGAGCCATCTCACCAGCCCTAAAAATTGTATTTTTATCAACATATCGAAATCAGACAAATAACCACCATAATCACACTGCTGAAGTGACAAATGCTAGTTTGTACTTTGAATATTTGTGAGCGTACTCCTGCACAGTCAGTTTTCAAACTGCAATTCTTTTCGGGTGCTGGGTTCTAATCCAGGGCAGATAGATCAATTTAAATTGTGACACAATACATATATAGATTATATACACATATACATATATTATTTATATATATATATATATATATATATATATATATATATATATACATATTACATTATTTGTATATGTATATATATAGATAGATAATATAATATACATGTATTCTGAAACCCTCTCAAAAAACAAGGTGGGGGCCACCTGAGAAACAAGATTGTACTCTGGTGCATGCACACACACACACACACACACACAAATTGTAATAAAACTATTGGGAAGCTATCATCTAAGATGGCTTTCATGACTATATTTTTTCTCCTTTCGGAGCTTTGCAGACCACAGCCACAATAATTTAAATCACTGCTTTTGCTATATTACCTCTTTGCTTAAAAGCCCTTAATTTTCCAAAGGCCAGGCTCAATTTCAACTCCTCAGCAGGGCACTGACAGCAGTACAAAAAGTGGCTCCAAAGCTGAGTGCCAAGACCCTACCATGGAGCCTCTGCCCGGCCAGCATGTACTGTGCTGGCCTCCCTACCGTCTGGCTGTAAAGACCCCACCATGCACCCTTTCCAATCACTTTTCCCACGTGCTTCTTTTCATCTGCATCTCATTCTTCGTTCTCCATGGAAACAGTAGGCACTTGCTAGGTCAAAGTTAAATTAAAATCTGCTTGGAATCATTCCTGACATGTATTTCCAGTACTTTCTAGGCCCTTGATAAAAGGCAAGTGTTGACTCTTGCAGCCTTCCAAATGTCCCTCAGCATTTAGCACCTTTGTAATGTTTAACAGCATGTAATCAACAAATATTGGTTGAGTATCATCTGTGTGTGTCACACCTACAGCTCCATAAAAATCAGAACTGAAAAAGGCCTTAAGGTGAAGACACCTAACTTTCCAGACACGCTGCCTGTGGGATATCAGTTGTTCACCTCCAAACACACTGCACACTCTGTCTGAGGAATATCAATATTTAAGAAGGTTATGAGTGAGAGAAAGCCTAAATGTTAGAAAGGGGCACACAGTGTTCACGTGGACCAGCCGACTTCTGTGGCAGGGTATATTCTGAGATTATCTAGTCCATGTTACCAAGGGAGAAAACAAGACCTGGGACGGCTGACCAGCCACCTGTGAGCAACAGAACATGGACTTGAGTGGAGTACTTGTTTTCCTAGTCCTATCTCTATTACCTTTAATTCCTTTCTTTCTCAAATGACACCTCGGTTCCCCACCCCCGTCCTGTATTTAAACCTCAGATTATGGAGGTACATGGATGCAGGGAAAGCTATAATTCTTTGAGACAGCTGAAATTAAAGTCACTGTTCTTGTTTTTGATACAAGTTCTCACTGTGTATCTCTGATTGGTCGGAAGTTACTTTGTAGACCAGTTTGGCCTTGAACTCTCAGAGATCCCCAGTGCTAGAATTAAAGGTGCGTGCCACCATGCCTGGCAATTACTTCTAGTTGTAGTTCATTTTCACAACGTACTGCAGAAACAGGTGGAGCAGGGGTGAGGACAAAGTGGGGGGCATTGGATTTGGGGCCAAGAGGTGGACTAGTGCTCTGAGAGGCAAATATCCAATGCTTCCTTCCAAATTGGGCAGACCACTGAGTTGCCTTGCTGGAAGGCTAACGGGTGGGTGGGTGGGTGGCTGGTAGTGCAGGTACTCACTAAATAAACAGGGGTTATGCAGGCTGCCTGCACAGTGAGAGAAACAAACAAAGACCTCTTACTCTTCCTGCAAAGTCCACAGTGTGCAAAGGGTATCAATATTGGACATTTCTCACTGTGACATTTTGAAAGGACAGCCTAGTCCAGAACAAT
The DNA here is from genome assembly GCA_902729485.2 of Mus minutoides. Taxonomy (NCBI): domain Eukaryota; kingdom Metazoa; phylum Chordata; class Mammalia; order Rodentia; family Muridae; genus Mus; species Mus minutoides. The sequence continues at coordinate 1,041,216 of LR749628.1, read as the reverse complement.
GGATGCCCTTTGGGGACCACGGACCATGGCAGCCTCAGGCCTTATTCAACTAGGCTTGGCCTCCTCCATGTACTCGGTGAACTTGACCTTGGGCATCAGCCTCCCATGATGGCTCTACGTCACTCTGGTCTTTTCCCCTAGTGAAAATTCCAGTCTCAGATGAATGGATGGATTCATTCTGGGAGCAGGAAAGCCACGCTGCGAGTGAGTCAGAAGGACCCAACTCTCGTTCCCCTGCCAGCCATTGAGCTAGGAACTGAGTGCGATTGTGTGCCCAGGCACGGGCGTTGGTCCCCTCTCTGGGAGAGAGGGTCAGGGTCCACGCAAGAGATGACGTAGAAGCCCTCGAAGCAGGAAGAGAAAAGGATCTCTTCCTTCAGGGACAAAGCCATGCTTTTGGTTGTGACCCTCTGTCCAAAGAGGCACTAAGATGTGCTTGTACTGGCCAATTAGTTCATGACAACCTCAGCCCTGTTAGTTGCTGCCAATTCCAAGTCTCTCCAACCTGATGGGCTTTGTTGGAAAATGGTTTGGGGGAAAAATGCTAGTTTTCAAAAAAAGGAGAAGGAGGAGGAGAAAGAAGAGGAGGAGAGGAAAAGGAGAAGGAGAAGGAGGAAGAGGAAGAGGAGGAGGAGGGGGAGGAGGAGGAGGAGGGAGGAATCTCTCTGAAAGACAGATGGAAACATCTTGCCTCAACTCATCCAGAGACCCCACAACTCTAGTGGCCTCTGTTCCACTTATTCTATTTTTTGTTTTTAAATTAGAAATGTCAGTCTAAACGCAAAGCACCTATACTTTCTCATTTTTATTTTTAAAAATTAGGCAAGAGAGATTCAAAGATTCAAGGTGCATAAACCAAGATGACTTCTAGCATCATGAAGCTGGAGGTACACAGACTGATGCTTAAAAGAAATGACTGCTTTAGGAAATTTCCCTTTAGCAAAGGGAATTGAGGAAGTGCCCCTTGACCTGTCACTAGCTAAGCTGTAACAAGATGGGGAAGTTAGCTTTTAGGGGTTCCAGCTTTCTGTGGGCCTCTTGGAGCAAGAGGTTGAGGGGAAATGAGTATCTCCTGCTGAGGCTTATTAGAGCTTCGCAGGGGGCGGCCTTCCCTTCCCTGCTTCTCCAGCTGTCTGACATTTGTCCACCAATTAACCTCAGTCTGAGAAGCAGGTGGAGGAAGGGGCAGAAGTGGTTTACACTGTACATTAGAAAGCTATCCTTGACATTGACTGACATTAGCTGCTTGTGGCTAAAGCTTGGTCTCCACTGGTGGTCAAGTGTGAAAGCCTTCTCAGAGGGTGTCTAGCTAATTTCATTCATTCATAGCTGATTATCATGCACTTATTTTGCATAACAGACTGGGCTCTGAGCAAGTCCAGCCCCTACATTAATGCACCTTGGGATCTAAAGAGGGCTGATTAATCTCGTACTTCTTTGGAGGCCAATTTATTCATACAAATGTATTGTAAACAGTTGGGAGTTTGGGACTGTGGACACACAGGCGCTTGGGCCTAATTTACCATTAGGACATGGACAGTCTTTAAAGAAGCCCTAGGAAGACAGAAAATTTATGACTTTTCACCTCTGCATATAAAAAAAAAATCTAGAGCAACAATTAAGGACTAGCTTTTGGGGAAAGAGGTCCATCCACAATAGGCTAATCACAGACAGGAAGTATCTACCGTGAGCTCCCCACCATCTGCAGCTGTGACACTTCAGCTCTATGGCTCCTTGGTTTGACGATCCTCATAAAGTTTAAGCTATGTCTATCTTAGAGAGAGGGCAGTGGGGTCACAGCCCTGGAAAGATTCAAACAGTCCAATCACACATTAAATTGGTGTGTGTGGGTGTGTGTGTGTGTAATTCTGATCTTTTCCATGTGAGAGTCAACTTTTACATTTTAAAAAAGAATTTCGTCTTTTGAGGCACTGTTAGGTGATGTTATTCCAGTTGTCTGAAAGCAGCTGGATTTTGGTCACAGAACTGTGCCTAGTCTGCCTTAGTGAGCAACACAGCTCCGGAGCGGATAAGAGCGGTGTGGAGATGCCCACGGGAGCGAAGAAGGGCACTGACTCCACCTCAATGGATAGCTGAGGGAAGAGGAAAGAGGACCTCCTCACGCCAAGGAGCTGAAAGGAAATGTGATGGGAGAAAGGGCAGGCAACAGCATCAGCCGCAGGTCCCAGGCTAAGGGATCCTCCTCGGGAGTCTGGCCGAGAGATGGAGCCTCCGGGAGAACACCGAGGAGGCTCCCGGAACCGCTTAGGAGCAGGGCTGTCGGGCCGCCCTGGCTCCAGCCGACGCCACCCGGCCTCACTCACCAGCTCATGGTCCTAAACCCACGCCGACTGCCGGGGTCCTCGGTAGAAAAGTAAGTTCTCGAGGATCACTTCCGGATTCGGCCAGTCTCCAGGAAGTAATGTGAGACACGCCCCCTTTGCCCGGAAGAGGCGGGAGGGAGGCGGGCCCACTCGTTAACCCTTTGTTCTCTTGTTGTTTTGAGGCGGGACGTGGTTGTGCTCCGGCCCTGCTTTAAGGCTCTGTGCGTTGAACCCATCACCGGCTAGTCACTGCAGTTTCTGTCTGATATGGGGTTTCGAACTCGGAGACACAAGAGGCGACTGTCGTGGGGAAGTAGCTAGAGGAGACACAGCTTGCGCTTTGCTCTACACACTTTCGTATTGAAAATGTTGCATGTCTCACATACATCACCTGTTACAACAAGGGTCCCCTCCCCCCTCTTCAAGAAGGTTCGGGGTTCGAATGGAAACAGAGTTAAGTGCTTTTCAGGGTGGACTAGTCTGTGAAGCTATTCAATGAGGGAAGACTCAGAGAACCTGGTGTGATGACAGACAGGTACCTGCAATCCCGGAACTCTGGAGGGTGAGGCAGGGAGGGGTCATGAGTTCGAGGCTAATGTAGACAACATGGCCCATCTGGGCTTCACAATCAATCCAGTCTCAAGAGAAAACAGTACACCAAAGCCTAGCAAACAAAACAACAGCAACAACAAGAGTAGAAGGCTGCAACAATGTTAGAAAAGATCCCAAGTTCTATTTATTCATTGAACAAAAACGTGCTAGCTCCTGTGGTAACCTGGAAGGGTGCATGGATACAGCCTTGAAAAAAAGTATTGATCTTGTCCCTGTGCCTTCAAGAGCTACTGTCTTGCAGGGAGAGGTAACAACAATATTATTAATAATGGATGAGGCAGAACAAGTTGCTGGACAGGCTGTTAGGGGCCCCTGGAGCTGTACATTTGGGTTTGAGAAGAATAAGATCTGAGCAAACAGCTTGCCTTTGGCCTCAGAATTCAGAGCCCCAGTATACCACAAACTACCTAGAGTTCTACACTGAACTGAGTTTCTCTGCCCAAGTTCCTGTTTTAGAAGCCAGAAACTCAAGCAGTGAGAACCGTTCCAACCCTCTCCCCTGACCTCTCTAGGAATTCGCTTTCTTCAAATGGACCTGGAGGGTTGTAGGCACAGCCTGGGGAGCAGCTAAGTCCCTATGACCTAGAGCAGAGGGTATATACAATGTGTCCCAAATTCCCAGGGCCCAGGGGCTCAGAGGAGGAGGAACAAGGGATGGCTTTTAGTTTTAAAAAGGGTTTCCAATAGGAGGTGGCTCCCTCGAGACATGTCACAGACTATCACCATGCTGTTTCTTCAGGAAATAAGTAAGCAGGAACACAGGAGTGATCTTGAGGAGAATAGAAGACCCAGAATCCTTCACAACTCAGGCAGAGAGCATGGGTCAGGAGAGTCTTGCAGCTTTGTATGGGGTGAGACGAATGGAAAAGGGTAGTGTGTGATTATGAGTCTCTCGGTGTCCCAGCACCTGCAGATGGCTCTGCTCCATTTCCCCCTGCCCCATACTCAGCCTCCTTCAGACATCGCCTGTGGCGATAAATATTTTCAAAAATTTTAGCCTAGGCCACTGTGTACATTGAGAGAAGTCTGTTTGGGGACTATTGGTTGGAGTAGCTGACACATTTTGCTGGACAAGAATGGATGAGATCTGGACTAAGGGAAGAACTCAGGGTTCTAGTCCCATCTTTGACAGCACGATCAATTTCACAAAAGTCATGTCTCTTCTCTGGGCCTTGACTCCTCATCTATCAGGAGTGGGGATGGATAATACTGCTGATGAATCCCCCCTCAGTCAGTTCCCAAGTGCGCTGTTATATTAGTTCTCAACCTTCCTAGAGTTTCGACCCTTTAATATACTTCCTCATGTTGTGGTGACCCCCAGCCATAAAATGTTTTTTGTTGTTATTTCAAAACTGTAATTTTGCTACTGTTATGAATTGTAATGCGAATGTCTGATGTTCAGGACCTGTAAACAGGTCATAACCCATCATAGCTTGAGAACCACTGTTTTAGAGGCTCTTGGGAAATGGGACAGAGAAGACAGAACTTGGAACAGAGAGACAAGCAGGTCTGAGCAATTGTTGATGTCTGAGGGTGAAGCTAAGTATGAATCTTCAGGGAGAAAAGGATCTAGTCTGAGGCCTAACTGGGGCTGTTTATTTATTGCCCACCTCAGACTTTAACATAAGCAGCAAGGTCTTCTAGGTTACTGGGGAGAATGCTGGCTTCCTAGGGTTTGTCTGGGAAGGGTCTGGAGGTCTTTGAGCTTAACATAGCCTTTCTTCCTTTCAGCAAGCAGGGCCTTAGGTTTAGGGTGGAGAGCCAGGCTTCTTCCTGTTGTGTATACCTTGAAGCTGTGAATTTCCCTGTGAGGTAGCATGCACACATCTAGCATACATGGTCTGCAGGACTGGAAGCTATGTCTTGCCTTTCTATAACCAAAGGACAGTACAATGCAGGTTGATTCTGCCTCTTTGGAGATGGAAAGGAGCAGGGTCGGTTTATAAGTAGAAGCTGGGAGTAGAAGGACTTCAGGTAGAGGTGATGCTCCTGACTGCAAGCCTGGTAAACATTGCTTCTTCCCCAGATGGCAGATGGCAGAGGTCTATTTAATTAACAAAGCTATTGAAGAACTGGCCTATTGTTGCCCTGACCTCTCCCCCAGAGTCTTAAACTCAGAAACCTATACACAAATGCTCCCCATGGGGCCTTGTCTCAGAATATGTTACATCTTGCTTTGTCCCAGCCTTTCCCCATGTGAAGTTTAGAGCTGGCTAACTCTTTCATGAAGCCTCATAAGGCTCCTGAAATAGACCAAGATCCAGGCCTTCAGTGTTCTCCATGGATTCCTCCTCTTGCTTCTCCATGCTTTTCACTTGCTTAGAAGGGTACCACTAAATCAGGGTTCCCTGGGAATTCAAGAGCCAAGGGCATGGAATGGCAAGCCAAGGTGGCAGAAGACGAAGGTGGCAGAGTAAAAATGTGTGGAGGATGGGAAGCCCACATTGACTACTTAAAAGTCAGGGTGAAGGGTCATATCTGAAGCCAGGCTGACAAGCAACAGTCTGGACTAGGAATACCCACTAGGCCTTAGCTCTGCTTCCAAGGGATTGAGAGCTACTTATTTCTTCCAATGGGCTTCATCTTCCTTGACCACAATGTAAAGACTCCAGTCTAAATCAGGTTTGACAACTGAGTGTCACTCCATATGCCAATTTTGACTGTTTATTATTAGCTGTCTAGAATACTATATTGAGGATTCTGGGGACTTTACTCTGTGAGTCCGGTGAAGACATTCTGTGATGGATTAGTAATGTCTGCCATGAATGAGCAAAGGGGGTTAAGATGGTATGTGTGCTGTCTTATTTTGTTATTTTGACAAATAGTTAATAATCAATCAATTATGCAAGCCATGCCATATATTATTCTAGTTGACCAATATTTAATCCTTATAGCAATGCTGTGAGGTAGGTGATGCTGTCACTGATGTCATCTTACAGGTATGAAGCACAGCCGTGAAGTGATGAAGGAGAATTCCAACCTGGGCATCCAAGCTCTGTTTCTGCTTTTTTTAACCACTGGAGTATATCACCTCTCCTTAATGAGTTCCAAAGTTCTTACCACCTCTGACTGTCTTTAGCTCTGTCAAGGTACAGTGGGCTCTCAGACTAGCGTTTGGAGCCAAAAGGAGCGTCAGTACTGAAGGGCGAGCCCATTACCAAAGCCCCTAATGAAGAGCACTTTAATATGCTTCCTGCCCTTTGACGAGCTGGCACCAGCAGATGGCAGCACCTGGTAGGGTGAGAGCAAAGGGCACCTCCTGACTCAGCCTGGAAGACCTTCAGGGAGCCCATAACCCAGATGTCAAGGGAAGCCAGGGCAAACAAGGGTGCAGGGGAAGTTTATCCAGGGTACCAAGGAATAGGGCTGCAGACCTTAGATCTGCAGGGAGCCCCCGGAGCCAATGCTTTGATTCCACCCAGCAGTGGGAGCCTCTCAGCTTGCATTTCATGGTGCTTTGCTGTGGGCTTCCCTCCCCCTTCCTCCACTCTGGAAGAATGACTAAGTTTAAGGACTAAAAAAAAAGTGTTTTGATTACACTGCCTTTTCACCAACTGGGAGCATTAGTCACCCAGGATTGCTGCAGATAACGGGGAAGGCAAGCAGCGTCCCCCTCCTCCCCCTCCTTCTCTCCAATTAGCTCACAGGCCCAGGGAAGAGATGAGTGAGTGAGAGAGGAGAGAGAGAGACAGACAGAGAGACAGAGACAGAGAGACAGAGAGACAGAGAGACAGAGAGAGAGAAGAGAAGGAGAGGAGGGGAAGAGAGAGAGAGAGAGAGAGAGACAGAGAGAGATTAGGAGCAAAACAATCTCTTCTGGATGATCCTCAGGCACTGGGGTGAGAGGTTCCAGATGAAGGCAGGGGAGACCCCTGAGGTAGGGCTCAGCCCACAGCCATAGGTTCTCACTGTAGACAACTATCTTGAGGGTATTAAGTCATGGCCAGCTGACCCTGAGAGGCCTACTTCCCCAGGTAGGTCCAGAGTATACTGGGAATAAAAGCTGGAGGTAAACCATTAAAGATAGGGCTTCTGAGGTGGGGAACCTGGTGGGAATGCTGTTAAGGTGACACACAGTAAGACTAACTATCCCTGGATGGGGTCCTGAGGCCTTCATCCGGAGCTGGAATTTGCTGTTGGAAGAGGCAGCACTTACACACTATTCTCTGGACCAGCAACTCCCACCCCCCCAACCATTACCCCCCACCCCACCCCCCGCCCCACCCCCGCTCCCAAGGAGCAGTATCTACTGTGTTTGGCTGGTTTTACCTGAACTTTTTTCTGCCCCTGCCTTGTTGCCGAGAAGCTATAGGGCTAGGACATTCTCCTTCTCTGGCCTATTGGTCCAGGGGAGCAGCTTTGGGTCTTGTGGTAAGGGCTGACTTTGGGGATCCTGGCCTCTTGGTGTAGATTTGTAGCCCATCCCTCCCATTCTGAAAAGAAGCTGTTCTGAGTGGCCTTTCACATAGTAGGGCCATGGACACTTGTGTTAAAAATTTTAAATACTTGGCTACACATCATTTTAAATGCTAAAAATATGGGAAAAGGCAGAAACAGGGTGTTCATTCAACTTCCCCCAGGAGCAGGGTTTCTGTTACACATTCATTGCAAATACGGATTCGGTTTTGGTCGTTTAACATCCACAAGTGTTAGGTATTCTCTGGCTTCCAGAATTTACAAGGCACTGCTTTGGAATGAATAGGGTTGAAAGAGACAGAAGCAGGTTTTCTTAGAACAGTTATTCTCAACCTTTCCAATGCTGCAACCCTTTAATATAGTTCCTCATGTTCCCGTGACCACTTCCCTGTCCCCCCACCCCCTCCAGCCATAAAATTCTCTTTGCTGCTACTTTATAACTGTGATTTTGCTACTGTTATGTTTATTACTGTTGTGTTAGGTAAATATCTAATATGTAAGATACCTGATATGCCACCCCTGTGAAAGGGTTGTTTGACCTGCAGAGGCGTCGTGACCCAGAGGTTGAAAACCGCTGTGTTACCAGGCAGTGTCTAGGAATCTCTCTTGGTTTTGATTTTCCAAGCGTCTTTAGGCTGGTATATATGGAAGCTTCCCACCCTTGCCGTGCCTTCTACAGTTCCCAATAACCATAATTACCATTGGGGAGTCTTGGTAGCAGCAGGCAACCAAGTCATTCTCTATATGTTAGATAATATACCCTGCGTAGCAGCAGTTCATTCTCTCTATATTAGATAATATACCCTGTGTAGCAGTTCAGCAATGCCCTTCTTCTATTCCCTTTTTATAAAGATGGAGAAACTGAGATTAAATTGGTTATCTAAGGCTATAGACTTGACCACGAGGACATGCACTGACTAAATTACCATGGGTTACAAAAAAAAAAAAAAAAAATAGCCAATGGCATTTATGGAAGATTCCCTCTCAAACACTGAGCCTGATGAAGGTGGGCTGACAGTGAAGGTAAAATCCCTCTTGCTTGGCCAGCTTGCAGATGGAGTTCCCTGATATCAGAAGATAGCTGGTGTTTTGGACTGATAATGGTGGAATGAATTAGTTTTTAGACTTTTGTCCCTGACTAGGGGGCCCTGTTCTCCCTCAGATGAAGCCATTGGATGTTCTAGGTGAGCCCAACTCCCAGAGGCGTGTAGATTTCCTAGGGAATCCTTGCAGGTCCCTCCGGAGTGGCAAGCTGATCAGGGTGTGGGCAAGACTGGCCTAACTTGACCTTGCTCCAGGCCTGGCTGCCCCATGTCTGCCTGCTGTTGCTGTGGACGAGACAGCCCCCAGACACTGGCAGGACAGGTGGCAATTATCCCCGGGCACTGATTACAGGGCCAACAGGGCCTCAAATAGCCCAGCAACCCAGCCTGGTGTTGGGAGTGGGAGGGAGGAGAGGGGTCCTGCTAGAGAGGAAGGGGCAGGGTGTAGGTGTGTGTCGGGGAAGGGCTGTGGAGGCAGGGAAGAATTTCGTCTCTGAGCCTCGGTCTTTTGGGTGGTCTAGAACTATCAGAGAAAGGGACGAAGTTTCAAGGAAGCAGGCTGACTCTGAGTAACTGGACAGGGCCACTCAGTCTGATCAAAATGGAAAAGTTGTGCCTTGGATGAGGGACACGTGGAAAAGGTCTCAGTCCTCTAAACCAGTAGCCAGTAATATCACTGAGTCAGGCTGGATATGACTCCCTAGACCCGTACTGGTCCTCTCCATGGAAGATATGTAGCTTGAAGGTAGAGAGTCCAAGCTAGGATGAGGAGAGTGCTGTGGACTCCCAGTCCTCCACTTTGGGAGGATCAGCCCAAGATGCTCCAGTCCTCAAGCAGTCCTCTCTCTCAGTCTCAGCCACTCGTGTTGTGTGGGACTGCAAGTGCCCAGCTCCAAGACGCCTTTCTCAGCGTTCCTTTAGACGGAGGCAAAGCCACTATGCTACAGATATCAGGGATGCCAGGGGATGCCAGGGGATGCCAGGGGATGGGGTGGTGGCTGAGGTCACAGCCTGTTGGATAGAGCATCTTGGAGGGGGCTTAAGGCAGGGAGGCCTGGCATGTCACCCCCTTTTTTAATTTGTTTTACCCTCTGCAAAACGTGCCCGTTCCTCTCCTTATACCTCAGTTTCCCTAAGCTGGCAGAGAGGCCTGGAATTCTTCCCACTGGCACCTCTACATAGAGCACAGGGGACTCAGGAGAGCCCAGTGAGGTTCAGGCCTTGGAGGCAATTGGGTGAACCTAGTGAGGTTCCTTTGGGGACCTGTCCTGAAGCTGGCTTCTTTTGAGACCTGCTTCTTGATGAACAGCATGGATTTCTAGCATGGCAGTACTCAGGAGACGCTGGGACAGACAAAAAAAATGAAAAAGAGAAGCCCCTTCATAATACCCCCCCACTTCTCCTGACATAAGCACAGATTCCTACACATCAACCCCTCTAATTTGAAGAGTCTGCATCTGTATCAATTTCCTGGCCTATATTCTAAGGGAGGGCCTCAGCCGTTGGACCCCATGACCTTAAACCAGCTGCAGAAAACCAGGCCAGGGGCTGTCCTTATACTCAACAAGCTGGAGACCAGGCAGGACCGACTCTGGTTCCCCAAACACCATTGTGAGGGTAGCAGAGACCCATGGAGACTGGCAGCTGTATTCTTTCCCTTCCACCCCCAGGACTCTACCAAACAGGTACACCTCCTCAAGTACCACCCGTAAGTTTGGGAGACCAAGGCCAAAGCAGGAGGCTGTTGGTGGCTCCAAACCACCTCTCTTAGCAGCCCTGCTAATCCAAATAAGATAGGGAAAGGGCGGTGGGAGGAAATGATAGTTTCATGGTTATTTTCAGAAAGGAAAGAAAAAAAATGCAAACAGGAGCACACCCTGCATTTTGGTACAAAATCTAGGAGTCTCGTGGAAAAGAACCCACAGTTCTTCCTTCCTCTTGTCCCTCTCACCAGATGCTGGGGAGAGGTGGCTGGGCTGTGGGGGCTTTAGACTGCTCCCCTCCCTACCCCCATTCAAGGAAAGGGAGGTGAGGGGCTGCAGTAGACAGATATGGAGAAAGCCTATAAGGGATGTCAGAGAAAGAGGCATGTTTGTTTTGGGGGCCTCCAGGGGCCCACCCTTTTGGGGGTGGTGGTGGAGGAAGCCAGCCCAGGTTCTGGAGCTGAGGCTTGTGAGAGCACAGTGGCAGAGGTGGGATTGGTGGGTTGGGAGGGTGTGTCTTGGAGGCACAGTGCAGAGAGAGGAGAGAGGGGGAGGAAGAGCCCGGAGCTGCTGAGTGCATGTGTGTGCAGGGTGTGAGCAAAGATGGGGGCTGCGTAAGGCTGAGATGCACGCAGAGGGCATTGCCGAGGGCCTCACCCTCTCCAAGACACTGTGTGAACAGACGACAGAGCCTAGTCTCTTGTCCCCAAAAGGGATTTGGGCTTTTCTGTCTGATCTGTGTGTGTTCCCTAGTCAGGCCAGGGCTGCGTGGAGAAGGAAGCAGGGCCCAGGATCTGTGGGAGCTTTGTTTGAAGGGCTGTTTGGTGGGTGTCACACTTGCTGAGATTCCTACAGGGATCCCGAGAGTAGGATGTGAATGGAAGGGAGGGGTTTGCAGCATGGTTAAGAAAGATGCGTTGAAGCCCCGTGTAGTGGTGCACACCATTAATTCCAGCACTCAGGAGGAACAGGCAGGCAGATCTTAGAGTTCGAGGTCAGCCTGGTGTACAGAATGAGTTTCAGGACAGCCGGGCATACACAAAGAAACCCTGTCTCAAACTAAACGAAAGAAAAGAAAAGAAAACAAAAACAAACAAAAATAGATGCATTGAACTAGGTCTCCTAAGTGATCACGGATAAAGGATTCTTAGAGCAAGAGGGAAGGATGCACAAACGGAGATTAGCAAGCATATCCGAGTGGCAAGAAAGTCCTGGGAACTAAGCTGACCCCGTGTCCTGCCCCGAGGCAGAAGTACTATTATCCCCATTTTATAGATGTGTCATCCGAGGCTGAGGTTTATGGCTAGCTCCAAGTTTCCATGACTTGCCAAAGAAAGAGGTGAATGAGGAGACGGAGGGAGAACAAACTCAGGTGTGTTGTCAAGTGGTCTGAATGGTGAAAGCAGCCGTTCCAAGAAAAAACAAATGAGGCTGACTGTCAGGAAGAGACACTGGTCCTGGGAGGCTCCCAAGCTTAGAAGTGGGAGACACAGAAGGTGGAAGCCTGCTGAACCAGCCCAACCCTGAGACCTGGGAGGGCTGGGAGGAGAGGGAGGTAATGACTCAACCTGTCCGACACTGGCTTGACCTAGGGATGTTGAGTAACCCAGCAGACGCCACAGCGGAGTAGGATGGAATAAATGGCTGATGCTGGAGATAAGGGCATGAGGGTGTGCCAGCAGGGAGGACCACTGGCTCCTGGCAGCCGCCTCTGGGAGGAGCACACTTGGGCTTTGGGGATGAGAAGTATTGAGCTCCCCAGACCTTTGTGAGGGGCAGAGTCTTTGGTGGTTGGTTGAGGGTTAACAACTAACTCAGAGAGGGCTTTCAGCTGTAGGGAGCGAACAGTGGCTCTGAGATAGAGGTGAGCCTTCCAGGTCCTCCCCGGCTGCTCCCTCATCAGGGTAGAAGTTCCTTTTGGGGCCCTTCTGAGGCAAATCTGAACAGGGCATTATTGAGCATTATTGAGCATCTCTCATCTGGGTTTGAATGTGACCACAGATTAGAGATTATAACTCCATGTCAGTTCCTATATATTTTCAAGAAAATATATAGTGAAAAGGGGTTATAAACACATTCCAAGAAGCAAGTGCAGACTAGAACACTGCCTTAGGCCCAAAGGATCCAAAGTCAGGTTAGCTGGTTGCCAGAACTCAGAGCCCCAGGAAGCCAGGGAAGCCCCCAAGCCACTCACAGAGGGCAGCGTGTGTTTCAGAGCAGAGGGAAGAGGGGTATTGAGTTTGAGCCTTGCCTAATGTTTCTGAGCCTGAGTTTAGCCTTAGATGTGAGATAGACAGAGGGGTCTTATGTATGGTGTGACTGTCCTAGGACTTGCAGGTTAGTTGACGGGTCAATTGTTATGGTAGCTTTTCCAATGAGGCCTTCAAGACCCAGAGGACTGTGACTCTGCAAATGTCATCTATCTTTGCCCCAGTGTCTGAGCCAGGAGGAGAAGCCAGGTTTCCTAACTCCCGAGGCAGTGGAGCTCAGAGGTGCAGACCTGTTACACGAAAACACCTTCCTATTGGATGGAAATTTCAGTGCCCTAACACCTAGAAGATACATTTCCACAGAGAAGCAGGATCGTTCCCAGGTTTGTCACCTCTGAGCCATCTGGAGCCTATGTGGCTTGTTTACCTGACCCGCTTAAAGTCAGACCTGGCTTCTACAATATTCATCCACAGCAAGAGAAGTGTTCCTATTTGCCTCTCCCAATGGTCTTCCGTCTTCTGGACCAGGAGAGTTGTTTTTGTAATCTTACATTACAGCAGATCTTCTCTGTCAACAGCTAGCATCATGGATGGGGATCCTGGCTAAGCCAGGTGAAGAGACTAGGTTCCAAAGGAATAGTTTTGTCTTTTGGTAGGGAGGACTGATCTCATCACCAGCAGCAAAGGAAGAGCAAAGGAGTGGCTGGGCTGGGAAAGGGGAAGGGGAGGTTTATCCATTCCCAGAATGGTTGAGGAGCTCCCCTCCTTGGGACCCACATGGAGGAGTCCTCCACATCCCAGAGAGATGTTCTGCTTGTCCCAAGCAAATATGAAGGCAGTGTGTCCTTCCTCGGCCCTCTCCTAGCTCCAGAAGTCTTCTCTGTAGCTAGAAGAAGCAACCAGAATGTAGCATAGGGACATGTCATCTGGGTTGGACAACTTCCACAAGCCAACTGTCCATACTCTAGAGATGCTAAGCCATGTGTTACCATCCTGAGACCCAAAGCCACTGGAGTTTTTTCTTTTCTTTCTTTTTCCTCCTTTGGGAAAAAAAAAGGACAAAAAGAACAAGCAACCCATAGGCCACCAAGTGAGGATCCCAGCAGTTCCTCACTCCCTGGAGTGCAGTGGGATCGTTTAAGTGGCATCCGCCGCAGCCCAACATATGGCATATAGGAGATGCTCTGTAGGATATGGCATGTAGGAGATGCTCTGTAGGATATGGCATGTAGGAGATGCTCTGTAGGATATGGCATGTAGGAGATGCTCTGTAGGATTTGGTTTTCTACTATGGGAGACCTAGATGAGGACTCTCTGAGATCTTCTAGAAGTTCCTCTCCCCTTCCCAGCTTCCCCATCACTTGCCTTCCTATCTCCTATTAGATTCTGACTTTGGTAGCTCCCTACTAGATACCACTAGTCCCAATCTATTGAAATCATCTGCTTATCTCTGTCTTCCTGCCCTCTGTCCCCAGTAAATCCTGGAAGGCAGAGACAATGTCTCATTTGTCTTCATAGTGTGGCTGCTGCCTTCTTCTCCAGGAGCTAAGAACTCTATATGGGTTAATAAGTTTTTATAAGTGAATAGATGAATGGATGAACTGTGAAGCTCTTCTGAGGAATGGTATTACACTGCCAGTGAAAGATGGAGACTTGAGAAGAGGCATGAAATAGAAGACCCCAAACATCCAGGGATGAAACTATTATAAAAGCTATAGAAATGAATCCTCATGACCGAGGTTTATAAGAATCCAGGGACATGCCAAGGGAATTCAGGGAGTTCATGGTAGATCAAGTTCTTTTAGGGATATTCCACTTAACATGTTCGGGGGTGAAAGGGATATACGAGAATATGCCCATCTTTCAGGGCCTGGCCACCTTCCAGCTTTGGGCCACGGCAGGAAAATGTTACTCCAGCCACAGACAAGTTGACTTTGCAGGACTCACTTATGACTGAGGTTCATTCCTTCTCCTAGGTTGGGGAGTAGAAAGAGGAGTTATCTATCCCACTAGGAACTTGGTACTCCAGCAAATGTCAACAGGAGGATGGAATACTGTCGCTTTGTAGTTCTCAAGGGAGGTAGTTCTGATTCCCCTTAGAACAGCTGCAGTGTACAGATCACCAGGGACCTGCGACCTCTCGGATAAGGAAAAGGAGACTAAGAAGGTCAGAATCAGAAATTCCAGAGATCAGTGAGAGAGATGGGGTCTTTAGAGGTGGAGAGGGGAGAACCCAGAGAGAGGAATAAGGCAACTGCCATTTGGCTTAGCAGTCCTGGTGAATGTTGGGGCTGTTCAGGGCTCTCAAGCCTTTTTTTTCCTTTTTTTTTTTTTTTGGCTTCTTTTGGATGTATGAATTTCTTTTAAGAAGCTGCAATGATTTGTCCCCACACTGCCACTCTGACTTCATGATTTGTCCCCACACTGCCACTCTGACTTCACTTCTTATAAAGTGGCCAGCTTCCTTTCTCTAGGCACTCTGGCTCCCAGAATTCCTTTGAACATTCTAAGACATCCTCTCCTTAGGACCCCTGCACTTGTGTATCCTGTTGCTGGGTTTGCCTGCTCACTCCATCCCTTCTTGGGCCTGTGCTTACAGGCCCCCTCCTTGGGAGGCAGTCCCAGACCACCCATCAAGCAGCAAATCCCTCCCTCCAGCGCTCTACTCTTTTTATAAGCCCGCTCTGTTTTCACTCCATATCTCATATCACAGTCAGCCACAACACATATTTGCTTGTTTGTGTTTTACCTGTCTCTGCCATGGAGAAGATGAGCTTTGAAAATGCAGGGTCTTTTGCTCCACCATGAAAGCCTCGGTGCTTAGAATGTGTTGTTAAGTATTTGCTAGGTTAGAGAGGGCATGGATGCTGGTTCCCTGGAGCCCTCCACTGACCAGAAGAGGATCTGAAATGGCCTCTGCCCTTACTAGCTGCGTCGAGGCAAATTTCAAACCTTTGCGACTTCTGTTTCCTTACCTCAGAGCATGTCTGGTTAAATGATTACAAATTTAAGAGCACCTACCCCAAGAGGTAGGATTAGAGAAGGGCCTTGGTGCCTGTGGTTCTCTCAGAGGAAACCATGCCATCAAGTCTCAGGAATTTATTCTACTCCCAAACTGGGGCTGGGTGAGGGGCAATACCACCAGACCTGTAACTGGAAGCTAAGAGAGGAGTTCAAGGGTGGATGACTAAGAACGCTGCTGGTATCAAGGGTGGGGGATGGACAGCTCAGAACTGGACCAGCTGCGTTTTATTTAAATTCTTGATAAGAATCAGGAAGCAGGCAACAGCCCCATGACACATTAATTGACTTTGCAGGCGATACTGGATCAGGAAGGTGTTACATCCACCCATCTTGGTGAAAGAGAGGGCAAGAGAACCAAGGAGAGGGTCAGGAACCAGGCCAGGGAAGGACAATGGCGAACCTCAGCTTTGGCCAAGAGGAAAAAGAACCTGTGCTCTCTCTGGGTAGATGAAGAATTTCAGGGAGTGCAGAGGAATCCCCCCACATATTCAGTGGACATGTTGGAACCCCCACATGTTCAGTGGATGGCCAGAGATGGCAAGGCCTATACTGTCTTCTGGATGTGTTTGAAGTAATGCACCGATTCCAGGTTGGACATGGAGCCATTTTACTCACAGTGATGTTTAGAAGGTCAGGGCATGGGACAGGACTCTGAGACAAGACTAACACACTGATAAGGGTATCTTCAGTGAGCCAGCAATATATATAGATGACCTCACACGAACTCCTCAACAGCCATGAGAAGACAGGCAAACACTAACCCTCACAAAGACAAGAACCTGGCAAGGGTCTACAGCTCAGAGGTAGACTACCCGAATAGAACGAGACCTGGACTCCACCCCCAGCACTACAAAGTAAACAGCAACAACGTCCATCTGTCCATCAGTCAGTCCATCTATAGTCATGCTGCAGCCAAGTGGCTGAGTTGAAATTTGGGTCTTGGATGGAGGTCACAACTCCAAAGCAGGCGGAGGCGGAGTCGGAGTCAGGGGGGGGGGGAGAGCAAATAGCTGAAGGACAGTCACATTGGCAGGTGAGCAGTGTATGTCCGCATGGGTCATGATGCCAACAATGAGAAGTTCAAGACAGTGGGCCTGGGCAAGCAGGGTGAGAAAAGCCAGCCTGAAGGATTGGTGAAATTATATGGGCCTTGAGAACACCAGTGGATCAGTGAGAGAGGGGAGAGAATGGCGGACTAACAACAACAAGGGTTCCAGTCACAGAGTGAAGGAAGAGGTGGTAGAGAGAGGGGAGGGGGAGGCCTAAGGTCTGAGGAAGACATCTTTGAGACCTACAGAAAGGGCCTTTTCCACTAGACCATGTGTCCTGACCCTGAGAGAATGTTCCAAGGACCTCTTGAAGGGGTGGCCAGAAAAACAGGTTAGGCCATGTTAAAGAAGTCACTTAGTGGGTCGGGTCGATTCCCACCCAGTCTAGTAGTTAAAAACTTCTGTGTGACATTCTCCTTGTTTGCAGATCTGCGGCCATGTTTTGTTTGTATCAGTGCCTTGCTGAGATTGCTAACCAAGCTTTCAGTTCTATCTCTGTTAGTTGGAAAGAAATGGTGTGTCTGCCCTAGAGTCAGGGTCTCCTGGGTGGGTGGCAGGGACTAGAGAAGCCAGGGTCATGTCTAGGAGAGTAACATTCAGGGACACATTAGAGACATTACTGGTAATGAGAAGAAGCCTTATCACACTGCCTCTCCCCGTGTCCCACCTCTGTTCTGTCACTGAACTGTAAAGATGACCAACTTGGAAACAGCAGAGTAAGGGAACCTTTAAACAAAGAGGGAAAAAAGCTTTAAAGCTACTGAGCCCAGATGTCCTTTTGGCTTCTGTGTTTTATGGATGGGTGAGACTATGTCCTCTGGGATATCTCAGGTACAGTCTGAGGGTCTCTGAACTATTCCTATTCTTTCTGGAGCTCTCTCTTCTCTCTGTACAAAGACTGAACTTTCTGAGATGACCCCTTGCGATGCATGTCTAGGATGATATCCTAATTTTAAAACTCTATGGTACCTTTTAGAAGCCACATTTCCCCTGCTGGTCACTAGGGTTTTGCCAGTATGATTGCTAGCCTTTGGAACACTCAGAGGTCTCTTGCTTTCCTTACGCTTATCAGGAACATTAGGGGAGTTCAACAGGGCCAGCAGAGGCAGTTCACTATTTTCTCATCTATGCAGGCAAACCCTGAACTATCAAAGAGGAAACACTAACAACTATCCAGTAGCTAATGTCTGTATCCACCAAAATCCACCCTGTGGTTCCTTTTTACATACCTGTGAATGTGCACACGTGTGTGTGTGTGTGGGGGGGGAAGTTCACAGACAACACACACACACATTCATCACTACCATATAAAAATATACTCCTCACAAATTCTTTAAAAGTATCTCATTTATGTCCAATCACTAAGTAAAATTTTACACTGCTCACTCAGTAAACTTTTGCAGCCATCGGTTCAGTGTGCCACACCAGATGTGGTGCATGTGTGCATATGTCTGCAATATCCCTTCATTCTCCTCCAGTGCTGTTTGGAACAAGCCACAGCACTCTCTTGTCTATACCTTTATGCCTCATTATTTCTATTTTGTCTTTAAGTTTCAGGCTGGGAATCTCATTACTTACAAAACCTGGCAGGTTGGGTAGCTAGTTTGATGATATCTGGGGCAGCCTTATCTAGCTAGCTACAAAGTTTGAATCAGTGATTACACCACACTGGGTTGGTGCCAGCCAGGCGGGCTGCCATATTGCCAACTAACCCAGTGGTTGAACTAGGCTGGGTTGAGTAATAGCCACCAATGGGAAGTGAGTTTATTAATCATGCAGGATAGTGCACTGTTGATGAGCGCACAACCTTGAAGGCCTGGTTTGATTGGAGAAGATATGGGTGGGGCAGGATGCTAACTATGAAGACATCCAGTGATAATATCTTCAGCTCTAATAAAATTCACCTGGAAAACCACACAAATCTGGAAGGAAAAATCTAGTTCAGGAAAGAGCTGGTCTATAGGTTCAGTCACTGAGGCTTTTTGGCCACCTTGGTCTCCTTCTGTTAGGAGGAGGATAGCTTCATGTGGTGGTATATAATGCTGGAGTTTGAAAGGGGAGAAAAAGGAATTCAAGATGGCAGCCAATGAGTGACCTAGAACTCTGTGGATTCGAGAATTTAAGATTATGGGTTGCATTCTCTGTATTCATCTCACTTCAGAAACATTCTTTTCTAGGGCCACAGCCCATCATCCCCTCCACCCAGCTCTGGCCTTAGCTTAGTGGTAACTATAGCCAACCTGAAATGACATTCGGATTCCTTAGTGAGACAGGCCTACATTAATAATAGCAAGAGTGATTTCTCTGACGCTGGACTGGCAGTGTGTGTGTGTGTGTAGCCGAGACACTGACTCCCCATTACAATCTGGTGCTGTGTTTCCATAACTCGGAGCAGATCATATATCAGACACACTGTATTTTCTATAGGGCAGGCAAGACAGGGAGGGAGAAGAGATTGAGTTTTCTAAACAGTGATCTAGAAATAAAATGCATCCTGAGTACACGAAAAAAGGAAAAGACAAATATTCCCTTAAGAGCAATGGCAAATACCCCAGGCTAACCAGGGAAGTCAGTTAGGGATGAAGGAAATAGCTTGCAGGGCATGGAAACCACTGTTTTCAAGGGAGATAGAAATCAAGAGATGCATGGGTTGACACTACACAAACTTTCTCTGTTCTATGTGTGCTCTGAACCTCAGAAGTCCTCCCTTGAAAGCACCAAATCAGGGCTAGGGAGATGGCTCAGCAATTCAGAGCCCTGACTGCTCTTGTAGAGGTCCTGAGTTCAATTCCTAGCAACCACGAGGTGGCTCACAACCATCTGTAGTGGAAACCTATAGCCTCTTCTGGTATGTCTGAAGAGAGCGACAGCTCACATACATGAATAAATCTAAAAAACAAAAAACCGCCAACAACTCAACAACAACAAAAAGCATCAAATCTGTGACTCCTTCATAAGACTTTCTTAGACATTGACAAGTAGTGGGGACCCTGGAAAGCCTGTTCAAGTGGGATTAAAGCTGGAGGACTTTAAAACCAGACTCCCCTCTTCCCATTATCTGACCACAGAAAAGCTGCCAGTCTCCCTGGTTATCTTACCAACCCTGAAGCACCCCTGTCAAGTCTCCACCTGTCTCTCAGGCTTCAAAAGCTTAAGCAAGAGAACTTCTCAGTGCTTTTCCAGAGGCCTTTCAGGGTCTTGTCCTAAGACCAACGAGAAGTACTTTACCAATCAGGAGATTTACCCATGGAAACCATAGAGAAGGTTCTAGATTTAACTCACTGCCCTGACTCCTGTGAGTTTAGTTTATCCATCCCCGTTCATCTAATCGATTGGCTAGTCTGAGAATCCCAGAAGGGTAGAGTGGAATCCTCACAGAATCAGGACTCAGAACTGGATTAGAAACACCAGAACCCACACAGAATTCTGAGCCCCGTCCAGGGACATTAGTTCTGTCCTGAGAATTTTCAGAGCAAGAAGCATAAATCCAGGCACCACAACCTATCAACCAGACCTCCAAAGCCCCAAAGAAAACAAGACAAAAAAGACCCAGGCCAAACCAAAACTTTATACCGTGAAAACAAGAAATGAAATGAGATTTAAAGCCCGGCTGATTGTCAGCAAACACATATATTCACTGTATTGGTATTTGCTCACAGGGCAAATGGTACAACATTACACCGCTTCAATATTTGCTTTTAAAAATGCTGTTTTCATTAACTATATTATATTGGCATAACAATGTGACAAGAAGTAAATGAAATGTTGGTGAAGAACCTCACCTTTTCACAATATCAAGCATTTTTTTAACCTTAGTATAAGGTACTATAAATCCAAGAAATAAAAACATCCACAAAATATATTACATCTGGTTTGTCTTTTTCTAAGTACTCAACTGTATACAAAAGTCTTTCAAAAAATATCATTCCCCATAGGTTTTCCTGTTTAAAACCTGATTTTTTTCTCTCAGTTCACATAAGTTAGAGTGCATTTTCTTTTGTTTTGTTTTTTAAAACATGCAGACATATAAAAAAATCGGGATAGCACAACCTTTTGGCAACAAAGTTTTTTTTTTCTCTTAGTTTAGCTTAAATGTCTGAGAACAGTTTTATTAAAACAAAGGAAAAGTCAGAGTTATCATGCAGTGACATGCATATTCCAGAAGGAGGAAGAAAAAAATATTAAGGGATATTTGATTCCTCCTTCCAGCTTTGAACTGACCAAATTTTGTGTTTTTAAATAATCATCACATTATAAAAAGTATTCAGCAAAATACTGTCTCTGCAAAGAAAGATTTTACCCTTCAGCTGAAAAAATATGGGCCCTCCTGGCAAACTTCTCCTTCTACAAAAAGCCCGAGTACCTGGAAATTCACAATCCCCCACAATCCCCCACAATCCCCCACAATCCCGCTCTTTGAGGTTTCCTCCCTTGCACTAGAGTCCTTTTAGTATTATTTATCCACCACCAAAAGACGGTGCTTTTTAATTAAAAAAAAAAAAAGTGGGAAACGCATAAAGTGACTTTAAAAACAGACATTCTGTAAACTCCAGACCTTTGTCGCCTCTCTCTGGGCAGGTTACTGGCCACAGGAGAAGTGACGCTAATAAGAACGGTACATTCAGTCAAGACTGCTGGAAGCTGTGTCAGAGAGCACCCTTCTCTAAGTCTCCACTTCAAAAGGGCCACCCTGTGTGGAAGGGCTGGACAGGACAGCTGGGGTTGAGGGCTCCTGAGAAGAGGTGAGGTAGGGCAGGGAGGTGCGATGGGGCCATGGAACAGATGTGCCTCATTCAGCAACACAGATTCATGCAAAAATCCCCATCTATTTTTTTGAGGAAAATTTGAACAGAATGTGTATGCATATATACACGTGTGCACATATATCCACACACATACACAGGTAGATATAATCTGTTAACATTTTCATAAAAATAAATCATTTAAGCTGTATACGCCTACAAATTCTCTTTATTCCAGTGCACTAAGCTGGCTAACCAAATGCCTTAGGTTTGATCTTGCTAGGAATACGCAGTGTGTGTTATGTAAATATATGTGTCTAAAGAAACACACACATACATCTACATACACACGCCAACATCATATACATACACTTCACTTCTATCTGTTGTGTTGGTGATCACAGAGGGCAAATGAATAGAGCCAGCCTTCCCAGGAATGGGGAGTGGGTATGTGTGGTTGGTTGAGGCCTGCCTTTCTGGGTAAAGATCTTAAGAGACTCAGTGAGAACCTGAGAGGGAAAAAGATGGGGGGGGGGGAGAGCGAGGCAAAGGGCAAGCTCAAGAACATAGATTTTGAAAAGTGGGACGGAGGCAAATGATTTCTATTTTTTTGAAAAAAAGGTGGCTCTTTCTTCCCCAAAGATCAACCTGCCCTGAGGCCTAAGAGGGAAGCGCTCGGAAAGGGAGGGGGCTCTAAGGGGCCAAACCCGAGGCGGCGGCAGCAGCACCACTGCAGCTGCAGCATCCGAGGCATTTCTGTAAGAAACATTATTAAGGAGCAGATGGAAGACCATCTCCTCCAGTCACATGCAGGTCCTTAGCTTGGGACATCTCCCAACGGCTTGGGGACCCTATGTGAAGAAGAGTTTAGGGGTAGACACAGCCCAGTTCAGCTCAAGAGTCTCACACACGGGTGCGCGCGCACACACACCGCATTCACACACACACACGCACACTACACACAGGCGAGCACGCACACACTCGCGCGCATCACCGTACGCAAGCGCGCGTGCGTGCGGCGGGCAGCAAGCTTTGCGCTTTGGTGCGCTCCTTACCCCCTCCCCCTCTCGGGTGTTCGAGGGGGAACACAGGGAGACACTGGAGGGGGAAATAGTGAGGTGCTTGGGTCTGGCGAAGGTTGGATGGGCCCCGCCTTCAGTCCCCCGCAGGTCCTTGGCGTGGCCCAGCGGCCCCTGGATCAAGGCGATCCTAACTGAACAAAGCGGGCTAGACGCCACCTTTCCGCCCCCATGCCTTGGCTAAGAGAGGGCAGCAAGGAGAAAGTGCCTCCAGCCCTAGCCCCCAACCGCCGGCCGGTGTGAAAGGGTGGAAATGGGGGGCGTCGAAGGGGGAGGCAAGGGGGCCGCACGTCCAGAGCGAGATCAGGGCGCGGCCCCTGCGCCTCGGTGACTGGCTTTCCCCTCTGCTTTCAGGCGACCAGCCAGGAGGCACTGGAAGGGAAAAAGTAGGGATCTAGGTGCCGGATCCTCAGGCGCAGGTGGTGACCACAGGGGCCAGGGACACGGTGGGCGCCGAGGATGCAGAGGGCGCACCCCCTTTCTCCGACTTCTTCTCCTTTTGCTTGAGGTGGATCTTGGCGTGGCGCTTGCGCTCGTCGCTGCGCGCAAACTTGCGCCCACAGAACTCACAGGCAAAGGGCTTCTCACCGGTGTGCGTGCGGATGTGAGTGGTGAGGTGGTCGCTGCGGCTGAAGCTGCGCATGCAGATCCGACACTGGAAGGGCTTGTGGCCCGTGTGGATGCGCAGGTGCCGGGTCAGCTCATCTGAGCGGCTGAAACGGCGGTCACAGCCTTCCGCGGGACACGCATGGGGCCGCTCGTGGAGCGGGGTCTTGCTAGGCCGATTGGGGTACTTGCGGGGCCGGATGGGCTTGAGAGTGAGCGGCGGTTGGGGCAGACTGCCGAAGCCCGGGTGGATCTGCTTGTCTTTGAAGGCCTTGATGGTCTCCAGTGGGGTAATAGGGGGTGGGTTGACCCGAATGGGGTCCATGCCCTGGAAGGGCTTATGTTCCGGAATGGAGCCCATGTCGTTGGGATGGTGGTACAGGTTGTAGTCAGGAATCATGGGGAAAAGATTGCTGTCCAAGGCCGGCTTGGCCGATTGGTAATCCTGGGGGGAATAGGCGAGCCCAGGGTTTCCCTGGGGGTCGTGGAAAGACACGGGCTCCGAGTAGAGATCGCCGCAGTTGGAATAAGGGGGCAGCGCCGGATACATGGCCTCCACGTCTCCCTGAGGAGGCTGCACCATGCTAGCCGTGGACGTCTGCGTACTGAGCGCCCCTGAGGCCGGGGGCACCCCCAAGATTCCGGCACTCATGAGGCTAATGATGTTGTCCTGGCACCAGTTGGAAGGAGAGTCGAAAGCGAACTTTCCCAAGTAGGTCACGGTCTTGTTGCCGGGGGCTGGCTGGAAAGAGCCCGAATAAGAGAGTTCCGGATTGGGCTTCTCGTTGGTCAGACCGATGTCCATCACATTCTCTGCGGAGAGCGGGGGAGAGAGGGGAGGGGTGAGTGAAGCCGAGCCGGCTCCGGGCCGCGGCGCCCAGGTCCTTGCCCAGGAGTAGAGGGTGCGGCCGGCTGGAGTGCGCAGCGCGTGGGGTAAGAGGAACGCCGAGCCCGGCGCAAAGCGGGCGGTGCCGCGCTCCCCGGCGCAACCTGGATACAGCAAAATACTACGGATCGGGGTGTGGAGTGGCTCCGGCACACACACCGCACACGCCGCGCACACACTCACGTACCACACACAGACACGCACGCGCGCAAGAGAGCATTGTTGTTCTTCCCGAGGTGGGGCGGACAGGTAGCTGCAGCTACAGGTAGTTTCAGACCCGGAGCGCGCCCGGCTCTCGCTCTCCAGCACACACAACTCGGCCTCTTCCCCCGGCCCTGTCTACTCCAAGACGCCGCGCCTTCATGCCCCAAGCGATGTCCCCCTATGCGCGCTGAGCCCGGGTGGCCGACCCAAAGAGCTTCGACGCTTTTGTCCTCGGAGCGCAGAAGGGTGCCGCCCGTAAAGGGAGTCTCTCCCGGCCCCAGTCTCCTCCTGGCCTGAAGGAGCTTTCTGCTCGGGCTGGAGGGGAAAAGCCTAAACCCAGCTAAGGAGAGTGGAGAGCAGCGGAAAACCAGCCCATGTCTCCACGGCGGGAGCGGCCGCCGTTCCCAAGCTCCCGGGTCCCAGGATCGCCCCCGGTGGCAAACCCTTTCCCCCGCCCCGTGGGTGAGCCCCCTCCCTCTCCCCACCGTCCCCACACCCCCAATGGCTTTGCTGAACGCCCCGGAAAGGCAGCGTCGCAGTACCTCTCCCACCGTGGGGACTCCACGCCGCACATGGCTCCATCCCGGGTGGGAGGCTGAGGGAGTAAGGGGGGGGAGAGCGCGGGTGAAAAAGACGCTGGGCTCCTCCCGAGAAAGGGGGCTATAAGCACCACGCCTTGCGCGCAGCCCAGCGATCGGGCCCCTGCGTGGGGAGGGAGAACCCCAGAGCTGCTCGCACCTACCTCCCTCCGGTCGGCGGCTGCCCCCACCCGGGAGAACCGAAGCCTCAACCGTGGCGTCTCCAACCAAGCCTTCCCGATCTCGGAGGGCGGGAGGAGTGGGTGGGAAAAGCAACTCGCCCCCCAGAAAATTCCCAGTGCGCCCCCCATCTTTCCATCCGTCTCTCCATCCATCCATTTCTGCATCCATCGATCTGTGCATCCATCGCTAGCAAGCTCCCTCCTCCTCGTCCTCCCCCTTTCCTTCCTCGCTGCCTCGCCGCCTCACCGCCACCCTTACCTGTAGCCATCTGATTGTAATGGGCTACGGAGTCGCTGCTGCCAGAGAAGAGGTTGAGCGCGCTGGGGATCTCCTCGGGGTACAGATTGTCAGGCAATTGATTTAGCAAACTGCTCATGGTCACCGGCAGCTTCTCGGCGAGTTTGCCGGTCATAGCACTCCCGAGCTACCGCCGCCACCGCCGCCGCCGCCACCGCCGCCGCCTGTTCCTAACGCAGCTTCCAGGCGAGCGGCATCCGAGAGGCGATCCGTGGTGCAGGGGAAAAGCATGCGAGAGGGAAAGTTCGGGGGGAGGGGGGAGTGAAAAGGGGAAGGGGTGGGTCAGGGGAGGGGATCTATTCTTTTTTGGAGGGGTGGATGGGAGAGGGGCAAAGAGGGTAATCCTCTCCGGTGCCTCGGCTGGTGCGGTGCGACGCTGGGTCGTGGGGGTGGGGTGGGGCGTGTGCGGGGAGTGGGATGGGGGTTGGGCTGAGGGGGTGATCTAGGCTCCAGGGGGTCAGACGCGGCTTCAGTATTGATCTCACAGACACGAGCCCGCCGACCCCCCCGCCCCCCGATCTGCCACAGCCTCCGCCGCCGCTGCCGCCGCCACCTCCTCTGCTGCTGCTGCTGCCGCCGCTGCTATCACCACCAACCAGCCCCGCCGCTTCCTAGCTAGCTCACTGCTGCCCAAAAGCTCCCAGCCAGGGAACTCCACCAGTCTATTTATCTGAGCCCCGGGAAAGCTCCGTGACGTAGCTGCCCATATATGGACAGACAAAGCCCAGCCGAAGGGGCGCGACGTCACAATGGAAGCTCCTCACAATGGAACATTAGAAAGCAGGAAGCGGGCCGCAGCCAACGTGCAGCGCCCGCACCACTCGGCGTTCTTAAAAAAAAAAAAAAAAGTCAATTAGAAGATTAGAAAGAAGGAAAGCGAGAGGAGAAAAAGAATGAGAGACTAAGCAGAAAGCAAAGCGAGCGACGCGCAGTGCACAGTCGAAAACCCTGTAACTATAAACAAGTAGGTTTTTATTTGAGGGCTGCATTAGAGACAGAATTTAGCCGTTGGAGGAGTGGAGTTGTTTGCAATTGGCCTCCAGCACTCCCAGCAGGAAGAAAGAGTTCAGTACACCAGGACACAGGTCCCTAAGAAGTCTGGGAATGGGAGAGGTGATTGCTTCAAGCCAGGTTCCCCTACAAAACTTCTGTCTTTCCTTCAGCGCCCTATCCTTGACTGGACTAAGATGGAGAGATGTTCATTTCCCTTTGGGGAAGTGGTTCTAATGTCCCAAGGCTTCTTATTCTTGGACACCTAGAACTTTCGAGCCGACATCATTCTGATTCACCGCCCGCAGCCCCGGCCCCTCCCTTGGGGCTCCTGACCCCGCGCTGACTCTCAGTTGAGCGCAGTGGCCCCGAATGTGTAGCGGATTAGCTAGTTGCGCAGTGGGCAGGAACTCCGCACTTTTAGGGGCGAGGGTATGAGTTTTTTGTGGCGATTAGACCTAGAGTGAAGTTTAGGGGATAGAAAACACGTGCACCAAATAATTCCCAGATAAATTCCCTAACGGTTCTAAAGCAAACCCCTTTGGCCACAGGATGGCAGGAGGGCCCAGCAGGCCGGGGCACAGTCGCTATCTACTGCAGCCAGCGAAGGACTTGCAGCTGAGTTACTGCGGGAAGATGTGAAACCCACAGCTTCTAAGCCACCACGGCGGTCTCCTCTAGTCTCTACCCTCTCTGCCTCCCGCAGGGTTGTCCTCATTGCTGCCTGAGGGTACCTTGCAGTCAAGGGCGGCCCCCTGTGCCGACCCAGGGTGCTGTCACTTCGACAGCGGATCCCGGGGGTGGGTGATGTGTTCCCCGAGGCCTGCTCCTGAAGCGCGCAGCCTGGCTGAGAGCGAGGGGGAGGAGAGGGAGGGAGCACGAAGGCGCGACCCCGAATCACACCGGGTTGGCGGGGGAGGATTCCCTCCTCAGTGGCCGCGTGGGCGCGGTGAATCCCGCGTCCCCCCCTGGAGAGTCGGGGTTGGGGGAACTTGTATCTCTCAGGGGGAGTGGGAGTGTTGACAAGGAGGAAGAGAGGATCCCCGGGCCTCACGCCGTGGGAGGTCCATGCGGGGCCGGGGGACGCGTGGGAGGAACTCCCGAGCTGCGCATTGTGATGGGGGTGGATGACAACCTCACTCCCTCTTCCCTCCCCACAGTTTGGAGGAGAACATTGGGTGGGAAGGGCCCAGACTCCCCCGGATCTCCTCTAGCTCTTAGGGAAGGAGGGATTCCCGCCGCCCGTGAGCCCCCATCTCTACCACCCCCGCCTCCTCTCTCTCCAGGCTACCCATTCCTGGGCTCTAGAGGCATTGCGCCCCCGGGTTCTCCTCCGCCCGCGCGGCGCGGGGAGACTGCGCGCTGCAGCGGTCCCGGGCTTCGGCCGGAATCAGGGCATGCAGCGCTTCCCGCCCCCGGCTCCATCCCTGGAGGGGGGAGCGGCTGGTCAGGGGCGTGGGCGGCGGTGTGAGCCTAGCTGGGTGCGGGAGGGGCCTCCGCGGCTGCAGGGAGGGTCGCGGGGCAGCGGGCCAAGCCGGGAAGAGCCATACAAGGAGCGGATCCGGTGACGCGCCGGCCGCGCCCCTTCTCCTGCTCTATTTGGCTGCAGATTCCGGTCCCCGGATTTGCATATTTTGGCATCCAGTGGAAAAGGGAAGAACGGAACCCGCAGCCTTTAAAGGAACCGCACAGACTGTAGCGTCACCTAGGGAGGCGGTCTGGGGCGGGAGGCGTGAAAAATTAGCCTCAAGCTTTGGCCTCTGGCCGGAGAGCCAGGCAATTGGGGAGGGGAAGGGGTGCCCAGGGTACCCGCAAGCTTTGGGAGCGCCTCTGCATTGCTTCCTGCATGAGAGGGGAGGCTGGCTGACTGCGGTGGGAGGGGCGGGGTGTCTCGGTGGGTTCCTGCCTTCTGCCTGGACTTGCTGCGAGGTTCTCGGCCCTGGACCGAGCGACAGGTCTAAGATGGATTGCAATGCCCGTGTCTCCCCGCGTGAGGCAGAGATCATGCATGCAGGGTGGTGGGAAGGAAGTGGAAGGCCTACGACAGCCCAGCTCAACTAGCAAGGACCCCTAGATACCATCCACTTTTCCACCTGTTGGGCTCTCTCAGTAGAAGGAGCTGGGGGCCCTGTTCTTTTTCCTATGGTGGAAGCATTTGGGACACTCCAAGGCTTTCCGGTCCCAGTGTAGCTCTTGCTTCTCCAAGGATGGCTGGAAATACTTTCAAGGATAGTTAGCTTGTTTCAAAGAGGGCAAGCACTCCTCTGGGCCTGCTGGCTTGCACCAGGACCCTGTTGCTTACCAGACAAGACCAGAAAGACGGCCTCTTTCCTACTAGTTCTAATTGAATGGAAGTTTTCAGTTCACTTAATATATTTATCGGAGTTTCACTCTAACAAGGGAAACTGCTGCGCTTCCCATCTATTGATTGTGGTAACAATACAGACCTCCTAGGAAGACTTAAATCAGAGAATTTTCAGAGAGTACCTATTCCAGAACTATAGCAAGTGCTCAATAAACAGTGACTATCATTAAACTGTATTCTCTCTCATCCTGCTGCATGATGGGTACACACTCCTTTTGTGCCCTGGGGATGCATTTACACAATGCAGCTGGTTAAAAAGTGCCCACTGGGGGAAGCCATTCCGTCCAGCTTGTCATGTAAAAGAAATACTGTTTATTTACAGAGAAAAGTAAATTACTATTTGGGGGGGCCTGATACCTGTGTCAATCTGGGGATGTTTAAGGAATGGTCCCCTTTCTGCCCGAGCCAAGACATGAATTAAGATCTCAATAACTGGCGATGACAGGAGGCAGGCTATAATATCCCTGAATCATTTTCTAACACCCTGGAGTGTCTGTGGCTCCCAGGAAGGGGAGGAGGATTCTGGGGTCCTTTTGTTGCCACGAAAGGAGCCTACAGGCCTAGGCCCTTAATGACTACTTTCTATTCAGGTTGTAGTGCCAGCAGATGCCCTCTGTCACCCTGGATGATGACCGTGGAAGCCATGGCTCTGTGACAGTAGACCCAACCAGGAATTTGCAGCAGCAAGGGGTGTTTACTGTGGCGGTTTTGCAGATTTCTACAGTTCCCTGGGAAATTCAGTGTAGGAAAAAAAAAAGTTTTTCTCCTTCCCTGTTTCCCCTTCCCTGAGTGTTTCCTTTCTTTCCTCCTGGAGAGGGGCTAAGGGTGTTTGTTTCAGGTTTATTGGTGGGCTCCAGAGAGATTGTCAAGAGCCTAATTACCTAAACCCTAAGCCCTGAAGTTGTGGGGGGCTAGTAGGCACAGATTCAGGGAGTCCTCCTCTGGAGCTAGTGAAAGGTAGGCAGGCCATACCTGTGTAAAAGAGCCAAGGCTCTGTCTCCCACGGAGGGGGAATGGGTGTTTTCTGTTTAGGTGAGGATAAAGAATATGTAGCCCTGGGAATCCACTGTAGTAGCTGGCGCATTTCTGTCCTGGACTCTGTCCCAGGTGTCTGTGGGCTTCAGTTTTCCTTTTTATTAAAGTCTTCTGTTTTCCAGGAGTTCCTTCTTGCCCTCATTAAAATAATTTCAACCTGGGATGTTAGCCATTTAATGCTTTCGGGGTCTTAGAGGGCATTTGCGCTCACATTTATTTGTTTTTATGTATATGGCTGTCTCTTATGCCCTCATGTGTGCAGACACCTTAAGTAGTCATCAGGTCCCAGAGAGTTATAGACAATTGTGAGCCTCCCTGTGGGAGCTGAGAGTCTGGTCCTCTGCAAGAGCAGCTAGCTCTCTGAACTGCCCAGCCATTCATTGTTCCAGCCACAAGGGAGTTTGCATCTTAAGTGAAAATGTTTAGGATTTGGGACATAGCTAACTGGTGAGAGTACTTATGTATTGTGTGGCCTGATCAAGGCCTGGTTTTGTTTTGTTTTGTTTTGTTTTGTTTTGTTTGGTGTATATGTTATTTGTGTCTGTGTTCATGTGCACACTCGTGTGTGTGTGTGTGTGTGTGTGTGTGTGTGTGTGTGTGTGTGTGTTTCTCAATTGCTCTCCACATTATTTTTTGAGATAGAGTCTTATTAAACCTGAATTTCACTAGTTGGGCAAGACTAGGCAGAGAGTGAGCTCCAGAAATCCTCCTGTTTCTCAATACTAGCATTTCAGCTTCGTGCCAACGTGCCACACTTAGACACAGGTGCTGGAGGTCTGAACTCAGAACTCAGGTCTTCGCGGCAGCATGCAGTGTTGTAAGTCACCTCCCTAGTCTTTTTTTTTTTTTTTTTTTTTTTTTTTTAAATGACCTTTTTAAGTTTAGCTGAGAATGGCCTTGAACTCTTGCCTCTAGCTCCCAAGTGCTGGGATTATCAGTGGGTGACTTCACTTCCCAGCACTTGGAGGGAAAAAATTACTTACCAAGGGTTACTAGTATATCCTGAAGATATGAAGCACAGTACTCAGGATGTCACCTGCAGTGTGGAGGCACTCACTGATGCTGCTGGAATGGAAGTCTGCTTGCAGGACAGCAGGCTCAATGGTGAGGAATGGGGTTGTTCAAACCACACCAAGAATCTGGGTAGAGGACCTGGCCTGGTGGCATTCTTCCTGAATGCCAGTTGTCTCGTGGGTCTTCAGGTGTTTTCCACCTTTGGGTGCCACCAGAAGGGCCACTGGAGTCCTACTGCTCCTCAGTGAAATCTCTAGAAGTCACTGTCAATTCTCTGGTAATGTCAGCTAGCTCGGAGGAGAGTCTAGGTAAAAGTCTCTTGGAAGTTTGAAGAAGGAAAGCCTTGGTACCCAGTAGGCCCAGCGGACTTCACAGGCCCCTGATGCTGGTGCTTCTGGTGGGTGCTATATCTCCAGAAGATTGGGCTGCTGATATTAGAATTACAGATGTTAGCCACCCATTGGATTGGGGTTGGGGGTAGGGGTGGGGTGGAGTGTGTAGAGGGACTGAGTCTTCCTCATCACAATAATAAATGCTTTTATCTACTAACCACCCTCCCCTCCACCGCCCAGTGAAGAAGATTTTAGGACTGTCTCTCTCATTGCTTACTATTTGCAGAAGATGTACAAGCTTGGGAGTCTTAGTGCCTTGCTGGAGGTTAATTGCTCTTAAAGTGGTTGATCTATTTGAACTCATCCCATTGTATCTCCAAAAAAGAATGCTTTTGTCTCTAGCTGTTGTCCCTTTTGTGACTGTAACACAGGGAAGAAATGAGGTGGCTGGTGTGGATAGGAGGAAGGATGGAGCTACAGGCAGTGGTGAGCCACCACATGAGTGCTGGAAACAGAACTAGGTCCTCTGGAAAATCTCTTCAGCTCTTCCATATTTGGTTTCTGAAGAGGAGCTCTCACTGAATCTGAAAACCTGGGGAGAAAGTAATGAGGAATAGAGAGGAGGCTTGACTGTGGTATCCCAGCATCCTTTGGACCAAGCATGGAGGTTAAAGAAGAGCCCAGAGGCATTTATTTATTTATTTATTTATTTATTTATTTAGGTTTTTCGAGACAGGGTTTCTCTGTATAGCCCTGGCTGTCCTGGAACTCACTCTGTGGACTAGGCTGGCCTCGAACTCAGAAATCCTCCTGCCTCTGCCTCCCAAAAGCTGGGATTAAAGGCGTGTGCCACCACGCCCAGCCCGACTTTACTTTTAAAAATCTCTCTCTCTCTCTCTCTCTCTCTCTCTCTCTCTCTGTGTGTGTGTGTGTGTGTGTGTGTATGTGTGCGTGTGTGCATATGTTCATGTGTGCGTTTGGTGCCTGCAAGCATCCTTGACAATCAGGAGAGAGTGTAGGTCCCTTGGAATTGGAGCTACAGGTGATTCTAAGCAGTGTGGATACTGGGAAGCAAACCCTGGTCCTCTGCTAGAACATCAAGCACTGCTGAGACAGACTCTCAGTCTGACTGAAGTTCATTGATTTGGCAAGGCTGGTTAGTCAGCCAATGAGCTCCATAGTTTGCCAGTCTCTGCATCCGTTTCTCTACATCTAAAATTACAGGTACATACTCAGACGTACCCAGCTTAGGTCCTAGTGACCTGAACTCAGATACTCCTATTTGCTTGGCAGGTACTTTATCAACTGAGCCATCTTTCCAGCTGGACACACTTACCTTCTAAAATCTATTGGTCTAAATTAAAATAAACATATTCTAACCATGTAGAAACAGGATATTTGGGATCACACTTTAGGTAATTTCAGAGGGGCTGATAACCAAAGGGAGAAACATTTTGTTACAAAGTACCACTTGCTGGGAGCGTGGGAGTAGCCGTCAAATTTGCTAGTTGTTGATCCTACAGAGCTCTCCCAAGACCTGAGTGAAGTCCATGGAATTAATGAATCGCCATGAGTAATCCAGAGGACGAGCATTCGACTGAGCTGGGGCAAGGAGGGAAGGGAGATATTAAAAGTCAGAATTGAGAAAACTGTGCATTGTGGGTAAATGTCAACCACTAGCCAGGGCCTGGGAATAAAGAATTCAGATTTCCGTGGTAAAACTACTTGTGTATGACTTTGGCTATGATTAGTCTTATTTGTGGACATTAAGAGAGTTGGACAACACATTTCTGTTAGTTTCAGCTCCAAGTTTTGTCAGCTCATGGATTTCTAACTGAATTTCTAAGGATGGGGGTTGGTAAGGGGGAGAGAGAGAGAGAGATGAATGAACCAGGCCTCTTTCTTAGCATTCTGGGTTTCTGACTGTGGCAAGCAGGTTTGGGAAGAATGTGTTAAAGTTCCTAGTTACGGTTAGAGGTTCTAGAGGAAGGAGCTGAGTTCCTTGGCAAGGGTGGTGTGTGTGTGTGTGTGTGTTGGGGTGTCTGGGTCAGGGGATGAGGGCTTGTAATGGGAACTTAGCTCAGGGGCTCATAAAAGGTAAATGGAGTCATGTGCTCTAAGGGCTTGCCACTCCCTTGGGACCCACTGTGGGATAACCCCTTCTCAAGAGGGATGGTGTCTGCAGAGAGGACTCTCAGGGGATAGTGCTTTTTGGAAAGAGGAACTTCACAATTAGAAATGAAGCAGAAAAGGTGTGAGTGTGGGGGGGGAGGGGGAGGGGGAGGGGCCGTGGAGAAGGCAGGTGGGGGGAAGAATGAGCTAGAAGAGAAAGTGGGGAGGGGCCGTGGGTAAGTTCTGATCTCCGTGGTTTGCTGGGTTGCTTTTGAGCAACAGGCTTGATTCATAAGGCAGGTGCTAACTCCTTTCCTTCACCCTCATAAGAAACACTCTAGGTTTTAGAGTGGGTCGTGGGCTTTGAACCCTTGTCTCAGTTCCAAACTGTTAGTCACTTTGTCTCATCCACCTCAAAGAGGATGGAGAAGCATGCCTTCCACTTTTTTTTTTTTTTTTTTTTTCTGCTGTGTGCATCTAGTCAGACTGGATTCAGGGAAGCTGTTAATGACTCCAGAGTTCTGGCTCTTGGCATTAGTGTTCTACTCTGTGAACAGCTTAGGAGGGGCTTCCTGCCTCTGTAGGACTGGCTGAAATAAATACTGGGGAGTAGAGGGCTTGGGATAGGGTCTCACTAGGGAGCCTAAGTTGGGTTTGAACTCTTCCCCCCCCACACACACCCCAGACAGGGTTTCTCTGTGTAGCCCTGGCTCTTCTGGAACTCATTCTGTAGACCAGGCTGGCCTCGAACTCCGAAGGGCTTGAACTCTTAATCCCCCTGCCTCAGCTTACTGAGTACTATGGTTACAAGTGGGAGCTCACAGCTGCCTGTAGCGCCACTCATCCTTTTACCCATACCCACCTCATCAGAGACTCCATAAATTCCTGTTCAAGATGGAATTTGCTAAATACTATACCGGTTCTAATTTTGAAGGAGGGGTGCTAATTACCAGTGTGAAACCAGGAAAGGAGGAGTATGAGAATGGGGGGACCCAGAAGCAGCATAGCAGGGAACCACTTTATGATCCCAGGTTGGGGGCAGGGGTGCGGCAGGAGTCATCCAACACCAATCTCAAGAGGTAATAACCCCGTTAATTGGGAGGTAATGGTCCTTGGCATTTTCATCTTCAAAGCCAGGAACAAACTGTAATTAATGCTCCCACCACCCGGGGGCAGGGTGGAGTGTAGGGAACCTTGAAACTACTGCTACTCAGGGAAACCGAGGCACTGGCAGAAAAGTCTTTAAGAAAAAGGATTGGAGCCAAGCACAGCTGGGATCTTTGGGGAGTTTGGAACACATCAGAGCACTGCCCTCTCTAAAACCTGACAGCCTGGAGAGAGTTGCGGGGGATGGGGGTGGGAGCCTAAAATCTCTCGGAGGATGGGAGAACCTGAAGACCTATACAGGCCTCTCCACAGGTGGTAGCAGGGTAACTGGGTTTGCTGGTGGCCCAGCCTCAGGAGATCCTGCTCAGACTGTGCCTAGTTTCTCATATCAGGGACTAGGATGTTCCACGAGTGGGCTTGCAGCTCCCCACCCGCCCCCCAGCGTGCTGCCTTCTCTGTAGAGTGCAGAGAGAGAGGATGCAGGAGCCCTTCGCGCCCAGAGGCAGGCGGACTCCCAGCACCTTCAGTGACTCATCTGGCGACTCCGAAATGCCTCCCGGTTTCTTCATCTCAGTCTGGCTGCCCCAAGCCCGGAGGGAGTTTTTCATTAGCGTGATTATCCTGCTGTTGTTAAAAGCTGGTAAATCTCACCCAGGGACTGAGGCTGGGAGCTGCTTCTGAACTGCAATCCGAGTTCATAGGTCCTCAGCTGTGAGCCACAGGCGCCAACTCCATCTCTCCTGTTCAAACCCAGAAGTCCCGGGTACCAGAGGCATAAGCCTTATATGGTCTCAGGGACTTGTGTCCATTGTAGTTGTGGTGTTGTGTCGTGTCCGTGATATCTGCCACCACCCCCACCCCCCCGCCTGCGCTCCCCCACCCCTACTCCGTGCGGGCCACTCCACCAGCAGGGCATACAGCCAGGTTCTGTATATCACTCTCTAAAGGATAGGGTGGGGCTTCACGGCTTTACACCACAGTCAGCATCCTTCTTGGCGGGAATGTTGTAGAGATGCCTTGCTCACTCGCTTTCTTACTCCTCCTCCACACACTTGTGCAATCCTTTGATAAAAGTGCCCCCTTCAATGAGTGCAGAAGTGTAACTTCTGATTTTGTGTAGATTACCATTGTACCCCCACTCGATTCCCATCCACTTGGCACCAGCATCTGGTGTCTTGTAGGCCTTTGCCTTGTTTGAATAAGTCTTCAGGGAGTAATAGAACTGTCTAATGACCTCTTGTCCCACCATTCCTTCCCTAGCCCAGCATCTGGAGGTTATTCCTGTGTGCCCACTGCAGGGGCCACATACTTGGATAAGGCGTTCATGAAAATAGCTCAAGGTCTTTGCAGTGGGGGAAATGAAGGTCCTGTGAGGTTTCAGGGTGGGCAGGGAGAGTAAACAAATATAGGTGATTTGGTGGTAAGGAGTATGGGTAAAAATAGGAAGGAGGAGGTGAAGAGTGGTCTATCTTGGCAGCGATTCTATGACCCCTTGCATTTTGGAGATATGACTTGACCCCCTGGCTTGCCTATCAAAGTGCTAGATTCTAGTACTCGGGTCAAATTGAACTGACACTGAAAGTTATCCTCTGGCTCCATGCTTGCACCACAG
The DNA here is from genome assembly GCA_902729485.2 of Mus minutoides. NCBI lineage: Eukaryota > Metazoa > Chordata > Mammalia > Rodentia > Muridae > Mus > Mus minutoides. Next base: position 1,005,693 of record LR749628.1, on the reverse strand, counting down.
CATATGACCATCCGTGCACGCACACACATACACAAATACATACATGCGCACGCTCACAACACACAAATCACACAGAAGCACATTAGCGACGGTCAGACTCTGAAAGCAGTTGCCACTTGTTCCCTGTCCCAGGAATCAACCCCTCTTCTTCTGGATTAGCTTCTTGCTCTCCTACTAGATGGCCTGAGGGGAAAACCTCTGACACTGTTGTGGCCCGGTCATTTTCACGGTCCTAGTCCCTCTTAGGCTGGCAGGGGTGGGGACGGAGGGGACATAACAGGGCAGCAGATCACTGGTGATGGTGGCTTTGGATGCCCCAGTCCCAAATCTTGGGATCTGTTGGACTTTGGGGGTGGAGGGGGAGGGAGAAGGTGGAGAAGTTTCTTCTAGACCCCAAATGAAAGAAAAAGTAGTCATGATGGAAACTCAAACAAATTCTTCCCCATTACTACTTCCCTCCCGTGGTCACACTTCCGGCTGCCACCACAGGGTATTTTAGGCTCAAAAACAAAAAGCATCAGATCTATTTGAGCAACTTTTGTTCCATCGGAGTCGAAGCCCAGGGGCCTGTGGCCGCCCTGGGCTAGGCCACTTCCCCAGGGAACTGACGTGTTTCCCTTTCGCTGCCAAGGTTCAATTTAGCAATGCAGTCTGGCCAATTTTGGCTTCTCCTTTCCCTGGCTGGGCACTACACAGGCAAGGGGCCAGATGTGGGGCTGCTAGAAGGACGGGTATGTGTTTGGAGGCCTTCCTCATGAACTTCAGGGGAAGGCCTGGTTCCCTTCTGCTAGCCCCTCCCCTCCCCTCTTCCTTCCCCAATCACACACAAGAAAGCTCCACGGAATCATCAAACCTCCACTTGCAGCAGCAGGCGGTTGCAGAGTGAGATTTGTGGTTAGGTCAAGTCTGATCCTCCGTCTCATACAAAGAGGGGTGTTTTTCTGCGTTAGTGGTAGGCTGGTGTGTGATCAGACCGTGAGTGAGAGTGTGCTGAGGTTCAACAAGGTAATCACAAATACAACTTGTCTAGCATGTCTAGAAAGAGGTTGGCAGAGCTGATACCCCTTAGTGTCTATCGGCTGCATACACCATGTGATTTTGCGTGGGATGTTGTGTTGACAGTATGCATGTGCAGGTTGCATAAAGGAGGTGTGTGTGTGTGTGTGTGTGTGTGTGTGTGTGTATGTGTATGTGAATGCTCATGCTTATTTATGTGTGCATAGGCAGAGGCATGGCTGGTCAGGAGCTTGGTGTTCCTGACAGCTGTGGCCAGTGTCCACGTGGGCAAAGGTTAGGTTGTAGATCGGTGGTTCTCAGTCTGTGCGTTGCTTCACAAGAGTCTCCTACCAACCATCCTTCTTATCAGATATTTACATTACGATTCACAACAGTAGCAAAATTACAGTTATAAAAATAATTTTATGGTTTGAGGAGGAAGTCACCGAAACATTAAAGGTTTGCAGCATTAGGAAGGTTGAGGACCACCACTGTAGAGGTTTTTTGTACGGATCAGGGCTTGAGGGCAAGTCAACAAACTGCAGCTATGGCTAAGGTAAGCCTGCGTGTAGTACCAGCCAGGGATGGACCACAATTGGTACTCATAGGTGCCTTCATCTCCACCCTCTCTTCAGTTTCCTTTCCATCCTTATGGACTCCTGCATCCCCTCCTGGCGTGCGTGCCCCTCTCTTGTGAGCCTGTCTTCTAGCTGCTCTCTTCTGAGGCTCAACTCTGATAGGCTTCACAGTCACACAGATTGGGCTGGGGCAGTGACTTTGACGCCTCTGAGACATGAGCTTGGATGCACATACGACACTGCCTCTGTTTCTGTGGGTGGGAGGAGGTCTTGGGAAAGCAGAGAGCCTGTGGGCTTATAGGCTGCTACTCAGGCTCTACAGGAAGTAGAGACTGGACGTGAAAGTGGGAACCCAGGGCCGCTGTGTCCCTTTCTGACGGTCTCTGCCTCTTTCCTTTTAACCCATTAATCCTGACTCAGGACTCTAGTTCGTGATTCTATGTGTTGCCCTGCGTCTCTGAAGTGAATATGAGGCTCCCTCTGCTTGAGTTTTGTCTGACTTGATTCTGAAATAGATGTTGCTTGTGGGAGCTCCCAGGGTCCTCAGCTCCCTACATCTGAAAGCTCACCTTTAACCCAAGCACCCCACTAGAATGTTCCAGCTTCTGTAGATAACCACGCTTGGCTCCTTTTCATTCGTAATCATGAAAATGCTCACTGGTGTGTGCTTTCTCTACTGCCTTCCAAAAGACTTCGCAGAACAGTAGAATATGGAAGAGGAGGAGACCTTATGGAAGAAAGTACTTGATTTATGAAGAAACTGAAGCCAAGGGAATGTGGCTGACTTGCCTAGGCAAAGAGAGCAGAGAAAGGCAGAGATGAACTGCCCTTCAAGAGCTTCATTTATTTATTTTACAACAGAACATACGGCTGTGCCTTTTTCTATTTCCTTGTATTCCCGATTCTTTGCTGGCCTCAGAAGCCAAGGGCACGTGTGTGTGTGTGTGTGTGTGTGTGTGTGTGTGTGTTGGCCCTCTCCTCGGGCTGCTGAGGCTCTTATGGGTCTGGTAAGAAGGACACTTCTTCTCCGGAGGTCGTGTCTCCCTGGCCTGAGCCGCCTTGCTTATTTCAACAGAGCTGGGTAGGACAGGTGAAGTGGAGGCAGGGAAGAAGAGGAAACCATGTATTTGCAGAACAGCCTGTGTGCCAGACACCATGACTGAGCTCTGCTCTGCTATCTCATTTAACGGTTGTAACGCATCCTAGAAGGAAGTCGCCTTATACTCTTTACTGCATTGGAAACACTTACATTGTCAAGTGGCAGAAGTCTATATGAATTCAGGTTTTTGGAGGCAGGGAAGACTGAGCTTTCTTTCTATTTTATGGCTACTTAGCCCTAACACCCAGATACATCACCACCACCGTTACCACCACCATCACCACCAGCAGCAGCAGCACCACCACCATGATTACCACCATTCTTGAGTCCTCCCTAGATAACTTTCCCTCCTTTTCTGCCTTTCACCTTTTCTAGGAGTAGCCATTACACAGGTGTGTGTGGGAAAAACAGAAGGGAGGTTCAATTAACTGAAGTAGTGGAACAGTCAGTCGCCTTTGACAGGGAGGGAGCGGTGATGATAGTCTTTGGCTCAAGGCAACTTGAGTACTCCGAGGTCCTAGCCTTCGCCACAGTGATCCTGGGTGGATGAAACTTTTAACTATTGTGGCAGGAGCAGCCTTTCTCCTTTAGCTCTTGGGTGAATAAAGGACCTAGCCTCTCATTTTTTATTGTCCAATGAGTAATATTAGAGCATTGTTTCCCTCTGAAAAGTGCAGTGAGGGGCTTTAACTTAATGCTGTGTTCTGCCATTGCTTTTCAGGGATCAGAGAGTAGGGACACTGGCTCCCCGTCCATCCATAAGATGAGTCCACCATTACCTGCGTCATTAGGCTGTTGTGGCAGGTAAATGAGAGGACACGCACGAAGCCTGAGTGGGCTGTGAATCAGGGTGGGGACACGGTGAATGAAACATTACACATAAAGTGTTTGGTGCAGTGCATGGTTTGCAGAAAGTGTCCAGTAAGTGACATCTCATGACAAAGGCGACTACGGTGATGATTAAAAAAAAAAGAGTCAGTTTTCTTCAATGTGTAAAGGATCGAATTATATACCTCTTGGCCATTTACACACCTTTGCTTTCTCCTGGGGGCCAGGGTGGGGGAGGCTAATGAAATGGGGTGTGAGGCCCGCAGAGTTCTGCAGGTCAAGGGTGGGCACCCCACTCACTGCCTGCTGGCTTTCATGGACCCCAGGCTTCCTCTCTACCCCAGACTTTTCTCTGTAGTTAGGGCAGGGTTGGCTGTAGCGTAGGGCCTGGGACAGCTGTTTCCTTTTTCCGCTTTTAGGACCTGAAGAATTGAGGTCCCTCCTGGGGCTAAACTAGAAGCCTATACGACACTAGGGCAAAAGGAGGGGTGAAGGAAAAAAAAAGGGAAAGAAAGCAAGCTGATAATTTCCTCGAAGGGTAAACATCCGATTTTTTTTCCTTACCCCAAAATAAACATGCTGGCCACAAGGAATTAAAAGCAGAAGAGGGAGGATGTCTCAATTTGGGGTTGTTCTAGCAAGCTGACCTTCTATTTATCCTGGTCCTGGGCACCAATTGGAGCTGCCAATTACACTCTGCCCCTGGCACCATAAGGGTTTTGGAGAGACGGTTCCAGGGAACATGGAACCCAAAAAGTCCCTTCTCGTGGCTGTCTTCCATGACACTGCAAATGGAAACTTCCCTTTGTTTCTTATTTTAGCTCTGCTCACAGGCTTGCCTGCTGGGGGAGAGGGAGCAGGAGGTTCTTTTTGCCCTGGGCTGGCTGGCATCAGATGTGCTGCTAGATCTTAAGCACTTATTTCTATTCTTTTGGGGTAGGGATCTGAACCTAGCAATGGAATGGGGGGTGGGCAGCATCTGATACCTCCCTGTATCACAGACTTGGTGCCCTGCCTGCCTGCATCCTTTAGATCCAGTCCTGAGATGCAACTAATGAGCTGAGCGTGTTTCACAGGGCGAAGGGTCAACGGGGGCCCCTCTACCTTGTAGCCATCATGGGACATGCCTCGTGCATGTAATAAGGTAATAACCTCATGCTTGCCTTCCTCTTGCCCCTTTCATCTGGAGATCTCAAAGCACGCTGTCGATGAGTCACCAGTGCGGCTATGCCTCGACCAAGGTCTCCTTCCGTGTCTTAGGAAATTGTGGAGGGAAACTGATCTAGGGGACCTTGAGAGGACTAGGTAGAAAAGACTAGGGTGGAGGTCAAGCATTTGAGGAGATGCGGTTCATGCTGCACACGAGAGCAGCCGAGATGCATTTTCAAGGTGGGGTGTCCTTGGGCAGCAAAGGAAACCCAAGGACCTTAGATGATGAAAACCCTTTCCCCACATACACCAAGGGGCCTCCTCATAAACTCTAAAAAAGCACACATCTGATCATCGTGATACCAATCTTTCTCCAATCTCCAATTCCATCCTTTCTCCAATTCCTCATTCCATAAACTGTGTGTGTGTGTGTGTGTGTGTGTGTGTGTGTGTGTGTGTGTGTGTATGTGTGGTGTAGATTTGATTAAAAACTATAGCGTGGTTATGAGGCCTGGCCTGGACTTGGCCTACCTATCCAGCCAATACTCATGCCTCATTCCAGCCCTTTTATTGGCCTTTCATTTTCAGGAAGTTGCTACATGTGTTCCTGCTAGCAGCTCAGTGAATCTCTAAGGAAGTCTCTGCCTCTGTTGCACTGAATTAATTTCTACCCCACATTCCAGCCCCAACTTCAAATACCACTTCTTCCAAGGGGTCTTGCTTTTCTACTCCTGCCAGAAACCGGGCCCCCTTTACAGCCTCAGAGCACGTATCACAGTTTGTTAAAACCTGACTGTGAGTCTCTGAGCATGAACACCCCCACCACAGACTGCTAAGCTCGGCTGGAGTAGCTAGCCCCTCTCTCTGTGTCTGCCCTGGGGGTCTGGCTTGGAACAGGTGCCAGCTGAACTTACTGAGTGAAGGGTGTTGTCTGTTGGAGCCAGAAAGGTCCATGGTCAAAAAAACCCCCCGAAATCTCTGCTACCATCCCTTCTTCCTCACTGCCAGGGCTGGGGAGGTGGGGCTTTGGGATGACTGACTTGGCAGCTCAGGCCCTGGGCCCTGGTCTCCTGCCTCTGCACCCAGATCGCAGCCTGACTCACTTAAATTTGTAAGAAATCCTCAAATCTATGCTTAAAACTCAAATCTGGTCCATTCTTCATTATTGCTTCCCCCCACACACCCTTCTCTTCCTTCTGTGTGTGCATGTTCACGTGAGTGTATTTGCATACACACGTGTTTGCACATGGAGCTTGAGATCAGAGGAAACCCTCAACCATTGCTCTTTTCAGGCACATTCAACATGTTGTTTAAGGAAGAGTATGTGTCTCCCTTCTCCCCACTTTCTCTTTCATTTTTTGAGATAGTTTTTTTTTTTTTAATTATTATTATTTTTTTCCTGTGTAGCTCTGGCTGTCCTGGAACTCTCTCTACCACAGACTGGCCTTGAACTCAGAGATCTCCCTGCCTCTGCCTCCCAAGTGCTGGGATTAAAGGTTTACCTGGCTAAGGCAGTTTCTCATTGGCCCAGTTGTTGAAGTAACCTAGACCATTGGCCAGTGAGCTTTGGAGACCTGCTTGCCTCTGATTCTCATCGTCCCGTAACTAGGCGTTTCACATGGGTTCTGGAAGTCCTAACTCAGTTCCTGATGCTCGCACAGCGAGCTCTTTACAGACTGAGCCCCCCCCCCCCCAGCACTTCCCTTGCTATGATTCAAAGTAAATATAGAGGTTAGAGAGCACATTGCCAAGCCCTGGGCGATTGTGTTTTTGTTTGTTTTTGTTTTTTGTTGTTCTGTTTTTTTGTTTTATTTATTTATTTATTTTATTTGGAAGATGCCAAAAGGAGGTTCCATCCCCAGACCGCCTGTAGTGGATTTTACATTTTTAGATGACATGAGCGCACAGCTGGAAGGTAAAAGTTTCAGCTCAGTGGACAGTTACTTTTGATTAAATTGCTCTTGTTCTTCGTTAATTCTACCAAACTCTGATGACAGTTCCTCGTCAAACTGAGTCATGAACTGGGTGCTTGTGTCGGGATCTTTCAGCTTGTGTTGCTGCAGGAATTTGTCCAGATTCCAACCACCTAGAAATCAGACAGACCACAGAGGAACAGTAAGAGGTAACCATTGACTCGAGATGGCTTGACAGGGAGAGAGGTCATCTCTGAGTGGGTAGAGTTCCCCCTTGATCATCCGGTTAGGAAGTATATACTGCATGGCGAATCTTCTGGGTCCTAGCTTTAGGAGGGTCTGGATGCTTAGAGAGCCCCAACACACGGCCAAGTTAGGTGGCTGCTTGCTAGAGGATGATGGGACACAGCTCAGTGAGTTAAAGTCACCGTGGGCTTCTTTCCCCACGATCTTTTAGTCAACGTACATTACTGCGTTCTCACCCATGCAGCAAGCAACATCAGAGGGGTGCGGGGGACTCTGCCCATGCCCTCTTCTTGAAGGTCTTCAGACTTCTGACAGGATAGAGTCTTGGATACGTCCTCTCCTCACACCTGCTTAGCCTAGCTGTTTGGGCTGAGATCGTTGGGAACCTATTGTTGTACCTGCCGCCCCCTCCTCTACCCCCTGCTCGGGGGCCCCCAAGCACCCCCTAAAACCTGAGTTCTCCTTGAGAGAAGGGAGAAGGTTTGCACTTAGAACCTCGATTGGGATCGAATTTGGGAGACATTTTCCCTGCCTGCTGGAGCATCCTAGTCGGGGCCTAGGCCAGAGGGGTTTCTTCTCACAACCCAACAAGGCGCGCCTACTGTGATGAGAGAGGCCCTGTCTCATGACAGGGAGTTAAGTGTTTATAGTCCTAGGCACTGGAGATAGTTAGAGATACATTCCCATAATCCTTTCTGAAATCCTAAGCTTTGAGCACCCTGGGTAGAGGGTTGTCAGGAAAATTCAGGAAGAACTGGTAGGTCTGCATTTCAGATAACGAATAATTTGCTGTATACCTTTCCCACCTACGTCATGGAGTATACTTATACTAATTCTTTTCTTTTCCTGTTTATTTGAATAACTGTAATTCGCGTGTGCCCTTCCGTGGTTTATTCTTTTAGGGGTGGCTAACTCTAGCAATCTTCCTTGGGTGGGAGAGCACCCGGGGAAGGCCTTGCCCAGAGCAGTGGCCAATGTGCCGTGGCTTGTGGAGAGCGGGCATCACTGGGATCCAGATGGAAGAATGCCAACATGAGGGTTGGCAGCCTGGAAGTCTCAGCAGAGCCTCACCTTAGAGTCATGGGCCGCTGGCGCCCCCCCCCCCAGTGTTACAGCTGAGACTGCTTCTATAATGAGGATGAGATGAAGTCCACCCACCCACATTTCTTTTTCAACTTACCTCCCCTCCCCACTGCATAAGGCTCATGTTTCAATGATCTTCACAAGTATAGGACGACTTTTTAATACCAGCTCCCAAAAGCTGTAACGATGGTGGAGACACAGCGAGAAGACCAGCAAAGGCACACCCTGTAGGGTTTCCTAGCAGCCAGCTGTTGTCACGGGAGCGTTGTGTATATTACTTCATGTCACTTCTAATGTGGAGGACTTGTGGGTTGGGGGGGGGGGGTAGGACGAGGCACCCAGCCGGGGATCCAAGGCACTGCCAGGTCTCTTCAACCCCATCTGACCCAGTAACTGCATGTCTCACCTAGCCCCAAGGGCTGTAGAGTTAGAACTTTATGAGACTGTCTGGGGAAGGCTGCTGACCGCTTGACCGCTTGCCCAGTGCTAACTACACTGGGCAAGTCCATGGTGCAGCTTTGGGTCATTGTCTTTTTGTGGACATTGTGCCTAGTTAGAACCCCTGGGACCCAGGGGGCCAGGCTGGCTGAAGAGAAGTGTTGGTAATCTGACCCTTGGAAGACATATGCATGTCCTCAACTCCACCAGTGTGTGTGTACACATGTGTGTATATATGTGTGTTGTATGTGCGCGCACGCGTGTGTTTGTGTGTGTGCATGCCTGTGAGTTGTGTACATGTGTTCGTGTGTACATGTATGTGCACACATGTGCGTGTGTGTCCGAGATAGGATCTTAGGTGAAGTAGCATGTGGCAGGTAAGAAGGGACAAGGTGGCTTTCTCCTTTCCTCACTGAGTATGACAGGAAGGAGATTTAGTGTCAATGAGGGAATTGAAACCCATCACGAGATCAGAGCAAGCTGGTGGAAAGAAATCCCCTATGTCCCGAGAGAGAGAGAGAGAGAGAGAGAGAGAGAGAGAGAGAGAGAGAGAGAGAGGGGGGGGGGGGGGGGGGAAGCGCTCGCTCCCCTCACACAGGGCTGGCCGCTCCCATCTCCTTTGTGTGAGCTCAGAGCGTCCTGAGGTACTTAGGCTCTTCCTGGCTACATTTTTAAAATCCCCATACTTTCAACTTGGGCAGCAGCTCCAAGAAGCCAAGTCCTGGGTTGGGCCAGTCTCCTGCTGCCTCTGGCTTTGGCTCAGCAGACTCCTTACACACCCCCACTTGCTTCCTGCCACAGAGGGCAGGAGGAACTGACCCAGCGCAAGCTCTAGAAGGAAGAGGGGTGAGTCAGGCCCTCAGGGCCATGTGGGGAGAAATGGGGAGCTGTGGCTTCTGTGGTCGCTGCTAGGAGGAAAGCCCCTTCCTGTATGGCTCTGCTCTGTCTCTGCACTGCAGGAAGAGGGCGGGACCACTACCCTGGTAGCCATCAGGGTGGAAGGAGGTATTTATAATCTGGTGTTTATACCCTGAACTGCCCTGAGGGAGCAACACAGAGGCTGCTGCTCCTGCAGCAGGGCCACACAGATCACATGCAGTCTGGTCTCCACACAACCCAGGGACAGTCCTCTCATGCCACAGGAGCAGCTGTGGCAGCCTTGCCAAGAGGCCCGCTGTTTCTAAGAGCTGATGGGGGAGAGGTTGGCCAAAGTGCTGATGTTAATCTGGTTGTGGAAGGGGTTGAGGGGCCCATGGGGAACACTGCCTCAAAGCCTGGAGGAAGTTGAACCACACTGTGTGCCTGACGCCGCGCGCCGCGTTAGGCACCAGGGATTTGAAAGATGAAGGACCCCCTCCTCGGCATCCAGGAGAGGGACTACCTCTCTTGAGTTTCACTCCCTGCGAAATGCCATGGCTCGAAGGTTGGGAGTGGCTTTGGTGTTAGATGTTGATGGTCACTTTTCCCATTCTGGGCCCTGAGTGCAATTTGGAAGTGGCAGTTGTGTGCGCGCATATCGTCTGCAGGCCTCAGACAGAAATGGACAGTTCTTCTCCTAGAATGTGTGCATTCTGAGCTGGAGCAGACATCTGTGCCTTTTTTTTTTTTTTTTTTTTTTTTGGTTTTTTGAGACAGGGTTTCTCTGTGTAGCCCTGGCTGTCCTGGAACTCACTCTGTAGACCAGGCTGGCCTTGAACTCAGAAATCTGCCTGCCTCTGCCTCCCAAGTGCTGGGATTAAAGGCGTGCACCACCACCGCCTGGTGTACCTGTGCCTTTTATGTAACCCTGGCAGGGCCTCCCTGGGCCTCTCTTAGGCCTCTCTTAAGTGGTGGTAGCTGCTTTATCAAGCTTCCTTCCTGACCTCAGTGAGTTTCCCTTTTCACCCGACTTACACTGGAGGAAAAGTCCACTCGTGTTGGTCAGGGGGAGAGCCTTGTCCAGTACCACAGCTTTGTTGCTGGCTCTGACTGATGCTCACAGACTCTTCAGCCAAGCCCACTTCCAGATTTCCAGCCAGCATAGCTTGTCGCTGCCTGGCTCTGCTCTGTTGAAAGCCAGTTCTTTATCAGACTTTCCTTTCGGTCCTTGGCTTGGGGATGTGGGATCAGGAGGCAAGTGCCATTCAGATAAGATGGGAGGCCAGGCGTGGTGGCGCACGCCTTTAATCCCAGCACTCGGGAGGCAGAGGCAGGCGGATTTCTGAGTTCGAGGCCAGCCTGGTCAGAGTGAGTTCCAGGACAGCCAGGGATATACAGAGAAACCCTGTCTCAAAAAACAAAAAACAAACAAACAAGCAAGCAAACAAACAAACATACGATGGGAGGTTCTTAGCTATTGACTTTGGCCTCCTGCCTGAAGCAGTCCCTGCAGGGACCTAGGCACCTGGCTCTTAGCTGCTTGAGCCTCTAGGATGGGACTTTATCTAATGAAGGTATCCAGCCTCTTCCCTGGCCTTGGCCTTTTGGGAGAGCAGGGGATGGTGGGCTCTGAAGAAAACAACCCAAATTCAAGTCCATCCTAATAACCACCCCGTGGAGAGCCCGGCTCAGGCCTGTAATTTGTTTGGCCCACCAGGGCTAGACGAGGTGATAGAACGCTGATGCCTTCCACAGAGATTAATGATGTCCTGGCAGTGGTAGGCGGGAGGCCTGAGCCTTTTATTTTTTTGTGCCATTAAATGACATCCAGAGACTTTCACTCAGGAGCTGAAAAGCCCTCGTTCCATCACATCCAATTACTTCTGGAAAGGATTTGCTGAGTGGCTGATCCTGCTGACTTGAGAGGCTTTGGGACAGAGGGGCCACTGGGACCTGGGACTTTGGCCCAAATGGACAGGGAGGGAGACAGGCCCAGAGTGGTGAGGAGCTGTCTCCTGTCTGCACTTTGTAGAAAAGAACTCAGGAGAGGTGGAGAATGAGAGGGGATTTCTAGCTGTTCAGCCTGGGGGCACTGGGGCCTCCTTCCATCTTGTAACTGAGAGCATTGATGGAGACGCCCCCTTCCCACCCCCTGTTCCTGTATTTGGTAGAAGTAGTGGCTGGCTGGAACTTGGGAGTCATCTGTGGGTTCTCCATGATCTACGTGTCGACTTTTGCTTTGAATGGTCCGTGTTTTGCCTGGCCGGGGCACATTTCTCCGAGAGACCTACCATCAGCCTACAGAGATGTCAGGTAGTTCCTGGACAGGATGCCTGACTGTGTGCTACCTAAGGATCTTGCCTTACTGTGTGCGACCTAGGATCTTCCCAGCTGGGTGCCTGCCAGGAACCCAGTGGTGCCAAGTTCTGCCAGTTGGGTGGGGCCCTATGGAGGCAAAGAGAGCTCTCTGCCACGGGAGCCTACGGTGGGACGTGATCAGGGGCTAGGCCCTGGGGGGATTCTGGGACCAGGCCAGACGAACCACTGTGGGAGGTCATGGAGGGTTGGGCTGAGCGGTTTTTCACCAGGCCCTGAGTGTGTTTGTATCTGTCTGTGTGTATGTGCTGGAGGGTGGTAGTCTGAGGGTGGGGCTGTTCTTCGGACAGGACCTCCTTTCTTTTTGAGCCTCTTCCCTGTACAACCCTCCCCCCACCCCCACCCCCACTTTCTCTGAGCTTTAGCTTTTGCCCACAGGGCCTATGTGGTCCCTCTTAGCCTTGTTCCTGAATGTCACCACAGTTTTTGCTTTAGGGCTCTGTTGCTTTCATGCTTGTGGCCCCACAATGGCCCTGTCCCACTCACCCAGAGAGCCCTGCAGGTGTTCAGATCCATAAGCAAGACTTAGAAGGCAGGGTATGGCAGGCCCATGCCTGTTCCTCCTCTTTGACCCTGGAATCCAGATAGATGCCTGTGTGCTGGGGAGCGCTGCATGGCTGTCTAGCTTCAAACCCTCACCATCTTTCTCCCCTTGATACTTTCTTCCCATTTTTGCAACAAGTAAACTTTCCCACTGAAGATCCCTGAGGTGGTGACTGTCACAATGGCCCTATCCTGGACTTGGGGCCTTTGAGTGGTTTCTGGTGCAACTGGTGGCATGTCACCATCTGTCATCTCATAGGACATAGATCATGGAGAACCCCACAGATATTCTACAAATGCCAGCCAGTCATTGCTATTACCAAATGACAGCCAAGTTCTTCCTCCTACTCTATTCCGTCCCCACACACAAGAGGAGCATGAGACTGGCTTGTGACAACTGAGGTCCAGTGGCTTAGATGCAGCATAGTGTAGACTATAGCTGTCTATAAACTTGAAGCTTAGTCAAAGACAAGAAGGGGATATTGGGTAAGACGGTCATCTTAAGACACAGTTGCTTCTTGCCTGTCCTTACACCAGAAGTCTGAAACCTGGTGGTCTACAGGAGAGAGAGGTGTTGGGTGTGTTGGTTCCAGCATCAAGAGCCCTTTGCCAGGAGGTTGGTTTGCTGTCACCTGTGGGTCTCTGTTTCATCCTGGACTTCAGTTTCCCTCAGTCATATGAGGGATGTCAGCCACTGTCCTGCCTCCTGGCATGGTGGGGGACAAAGGAAAATACCATGGAGCCCAGGGCAACTGGCAGAGAGGGAGCCCTGCTGGCCTGGGGTTGGACAGGGACCATGTGGACATAGGGGTTATTATTTGAGAACATAAGTACTCATAACATGGTTGCCTCTTCAGGTGTTGAAGGATGTTGACTCGGTGTGTATGGGAATCTGGGGGTGTGAGAACGTGCGGATCTGTGTGTGACCGGCTTGCAAATGTGTGTCTGTGGGTGTATCACATACACACACACACACACACACACACACACACACACGCTTGGTGACTGACGGGCCTCAGTAGGCTGGGTGCAGTGACAGATAAGCAAGGGAAGCGCCTCTTCTCTCATGGTCTCATGACGGAAGCAGGGCGCGTGTGAAGGGAGCACCTCTTCTCTCATGGTCTCATGACGGAAGCAGGGCGCGTGTGAAGGGAGCAGAATATACGAACACGGAGGAGACCCAGGCAGATGCCCGAGCACAGCAGAACTTTAGGAGAGCTGGCACAGCGGTGGGGACACTAATGGGGGCATGTGAGGCAAGACTGAGCTGAGGGGGGACAGCCTGATGACTTGGGAACAGTTCAGACTGGGGGAGGGGAACAGTTGGCTCTTCTAGATTGTCACACAGGGATGGGTGAATCAGTTCTTCTGGCAACATGTGAGGCTCCTAGGAATGACAATCTCTCTCTCTCTCTCTCTCTCTCTCTCTCTCTCTGTCTCTGTCTCTCTCTGTGTGTGTGTGTGTGTTGTGTGTGTGTGTGTGTGTGTGTGTGTGTGTGAGTGAGTGTGTAGCTAGGACAGGACCAGTCTATTGGGAGGCAGAGAGTAAAAGCCCAGTACATCCTAGACCAGAATTGCCTCTAGCTCCAAGTCCGGGCAAAGCATGGCCTTTGGGATGCCGTCTGGGAACTATGTCCGCATCTTGTAGTGGCTTCAGGGGTCCTTGGGATACTTCATATATTTGGATACCCTCTCCAAAGTAATCTGTGTGTTCCACTTCTCAGGCTCCAGCAGGGTGACACACACATCTGAGGGAACTGGCACTTCTCTTTTGTCAGTAACTTACTTAGTACATGGCATTGTCCCAGGGGGTGCAGAGTACATTGGGGGTCATGATAAGAGAGGAAGGGGCTGTGGCACGGGAGTGGAATCATGGCACTACAAGACTTCCTAACTAGACCAGGGTAGCTTGAGCCCCTCTGGGTCCTCCCTGTGGAAACCCCCACTTAGAAATGTCTAGGGTTGGCCCCTTCGGGCAAACCTTGTCAGTGCTCATTTGAATGGTGGAACTCGAAGGAACAGCGCAGGAAGTGTACTTAGGAGAGTGTCACTCCAGCAGGGCATCCCACTGTAGAATAACCCGTTCCATTTTGATGAGACAGAAGTCAAGGTGCCGGGGTGTGAGGTGGCTTGTCCAAGGTCACACAGTGATTAAGAGTGTGAATGTCAAGATGTCCTTATTCTCTGAGAACATGTATTTATTCCGAGTCATGGGACTGAGCAGGACGCTGAGGAGGGTTTCATCCTCTTGGCTTTGAACAACGCCTCCTGACACTCATTATCAGTCATGGCAGGTTTGATGGCAATTCACCCTGTCACATACACACAAGTCCCAAAGAGGACAAGGCCCTGAATAGGAGGTGCAATCCAACACAATTGGTTCTACATTATTATTATTTTTTTAAACGGACTGTACCCTGTGTCACACTGGAGACCTTTAGATTACTTTAGTTTCAAAACTGCCCTGCAAACATTTCTTATAATTCTCTAGCTCATTGGCTCAGCCAGCTATCTTTTTAGATGTCCCTTTGCCTAACTCCCAGAGTGTCACCTTTCCTCTTCAGCCTCTGGAAACTGTCCTTGCCTGTTCACCCTGCGGGGGTGGGGGGTGGGGGGAGGATACAGCAACTGGTTTTAGCATACCTGCATCTCTCATGGCTCTAATCCTGTGGACAGAAAACTAGATCATGGCAAGTCCTGGGGCTTGTGTTCGTTGGCAGGACCTATGCCCTGACCTGAGTGTTGGTTTGGCCTAGGGCTCCATGAGTTCCTGAGCACAGTGTGCCAAGCTCTCAACACTCTAAAGTTATGCAAGGACCAGGACAGTTTCTGCTTTTGCAATTTCCCTGTGTCCATCTCTGCTGGCCTCTCACTGCCTCACACCAGCACACCTCTGGCAGCCTTCTGCCGCACGCTCTCTGATTATTCAGATGGCTTGTCTCTAAGAAGCACTTTCAGAGTGCCCACGAGCTTTCTTCTGCTTATTCCCTATTTTACCTTTCTTTCTTTCTTTCTTTCTTTCTTTCTTTCTTTCTTTCTTTCTTTCTTTCTTTCTTTCTTTCTCTCTTTCTCTCTTTCTCTCTTTCTCTCTTTCTCTCTTTCTCTCTTTCTTTCTCTCTCTCTTCCTTCCTTCCTTCCTTCCTTCCTTCCTTCCTTCCTTCCTTCTAGATAGGGTTTCTCTATGCAACCCTGGCTGTCCTGAAATTTGACCTGTAGACCAGACTAGCCTTGAATTTACAGAAGTCCTCTGCCTCTGCCTCTCTGCCTCTCTGCCTCTCTGCCTCTCTGCCTCTCTGCCTCTCTGCCTCTCTGCCTCTCTGCCTCTCTGCCTCTCTGCCTCTCTGCCTCTCTGCCTCTCTGCCTCTCTGCCTCTCTGCCTCTCTGCCTCTCTGCCTCTGCCTCTCTGCCTCTGCCTCTGCCTCTGCCTCTGCCTCTGCCTCTGCCTCTGCCTCTGCCTCTGCCTCTGCCTCTGCCTCTGCCTCTGCCTCTGCCTCCTGAGTCCTGGGATTAAAGGTGTGCACCCCACCACCCAGCTTGCTTTCTGTTTTCTTACTTGAAAACAAACAAACTTTGCATCTCCAGTTTCCAGAGCCAAGAGCCCACTCATTCCGGCATTCAGATTGTCTTCTTCGATAGGGCCCAATATATGCTCCACTCTTCCATGAAGCCCCAGGGCGAGATGCCTGTAGGTTGGCTGCCAAGCCTCATCTTTTTGGAGAGGAAACTGAGGCCCCCGAGAGGATTATCCCTAGCTAGAAAGTGGTAGCAAGATTTTCTAACCCTCAGAAAGATATCTTTATTCTCTGCCTGGATGAAGAGGGATACTGTCCTGGAGAGAAAGAGACCCCAGGAAGGCAAGAGATATATCCCCCGTCCACTTGGTTCTATTGTGACCTTGCAATCAGAACAACGCAATTAAAGACTTAATTATAAGCTGGTCTGCACTGTTGTTTAGTCAGTTCCAAACTAGACTGTCAGCTCCTTGAGGGCAGGGAAAAATCCTTTGGACTCTGGGACTGTTTTCTCTTAGCACAAGGCTGGGCACATGGAAGGTACCCCCCTGGTACGACCAGAACCTTTGGCAGCAGAGAAAACTCTAGGAGCCTTACTCTGTAGGGTGCACGTGTGAGTGTGTAAGGAGTGATGATTCTGGAGAAGATCCAAAGTGGTTAGCAATGGTTCCAGGACCCATAGTTCTGCAGTTTTCATGCCTCGATGTCTGTACTAGGATAGGAGGCAGCCTTGGTTGAGTACGTGAGCCAGTCAGTGTGCTTCATGGCTGTGAGGCTGTGGCCATAGACCAGGAACCCTGTCTCAGCAGAGAAAGGCACCGTCTTGGGCATATGTTGCCCCCTTCCTCTCTTGCCCTGGTTGCTGTTCTTCCTGGCATCCTTTAATGTGCCCTTTCACTTCTATCCTGTCCATAAGAAAGCCAGCTTCTTAGCACGAGCCCATCCAGAGCACTTCCCTCCTGAAGGCACTGATGTTAGGATCTAGGTCTGAGCTAGAGTGCTGAGCTACAGAATCTCATAGGATGGCTGGGCAGCTTCCTGTCCTTCTGGTACCCAGGAAGCTAGGGAAACAGAAGACTTGTTTTGATCTGGTTGAGGTGAATCCGTTTTCCCTTTCTTCACACTTGATGTCCAGATCTAAAAGCATGTCCTTGGCAGAGCTATTTAGACAGATTCGTATGTTGGCAAGATGCTGAAGGCACCTGGGAGGGGTCATGGGTGGAAAGGTGGCACTGTCTTGGCTCCAGGGGCTGAGTCTTTTGTGACTGATGTATCCCCACCCCCACCCCACCCCCACCTTCACTTGGCACACATCTAAAGGACACCACCGGCATGCCAGTCCTTTTCTGGGCTTCAGCTCCTTGCCTCTGGAGCCTCAGGCACAGGGGATGTGGCAATGCCTGTGCTGGCTTCCCAGTGGGTGCAAGTTAGTTGGGGGGTCACCGGGGGAGAGGAAATGGCTGCTCCTATCTGTCTTGCCACTCGCCTTTGCACAGCCTGGGGCGTGTGTGTTTATGCACCCATACACTGACACCTCTGACTTCTGCGGGACCTTCCCTTTCCAAACCTGGGAGGCGACAGAGTGCATGGGGGACCACTGTATTCCCACTTTCTCACAGAGAAATCTAAGGCTCATCCAGTGAGGTGGGAGTCAGTCTCATCTGGCACCCCAACCCTGCTGGAATGATGACTGAGGCCAAACAGGCTAGGTTAGCCATGAGAAGGCTGTGGGAAATGTGTCCTCTCCAGTGTCAGAGGAGGGGTGCTCAGAGAAGCTGAGGGAGGGGCGTGGCTGGGGACATCTTTTGCCCCATCACTGAGATGGCAAGGCCGACCGACCGAGCAATTAACCACCAATGAAGACAGACCAGCAGGGTGGCATTCCAGGGTGCTCTTGCCCAGATTGGCCTCAATTATAGGGCACAATTACTTGCTGGGGTGCTGTAGGGCAGTTGCCTGTACATGCCATGCAAAGTTTTGGGGGTGCTCCTTGGCTGATGTGTTTACTTCTGGGAGACCACATCTGAAGCCAAAACCTCCTTTAGAACACTCATCCCAACCACTCACAAGAAATTCTGCCCTTTGGCCCCAGCCTCCAAAGGCTCATGGATGGAAGTCAAAGTTCTGATTTTTTTTCCGGCTAAGACACACAACTTTGGTCCTGCCCCAGAGTTCTATCCTAACTTCAGTGTGAAGGTCTGGAAGGTCTCACCTAAGTCTGCAGTTTCTTCCTCTGAGAGAGAGATGTCTCTGTCTCCCTGAAGGTAGACGAAGAACTGGTAGCGGTGTAGACCAGTTTCTGGCGGTGGGGTAGGCGGCGAGTAGTCTGTAGGAAAAGGGACAAGAGACATGGATGGCTTCACCGTCATGCTTGCAGCATCTCCTGGCAGTTCTTAAAAATAGCACCTTGGTTTTTCCATCCCTGGCGACCTTCCTAGGGTCATCCAAATGAAGTCACACCCACTGCGCCCCTCCCTCTCCCTTTGGGACTTACGCTTGGTGGGATCTCACTTTCTTTTGGGTTTTCTTATTTAAGGTGTATGTTTGGGATGAGTAGGGGTGCTGTTATTGGGAGTGGGGTTCCAGGTTGGCATAAAGGGTTGAGGTTCCCAGGCTCTTCTGGACCAGTAGATGGATGTTGAAGGTGTCCTGTTTTGGTTTTAGTCTGTCTAGATTTTTTTTTGTTTGTTTGTTTTTGTTTTTTTGGTTTTTTTTTGCCTCGAGAGAAAACCCATCTTCCCCTATGAGTGTGTTTGACAGTGGGTTTTAATTTTTTTTCTCAGCATTTCCTTATGAAGTCAATCCCTAAAGAGGCCAGTTTCTTGGCTCGTTTGGGAGGATCTGGAAGTGGTTACCAGGGTGGGTGGGACTGGGTTCAAAAGGTTTGATGGAAGGCACTGTAGAGCTGGGAATCTCAGGGCACTGAGGAGGAGACCTCTCCCCCTCTCTCTCTTGGAGGCTGGCTGCTTTGGAGGGTAAGGTCACAGGGCAAAGACAGCCATCCTCCTTGCCCTGGGCCTATGCTGAGACTAGGGACTTGGTTGGCCTGGCCTAGGTCTTCTAGGATGGAACTCCTTCCAGTGTTGCTTTGCGCCTTCCCACCATTCTCTCTCCATTTCCCGTCTCAAGGAGGATACGCAAGCTGGAGCCAAGAGTCTTCTTGGATTGTGGGGGTGGGGTGGGGTGGGGAGTAAGGGGAGGTGGTCAAGGGAGGGAAGGGATGCTTGCAAGGAGGATGAGAGTGGGTGGGAATGCTGGCTGATCATGGCTCTCCTTCTCTTTTCCTCTCTTAACCATGAAACAAAAGAAGGAATGACCGTTTGGCACGGTTGGAAGTGTTTCTCATAGAGTGCTTCCAGCCACTGGGCTACCAGCATATTGAGAGCCAGGGGATTTCCTGACTGTTCATCTTTCTCATCACAGATCAGATTATGTGTGTGTGTGTGTGTGTGTGTGTGTGTGTGTGTGTGTGTGTGTGTGTGTACACTGAGGGAAAGGAAAAGAGTGTGCCAAGAGCCATGTGCATTTGTGTGGCTCAGGGTCTACAACGGAGTAGGTGACAGTACGCCAATGAGGGTGACAGTAATGCCAATGTTTTGAGGTTATTTTGGTGCTTCTGAATTTAGGTAAATCAGGGGATTCCTCTCAAACACTTCTAAGGCTAAGAAAGACTTCTGAGCATGGGGTGTAAAGAGACTGTCTCTTCTTATAAATGGCTGTGTGGAAGGCAGATTAATCTGGTGGCTTCTGGCCAGGCTGGTGGGCTCCGGGTATATTCCTCATGGCCAAAGACGGGTGGCCAGAATTCTCCATGGACAAGACTGAAATTAGAATTAAGGATTTAATCTCAGGGGAAACAGGGAGTTTACCCATCTGACTAGGGGTTTCCTGAAGACACCCCCAATTCAAAACCTCCAGAAATGAATATTTGGGAGTGGGGATTGGGTACCCCACATGTTGGCTAGGTATACAATGGACAATTTCCTTCCACCCAGGTCTGTTTTTTTTTAATGATGAGAAAACTGAAATTGAAAAGTAAAACTGGGCCTATAGGAAATGGAGCTGAGATGGGCCTGCCAGCTGCCAGCTGTACTGCTTCCCAGACTGTGGGGGACCGTTTGTATTCAGTCTTTTGTCTGTGGACAACTCACCACCTGATTCCCCAGGGCACACCCTGGGGGTGGGGACCTCAGAGGGAAGTGGACTGGGGTATAGGGGTCTTGGGGATTCAGTCATGAGTGCCCTACTAGCCAGCTAGACCCTTGGCTGGCTTCTTCCGTTCTCAGTTACATGATAAGGGAAATCCTTCTCTCCACTCCTAATCCCCACTTCAGCTTCTTTAGAATTATACCGGGGTTGGTGGGGGTGAGGTGTGGCTCAGTTGGTAGAGCACTTGCCTAGCACGCTTGAAGCCCTGAGTTCCATCACCTGCTTGGCATGAACCAAGCATGACGGTGTATGCCTGTAATCTTAGAACCCAGAAGACAGAGGCAGGAGGATCATTCTCACACTAGATCAAATTTGAGGCCAGCTTGGAATACCTGAGACCCTGAGTTTAAAAAAAAAAAAAAAAAAAAGACCTGGTAGTTGTAATTTGATGACATCAGAACCTACAGGGAATCTCCATAGCTGACAGTTGCACACTGTGAATCAGTGCTACGGTCACTCTTTCTTATATCTGTCATTAATGTCCTGTCTAGAGAAGGGGTGCTGGAGGAACCCACTCACCTGATAGCACTTTGCCACGGATACTCCCACTTTTCATGTCAGCACCCTAAAAGGAGAGACAGGAAAGGCCGTGGATGACTTCCTGGGCAGTGGTGGTAAAGGCTGATTCTCGCTTGCTGCAGCAGCCCCCTTGGGTCCTTAGCCACTGACCTTCCTTTGGGAGCAGGATGGAAGAGGGATGTGGCTGGAGGAGGGAGAGGATTTTGGAGATGGAAAATGGTGCTTCTGTGAGCCCCCCCCCCCCCCGGGGGGGGGGGGAGATGGATGCGGGATGTCAGGGGGTGGGAGATGTCCTGGAGGCAAAGAACAGATACCTGATCTAAGGGATCCTGAATGGAGCCTTCCCCAAGGTTCTGCTTCAGGACGGACCTCTGCACCTGAGATCGGGTGCAGCATGCACCTGTGGGCCGGGCGCTTGGCCCGGCCACTTAACTCAGTTTTGTAGGAGGGAGAACTATGCTCCCTCTGGACCTTTTACGCCTATGAGGCAAGGAAGTCAAGGGAGGTCAGAGGGGAGAGTGGACTGTCTTAACTAGACTCTGCCACAGCTTTGGGCAGTCTTTCTAGCCTCAGTTTCTCTCCCTTTCCCTCTGCCCTCCTTCCTTCCACTCTGTGTCTGTGGGATAATGAGTTGCTCCTGGAGGCGGGTAACTAATTATTGTTTTTGCAGGACTGGTGGATGCTTAGATGAAAGAGACTGGAGCCAGGCCCCTGGGTCTGTGCCACAGCTCGGGGCCCCAGGCCATGCCAGGGAGCCCCGCGGCCCCTAGGTGTGGGGTTTTATAGCCTTAATGATGGTGATTAGTGTGGTTCTTAATTGATTCTGCCAACACCTAACTGTGCCCTGGCCCCCTTTCCACCCAGTCTTCCTGGGGGCAGTCTCTGCCTCTTATTCCCTGAAAGTGGAGGCAGGGTGGAGGAGTGGTGGGGGAGGGGAGGATCCCATTCTAGGACCAAGACGGGATACTGATGGGGGTGGGGTGGGGTGGGACCTAATGTCTTCTGCTTTAAGCTATGCTTGTCCACTGTCCACTGTTGGTCTCCTTGCCCAAGCCCCTTCCTCAGGCTCAACTGTAAGGGTCTAGGTCATCTTTAGTAGGGAGAAGGGGCAGCAGGCTAGAAGGATGGACTCCACCATAAGTCCACTGCTTCTGATTTTCTCCATCCTCTTCCTTCTCTTCCTATCCTTCATGTGTGTATGTGTGTGTGCGTGAGCATGTATTTCCTTCCCTCCCTCCCTCTCTCCCTCCCTCCCTCCCTCCCTCCCTCCCTCCCACCTTCTCTCTCTTGCCCTCCCCCCCTTCCTTTCTCCTCATCCCTTCTCTACTCCTGCAGCCTCTGCTGCTCATGGGTAGCCTTGCCCTGGTACCCATGGCAGCCTGCCTGGCACTTCTCTCAGTGTAATCTCTCAACTCCTCCACTTCGGTCTGGCATCAGACCCAGATGTGACCAGGAGCTGAGAGGCTGAGGTTGAGGTGGGAGAGGGTGAAGAAGGTAGGAGGTCTGGAGGCTTTTCTCTTCGATGCCTGGCCCTTCCAGAAGGGGAGGTCAGGACCCAACAGAAGCCTTGAAGCACTCTCCTAAAATAGCTCTCTTGACTTCCCTTAACAAGGTGGGGAGGAGGCAGGGAAGCCCAGCCCTGCAGCCTGCTCTCTTTTCTCTGGCCTCCCCCTCATTCCTCTTCAGGTCAACCCAGCCCATAGTTTGTTTAAACCAAACAATAGCAACCTAGGCTGGACATTTCTTTTCAATTCCCTATGGGCTTGGGTCCCACCCAGAGCAATAAACAGGCTTCTTTCCTCCAGAGAGGGCAGGGAGGCAGTGAGGGTGGGGGCTGAGCCTTATAGACCAGGAAACGGCTGTTGTGGAATCAGAGCTGAGCCCGAGTGCAGAGTCTGACTTGAAGCCTTGCTCAGACCCTGGGAGTATCTTCTCACTCACTAGGGTTTCTCTGCAAAAACTGGATGCAAACCCTTGGGTTGGGCTTACAGAATCATGTCCTCTCCCCTTCCTGCCTGCCTCCCTTGCTGTCTTTCTGCGTCTGTTTTGCTCTGGGTGTTAAGGACAGTTAGCCTAAGTTGGACAGAAGCCTGCAGACAGAAGCTAGTCTTGCTGGCGGGAAGGGTAGAATATGATAGTGGGGGACTCATATTCAGTGAGTGACAGAGTGACGAACTTGGCTTGGGTGAAGATGGTTAAGTATCCTTAGGTTAGCCCTTAGGTTAGTATCCTCAGGTTAGTCCTGGAGGGGCTGACATTCCTACCTTGGGATCAATACCCCATAGGGGAAGCTGAACTCCAAATGCTTAGAAAATTGGAGCCCAGAGAGGCTAAACAAACAGTCCCAAGCCATTTAAGTAATGAGTGGGAGAGTGCCAGAATTGTCAGGGACTGAGCAGTCCTGGGGGCTCCCAAGGCTGATCGATGGAGGACTCATACCTAGGTCTCATACCTTCTAGCCCATACTGCTGCCTTGTGCTTTTCCATGATGTCTTGGCAATCCCACTGTACCATTGGTAAGCATTGTTTTCCAGTCAACCATTATTAGCTACACAGGCATTGGATGAGGGTGGAGCTCAATAGAATGGGGTGCTTAGCATGTGTAGGGAGTCGGGCTTAATACTAACCCATACCAAATGGAACCAAACAGTATCTGGAGGCCTGGGGCTACCATGGAAATGGCTGCCATCTCACTCCACCCCATCCCACTTCACCCCACCCCATTCCATCCCATCCCACCACATCCCAGCTTTCCTAAAATACTGTGGTAGAAAAAAATCATATCCAGCCTGGAAAGCTGGAATGTTGGGAGATGGTCCAGACTCAGCAGGAGAATATGAGTGGGATGCTGAGAAAGGCCCAGCTCTGGTCTAGAGGTTGGGCCAAGAAGGGACCCTGACAGGGGTGGTACAGACACTACACTTGTGCTTTTGAAGGAGGACCTGCAAGAGGCCAGGGACCACAGACAGAGAGCCCCCGGCATCTTTAGTCTCTTTCTGATGGCCCCAACCTGCTGGCTCCACCTGCTCTGGCGACCCCGGGGTTCTCGGTCTTCTTGGAGACCCAGCAAACCCAGCATAACCTCTTTGCCCCCTTTTGTACCTGAAGACAGATTGACGTTTTAAAAAGAACTTTTCTAAATGCTCAGCTATAAAAAAATAATTATAGAAATTACAAACACCATAGATGCGGGTGGATTTCTGACCCTCAGGAACAAAGGTGAGAAGCCGAGATGGGTTTTTCAGAGTGTCAGGACTAGGGTCCCTTTAGGTGAGTTTGTGTCATATACTTGGGAGGACATTCAGGAGCTCTCCTAAGTGTCAAGGACATGGTGCAGGGAAGCAACTTTTTTCCACAATCAGCATCTCCCGGGGAGGGGAATCTATTATCTGTGGGTACCCAAGGAGGGAGGGGCTGTGGCAAACTGCTCGGTAGGGCAGACCCTATGTGTGCAGGATGTAAGAGCATTGTGTGCATATGTGTGCACATGCTTATGTGAATGCAGACATGTGTGTGCCATAGGTACACACACGACTACTTGGCATAGCAATTCACACAAATTATAGTCAGGACAGACCAAGGCCATGTGTGTTCCAGGCAAGCACTCTACAACTGGACAATGTGAATAATCCGAATTGCAGAGAAGGGTCTGGACTCTGGGAGCACATGGGCCTCTCTGTATTTATAGACACGAGGTCTCCTTTTGCTGGCTTCCCTCTCTGTATCCACTGTCCTCCTGTTGAGCTAGCTTAGAACTTGAAGATATTTTGGGAAAGTTGGGGCTTAACTGAGAGAGAGCCACAGGAACCGAGAAGACTTAAAACATCTTAAAATGCTGCTTCTGGATGATTTGTCTCAGGTTAAAAACCATGGTGCTGGAAGTGTGCACGCGTCTGTCTGTCTGTCTGTCTGTCTGTCTGTCTGTTTCTAGCCTCCAGGGCAGGGACAGTTTTCTGCTGCTTCAGCTTTGGATGCCCCCTTGGGATGACTTGCACGTAGTGGGTGGGCAGGGATGCTGCTTCTCTGCCCTTTGCTACCCTAGTCAGGTCTACTTCTCATCTACACCCTCTGTTTCCTCTCCTTATGGGGACACTTATGTGCTATCCTCTCTGAGGCCTGTCACTTTACCCTACTCAGAAAGTCTACCAGATAAAGAAAGGCTCGGGCTCTTGATTTGGTTTGTGAATGGGTGGGTGTGGAACGGGGCCTGGCTGTTGCCGCTCCCAGCCAGCTTGCTGTCCTCCTGCTGGCCTCATTCTGCTGCAATTACCTACAGGCAACTGGCCACCCACTCAGGACCCTTTCAAAGCTCCAGGTCCTCGGGCTACCCGACCTCCAGGGAGAGGGTCATGCACATTTCCTCTAGCGTTTCAGGAGATGATTTAATCTTTTCACCCACCTCTTCCCATTTACACCGAGGATTCAATCACTCTGCCTCCCTAGGATTTCCTCTGGCAGAGAGGGAAGTTTCCTTTTATTTCCATTTCAGGGAGGGTGGAGGGCATCAAGGGAGCCCCAGATTTGAAAGGGAGATAAGGAAGTGTAGTAGGAGAAACAGTATACTTAGGTAGAAAAGTGAAGAAAGACAAAACCCTCCAAACAGATAAAACAAAACAAAAACAGAAAACAAAACAAACACACAAAGACAAAAAGAACAAACAAACCCCAACCAACCAACCAAACAAACAAACAAACAAAAAACACCAAAAAACAAAACAAAACAGAAAAAGGGAAACTGGAAACGGAGTCCAGACTCGCTGACACTGGCACAGAATGAGAAAGCTCCTTGCTGTTTTGCACAGCTGCCTGTGAGCTGCCAAGTGGCAAAGGAGCCAGGGAAAGGCACAACACTGGAAAGTGCTACCCAGCAATCTGTGGATTCTGCAATTAACAAGGGCTAAGTGAGTGGAAAGCATTGACAGCTCCCAGGCTCCGAGATCCCCAGGGGCTGTGGCTGCCAGGCCACCAAATGGCAGCCTGGAGGAGACCCAGCTCTAGAGATGGTGCCTACTCGAAGGGAAAAGCCTCCCAGTCAATTAACCCCACGGCCTGCTCTTGCCCTGGGGCTTGGTCACTGGGGCAGGTGGAATGAAGCTCTTGGGAAATGGTGGGATGCAGGCACACAGATCTAAGGCCTCCTGTCAACCGAGGGCTTCTGGACCCCAGGGTGTAAGATGGCCAATTATTTTGCACACCTGTTTCCTTCAACATATGTCAAGATCAAAGACTTGACAGTACCCCCTCATTGGCAGTAGAGACAGGATGGTGAATACTGTATTTAGAACAGACCAATGGACGGACAGCAGATCCTAGTACCTTGACACCAATTGACAGTAGGACCCCTGGGTTTTGATTCTGAGCTAGCTAGGTTTCAAATCTAGGTCTTCAGATACTATGGTAGGCTGGATGGGGTGTAGCTGAAGGGGAATGATTTACCTCTTCCAGGAAGTAGGAACTGAGGATAAGGGGGACCATCCCCCAAAGCTTAACCACCCTTTATCACACTGGGTTAATATGCAAATTTCCCAAGGCCAAGGTCAAGGTTGTCTGAGGCTTGAGAAGTATAGGTAGCCCCAGCCCCATTGTTCCAGGCCGTGCAAGGTGTAAGTGGTGTCTCAACAAGTCCTGCTCACTGGACACCGACTGTGCATTGAATTGGCCCTGTGGGATTGATGGCTGGAGAGATGGGGGAAAATGGATGGATAGATGAGATGTTCTGTGCTGGACACAAGACACAGTCCCTGGTCCCTGGAGCCTGTGGTCCAGAGGAGCAGATAAATTAACAAAGAAATGCCTGTGGTGGTGGAGGCCTGAGGTAGTGATCAGATGACAGACCATACAAATAATAGGGGAGAAGAGAGCATGATCCGAGAAAGCTAAGGTGAGGAGACTAGTCTTTGGCCATTCAAGGCTGTGTGGTAGCGTTTTGTCAGTGGCCAAAACAAGGGAGGGAAGGACAGCTCACGCTGAGAAATCTGCCTGCTATTTTTCAAATCTGCAATGTTCCCCACAGGCTGTGTGCTTGAACATATGATCCCATGATGGTGGTGTTCCTTTGGGAGTTTGTGGAGCTCTTGGGACATGGTACCATAGCTGGTGCCCGTGGACCACTGCGGGCAAGCCTGGAAACTTCTATGTCCTTCACTTCTGGTCTGTTTTCTCTGCTTCTTAAAGTCACGAAAATCTGAGACCCTGTAGCCTCATTTGGAGCTTCCCTGATCACCGTGCCTCCCCTACCACGAAGGACTATTCCCTCTGAAACCGTCAGCTAAGACAAACCCCTCCCTGAAGTTGTTTCTGTGAGAGCAATGGGAAGAGTTAGTAACAAACTACTTGAGCGGTGTGGGGTCGTGGAAGGGACAGGGAAGGTGGAATTAGACTGGGCCGTGTGGGTTGGAGCCAGCCACTGGTATACAGGCCTGAAAGAGGAGACTGGACATGCAAGGGAGACAGATGCCAGGTTCGGATGGCAGGAAGTACATCAGATTGCGGAAAGCCAAAGGCATCAGCATGTTGACTGTGAGTTCACAGGTCCTAGGCAAAGCCTTTCTTTTTTCCAGAGACTAACTGCCATCCCAGGAGGGTTATCGGAGGTAGAGCTGCCTCTCAGGTCAAGAGGGGATATGGGTTAGGCTGGGTTTGGGTTCCCAGCCTTGCCAAAGGTCAAAGGGGAAGCAGCTGGATTCCATTATCAGTGGCTTTTCTCTCTGTATGTGAGCTTGGGATCAGAGACCCCAAACACCCTCTCTTTTACAAACAGTAAACTTTTTTGTTGAAGGCTGTAAGGAGACTCAACATTTATTTTATTTTAACTGTATGTGTGTGTGTGTGTGTGTGTGTGTGTGTGTGTGTGTGTGTGTGGTATGCTTCGTTGGATATATGTTTGTTTATGCATAGAGGCCACGGGACCGTCTCAGTGGTGCAGACTTCTCACCACTGAGGGCTTTTGCATAAGATAATTCACTTCAGCTCCCTCTTTCCAGGATCTTCTCCCTGAAGTGCAGTGAGGCCGGGAGAGCGAGCAGAGCGAGCATCCGCTTGGAAGGTAAAGGCCTGCCACCCTACTCACAGAGCCATGCTTTCTGCCCTGGCTACTGGAAGTTACAAGACCCGAGAAAATGGAGACATCCAGTTGACAGGTGACTCAGGCATCCGACATAACCGGTGCTAAAGGGGCAGCCAGACAGCTGCCCAATGTCATTACCAGTTAGCTACGTGACTTTGAGGAGCCACTCAGTTTTCCAAAGGTCTCAGTATCTGTACCTCTAGTGATGGTCATGTACAGCTGGGGTTTCTCACAGAGTTTCTGTGTAGTTGTAATTAGGAAATGGAGCCCCGAAGCCCCCACAGTGCCGCCCAAGTGTAAGGGTCATTACTGAGAGAGCTCCGCGCTCTGCTGAAGTTTCAGGAAAGGCTGGTAGAGGGAGGAGGGGTAGTCTGTGGCTGCCTGTGCTCCTTGATTGTGACAGGCCCAAGAAGTGTCTGTGCCAGGTCAGGCTCACAAGCCTAATGGCTGTGCCTAGGGCTCAGAGGTTACCCAACTGTGACTGTGGCCTGTCCCGCTGGGCCTGCACTTTCCCCAGGCTTGTGGAGCAAGCAGTAGATGATGTTTATTAATAGGCCTTGATGAGGGGCATTAGTATCTCTTAATGACACCATCTGAGCTGGGTCTCTTTCCTTCTCTTACTCCTTGATCCTTTGGCCTATGCCCATCCCCCACTCCACAGAGCTGCACACTGTAACATACAAGAGAACCCGGAGGCGAAGTCAGGCAGGCAGGTCTAGAGGAGGCTCACACCAGAGGGCCAAGGCAGGAACCACTGACTGAGGAAGAGAGAGCTTTGTTGTGGGGGGATGGGTGGGAGGTCCAGCTTCAGGGTTCAGAGGGAAGGTCCCAGGAGGTAACAAGGCAGAAGTTGTTGGAAACTTGGCCAGAGATGGCTTAGTGACTAAAGGGAGGTGGAACAGTGACAGGACTTTTTAAAGAGCCAGTAAAAATGGGTATGGCTAGGGGATAGTTGAGGCCATATAGGAACTATCCATAGCCCAAGCAAACGAGCGATCGAGCGGGCTTCCTAAGAGAGCAGCTGGGGGCAGGTGGGTGGGGGTAGGGCTGAGGAAGTTATCAGGTCCCAGTGGGACTGGGTCTGAGATGGCAGAGGAGAGATAGTCACAGGCAAAGAGAATGGTCACAGATGCACACACACATACACACATGCACAATATGCTCACAATTCCCACACTCAGCATATATCTATGTCACACATATGCACTCATAGTCATAATGTGTTCTCATATTTAATACACTCACACATATGCTCATATGCACTTAGGTATACTCATATATTCACATATAATATACAGACACAGTGTGCTCATACACATATGCACATGTGCTCACATATACACACATGCACACATATACCTCCATGTTCACATATGCACTCATTTTTACATGCACACACACACACACACACACACACACACACACACACACACACAAATGTTCACTCACTGGGCCCACTTACAACTTACTAACATATTTAACATAGATATAACACTCATATGTACTTATATGTTAGCATTGACTACACATATTCTCTCTCTCTCTCACACACACAGATACACAGAGACACACACACAAACACACACAGAGAGACAAATAATCACACTTATCCACTGATGCTTACCTCCCACATACTCACAAATATAATATTCAGAAGCATGTACACTTAAGATGTTCATTTCATACACATTACTTAGGTGCTCACATATATACATGTTTACAGACCTGAACACAGCAAATATGATATGTTCACATGTATACTATGTTCACACATCCACTACATATGTTTACACATGACCACGACACATAAGCTCTCATACACTTGCCTCTAAATTTACATACATGCAGACACATGGACAGGAACATACAAAAAACACACACACTCCTACACCCATGCTCACATACACTAGCATGCTCATCCTCAGACCTTTGCTCACACACACTCCTCTCCCAGGAAGCCTGTCGCTGATGCCACAGTAATGGTTTCAGCATGATGGAAGGGGCTGTGCAGGCGGCTAGGCTACAGCCTGGATGGTGGGAATGAGAAAAATGGCAGGGAGCATGGACAAACAGAGAACTGACTGATACAGAGGTCCATGGGTAGGCCCAGAGCTGGCCTGTTGCTCTGGGGTCTAAGGGCTAGTAAGCCTAGGTTGGGAGTGGGGGATGAGGGAGAGATTGGGGAGGCAGCCTGCTGGGAGGTGGGCCCATGAGTCTTCCTTGGCCGCCCTACCTGGATGCTTGCAGGAGGCTGCAGGGATACTGGCTCTAGCAGTAATTAAGAAAGGAGCACAGTTAATCCCTAAAACAAACAGGGCTTGAGAAATGGCAGCCCGACCAGATGGAGGGAGCTTCAGTACTCACTCTTCAGCCCGGGGCCCTTATCAGGCTTCATCTCTCACCTGTAGAACCCTGTCTTCCTGGCTGCTGACTGTACCCCATACCTGACACACACCCCCTCCCTGTCCTGAATTGTGTAGGGAGATGAGCTAAGAGCGAACCCATGTGCTGGGAGGAGGTGACCCTACCAGACCTTTGCTTTCTATTTCGTAGCAGACCCCTGGGGGGTGACACCTAGCCAGGTTGATGTCTAGAAGGCTATGCCCCAACTTGGGAGGCTCCTGCATCGGTCTGCCTCCATCCTCCCTCATTTGGCCGAGGCATTCTCTATTCCTCACTCCAAGCCATCCGTTCCCTTTCAGACACCAGCCAGAAACTGTCAACCATCTCTGGGCTACTGTGCCCTCCCCTTTCTCACCTAAGAGCTGAGGGGCCCTCTTGAAGCTGGGTCACACAGGCTGGTCTAGGGTACAGAACTGGTGGGAAGCCTTACAGTCAAGAGCCGTCTGTCTACTGTGGCCTCAGAGATAAGGATGGGGGACCCAGAGCAGTAGGAACCAGACTCTCTGGTTCCTGTCTCTGCTCTGTCTGCCTTCTTTGGCCCATTTGATGAGTCCATGCTCAGCACCTATTTTCTGGTTGGCAGTAGAGGGCAAATGTGTGAAGACAGAGGGCCAGGCAACAAAAGGATCAGAAGCAGGACATGCAGGGCCAAGCACTGTGTGGCAACTCTGGTGGGGAAAGAAAGTACAATCCTGTCTTTTGAGCATCTTCCTATCAATGGAGCCAGGCCTGGGTCTGCCCTGTGATCAAGGAAGGAAGACGGGAGGGAAGAAGGGAAGGAGGGAGGGAAGGAGGGAAGGAGGGAGGGAAAGAGGGAGGGTGGGAGGGAGGAAGGGAGGGGGAGCTCAGGGAAGAAAGATCAAGAGCTTTTTGAAGGAGATGTAGGCAAGAGTTGAAGGCTCTGGGAAAAGGATAGCCACAAGAAAGTATGACAGTAAGCAGAGACAGTCTAAACCCCATGAAAGTCTCAATTGTCTTCATTCCCAAAGACTGACAGTGAGCAAACGAGCCAGTGGTCTCTAGCAGCCTGCCGGGGGTGGGAGCTCTTTAGGAAAGGCAGCATCTGGGGTCCCACTCTAGGCTTCATACATCCCAGAGCTTCTCTGAACAAGAAGCCGAGGTGAGAGCCGTGAGAGCCGTGAGAGCCGGTCACAAGCTGGCGATCAGACTGAGTTCACAGCCAGGCTGGGCAACTCAGTGTGACTTGTTTCCAAGAGTTTTTACAAGTGGAAAAAGTGGGGTGGGTTGCTAGGGGTGTATATGGCTTAGTGATAGAAGGCTTGCCTGGCATAGGCAAGGCCTTAGGCTCAATTTCCAGTGTGGTCAAAAGGAACAGACAGTCCCCCATCCCTCAACAACCCGAGCTGATCCTCGTAATACATGGATACTATCTGCCACAGAGTCCTGATTCCCTAAGCGTCCCTGGACCCAGGAAGGGGGTGGGGGGTGGCAGCGGCTGATTCTTCAGCAGACATGTGGGGGCAGCAATGGGAACCCTCTATGTTCTGGTTCTGGATGAACCCATCCTGAACCACTTTCCTGTCTTTTCCAGGATCTGGCCCCTTGGGAGGCTTTCCTTGATAGGCCCTGGCTGGCCTTCAGGTCTTAAGGTGCCTGGCTTTCAAGTAAGGCTGTTTAAATAGGGTGGGACAACCAGTAGAGGGTCAGTCACCTCGCTTAGAAATACAGGGCTTTGAGTCTTCAAAGCCTTGAGGGTGAGGTGATCACCTCATTTGGTAGGTACATGAAGATAACGGTTGGCTTCTGATCCCCCATAATCCTTCTCCAGATAGTACTCTCTTCAACTCTATGTGACAGATGTGGGGTGTTTCTGGTCTCCTAGTGGGTAGGGACCTCAGAGACCAATGTGGGAGGGAAACCATGGGAAAGTGGGGACTGGAGGAGCTATAGGCGCAGGGGTTCAGGGAGGCGCTTGGCCTTGAGGACCATGGACCTCTCTGGGGCTCTGGGGGTACAATAGGAGGACTGTTGTACCCTTTCTTGTTCAGTTCACACTCCTCCCAGATGTCCAAGGTGCCATCCCTGACCAGATACCGCAGTACCCTCCCATTCCTTGGCTGTGCTGGGACCTGCGTGGTGGGCCTTCAAGTCTCTGCCTGCCTGTGACAAACCAGATGTTTGTGAGGCCCAGGGGATTATGAATGGGGGCCCACCAGGGCCCAGCCAGGGGCCGGGGCCATGCAGTCTCCCGTCAGGCCCCGGGCTTGCTCTCACTCCATTGTGTCATCTCTTAACAGTGCCCGGCGGGCAAATGCCAATCTCAGGAGCTTGGCAATTACAATGAGAAAAACAACCCAGGCGAAGGTAGCAGACTCCACCCTGACCTCACAGTTGCTCTTGTAGGTCTCTGGAATGGTTGGGGACTAACATGACCTCAGGGAGAGGGGCGCTCCTGTGAGAACCTAGGGGGACACTTCTTAAGGGTCACTCAGTGTCAGTGGTCCCCGGGAAGGGACCCTGGCTGCTTCCTGGCAGGCAGAAGAGTGTGGGGTGGGGGGCAGGGCGGCTTGTGGGGTTTGGCAACCAGCCCCTGTGTAGGGCATCCTCAGTCTCTATGTGTTGAAATGAGTCTTTGCACAACTTCGAGGAGGGCCTGGCCTTTCCAGGTGACAGTGCCGAGGGCCATAAGGAGATGGGAGGAAAGGGGACCAGGTGACAGCAGAGAACTCCAAAAGGGGGTCAAGGGACATCTGCTGACTCCTTAACCTACCTCCTGCCAATCAAAGCCTATTGTCATTAGTCCAGGGCATGCCCCACCTCTGCAGAGCAGCCTGGGAGTTTGGCTACCTAGGCCACAGAAAAGTGAGATCAAAACAAAAGCAAACCAACCAACAAACAAACAACCCTCCTCAGTGACTGTCACAGTGTCTGGGAATGCTGTGCACAAAGGCAGGGGGGTCTTTAATGAATGCAAATGACAACTGATTAATCTGTGGGCTCTTCTCTGTGGGCTGTGGCCAGGCTCCATCCAGCCTGAGTGGCTCGAATCAATGTGTGGGGGGATGCTGGCGGGCAGCGGGATTGGGGGTCGGGGAGGTCTTCAACTTACTGTTATTGGCTTTCCATATCCTTAATCCCTTAGGACTGAGGTGCTATGAAATGTAGGTGGGTCTTCACCCTTAGACTTTCATATCAGATGTTCCCTAGTATGGGTTCTGGTGTAAAGTTTCTGGGTTCTAATGCAAAGGGAAGGCCAACTACCCACTGAACAGGACTTACAGAAAGGGGTCAGGTTTAGCAGGTGAGCAGGGCACCTCCTAGGTTGGCCAGGCAGCTTGCTTTCAGCCATCTGCTAGCTAAGGCCTTGAAAAGGAAGTCAGGCCACTAAGACCTTTCTCGTGACAAAAGGCAGGAGGAGGAATTGGGGCTGGGACAGTGTCCTCTTTCTGGCTAGGCCCGCATGCCCTGTCCTGGCTCCTGACGACCCAACTCTAACGTACTGCCAGTGTCTGGATACAGTGTCCGGTTTGAAATAGCTCATAGTGTAATAGGGACTTGAGGACACAGAGATGTAACTGTGACCAGAGCTAAGAAGGGGACATATGGAGGACATGGTGAGGATAAGGAAGCTTCCTGGGTGTGGGGGGAAGCCATGTAGGTCAGTTGGTGGTCCCTGGGACATAAGGTGGACAGGGTTGTGCACTGGGTTGGCAATGGTCTCTTGTGCCAGACAGCAGCTGTCACTCCTCAGCCCTCAATGGGGA
Source organism: Mus minutoides (assembly GCA_902729485.2). Lineage (NCBI taxonomy): Eukaryota > Metazoa > Chordata > Mammalia > Rodentia > Muridae > Mus > Mus minutoides. The sequence continues at coordinate 972,152 of LR749628.1, read as the reverse complement.
CCCCCACCCCCACCCCGCAAGAGGCCGCAGGTCCTTCGAATACTCTCCACATGCATCTGGAGGTTGGTGAGTTGAAGGGGCGTTAAGAGGCAGGCCTGAGACTGAGGCTGACGGCCCTCCCTTCCCCTTGGCTGGACATCTCCCTCAGAGGGAGAAGCGGTACTCCCTTTGGGGGAGAAACCCCCTCAGTTTCTACCGCCATAAAGAATGGGCCAGAGCTCTCACTGCGCTTCTAATGACGGGGTTGGGGTGTAATGAATATTTCTGTTCTCATAAAACAGGCTAATGACGGCCCTCATTTAGTGGACCCCTTTTATCTTCACTGTTCCCAAACTAGAAGGGACTATCTTGGGGGGGAGGGGGTTGTGCTGAGAGGCCCTGAGTCTGATGGCAGCCACAGACCACAGATAGAGTTGGGGGTCAGGGGGCGCTGAGGAGGACTGTTGGTCTGGGAGGTTGCCTGTCGCTCCTCCATCCCTTACCTGGTACAAAAGGCCTGAGGAATTTGGGTCGATGAGTGAGAATGCCCAGCCTGAGGAGCTGGGTAGGGATTACGAAAGGAGAACAGAACTGACACCCTGATTCCCAAGAACAGAACCCGTGGACCCAACAGAGACCCAGCAAGCACGTGAGTGCCCAGACGAGGCACCACACCCCCTTCCTCTGGCTGGGTACTGATAGGAGCTCACTGAATCATGCCAGGCTCCATCCAACACCTGAGGAGAGCTAGCCTCCAGGAGGGAGGGGCTAGCCTGCTGAATCACCAGCAACACCTGTGTTTTGCTTGGGAGGTCTCCTGCTCCTAGACCAGCCAAGCCTGACCCTGTTTGGCTTCCTGGAGTTTGGTGAGATCACAGCCTCGGGTGTTATGGCTCCAGGCCAGTGTGACCTGCTATGCAGGGAGGATTTTTAAAGAGATACTTGCCTCTGTGTTCCCAGGACTAGTTCAATGAGAGAAAGAGAGACAGAGACAGAGATACAGACAGAGACAGAGATACAGACAGAGACACAGAGACAGACAGACAGAGATACACACAGTGATACACAAATACACACACAGAGAGAGAGAGAGAGAGAGAGAGAGAGAGAGAGAGAGAGAGACTGTTCTGTGAATCCATACCCCCTTGAGGTGGTAGGAATTGGTCACTGAACATAAAATCTCCCAGAATAGACCATGAAGTGGGAAGCCATCCCTCCCACTTACTACAGATAAATGCCTAGGGCTGCACAGGGGATCTTGGTAAGCCATAGCCCCCGAGGGAGATAAGATAGGCATCATCAAAGCCCCCATAGCCTCTGAGCATAGAAAGAAGACTCTGGAACTGCCTAACTGAGGTCTTCTGGTCACAGTCTGGAAGAGGTCTATAGGCCACCATGGCAGAGTCTACGGCAAGCAACAAGGGTCATTTCTGACTCAGTCAGCAGCCTCAATGTGACCATGCAGGTGCTGGCCTAACCCTGCTTCCAGGCGACCTGTAGATAAACGGAGTCAGCAGAAGGCAGAGGATCCCAGGAAGTCAAGTTCCCTGTGTCCTAAGCCAACCTTCCCTTTCTATGCCCTCTTCCTTCTAAAGTGGGGCTGACAAAGCACCCATAGGGCTCACTCGGCCTCTGCAGGGCATAGAGGCCCTCTACCCGAAGGGTTCTAGTCCTGGCCTGTCACAGGGCATAGAAGCCCTCTACTCCAAGGGTTCTAGTTCTGGCCTGTCACAGGGCATAGAAGCCCTCTACCCCAAGGGTTCCAGTCCTGGCCTGTCACAGGGCATAGAGGCCCTCTACCCCAAGGGTTCCAGTCCTGGCTTGTCACAGGGCATAGAGGCCCTCTACCCCAAGGGTTCTAGTCCTGGCCTGTCACAGGGCATAGAGGCCCTCTACCCCAAGGGTTCCAGTCCTGGCCTGTCACTGTGTCATATGCTCCCCTTCAGGAAGCCATGGACCCCAATTTGCTGCTGGCTCATAGTCCCAGTGGGCAGAAGAACTGGGAGTGGAACCCAAGTATTCTAGCTCATGTTTGCCTCCTGAGTCATGGCCCAAGGTCCCTCAGCTTCCATCGTGTAACCTTTCCCCCACTGCAGGGAGGTCTTTATGAAGAGAACCAGTCCTGAAGGGAGGCCTGGTTTCTCCTCTCTTTGCTGGAATCTCTCTGGCAGCCTTGGTAGGGAAGGCGTTTGGGTCGGAGCTTCCTACATCTCTCCTGCATCATGCCAGGTCCAGGGACAGAAAGGCTTTCCATATAGGGAATGGTTTTGTGGTTGTTGTTGTTGTCGTTTCAATGCTTGTTTAACTAAGGGGGACTCTGGTGCCATGGGCTGAAGGGGGTGGGGTGGGGATATACTGAGTCAGCTGCTCTCTACCCTTGTAATCTGATTGGAGACAGGGTCCTGTGGAGACAGGGGTCAGACTTGGTGAGTGAATGGAGGTAGGGTTTGGTGGCGAAGGTTTCTCCACACTAGCCCAAGTGAGCATCCTTTGTCTGACTTGATTAGGAAGAGCTAAGGAGTTACCGTTTGGCTCCGTGTGGGGGTCAGGGTTCTCTGGCTTGAGTGTCCTTTCTCCTTCCGTTCTGCACAGCTTCCTCTAGGAGGCCCTTCCTAAATTGTCCTTTGCCCTCTGTGTTGGTCTCTACCGACAGAGCTGGCCTGTCCCTTCTGCTTTCCTTCTATGGATGACCTGCCAGAGCATCACCCCATTGTCAACCTTCCACCTCTTGTGGAACTTGTGGGCTGGAGGGCTTGCTTTACCTGAGAGTTCTGTGTCAGTCAGAGCCATTCACAATCATCACAGCCCTACCTACTAGAGAGGGAGGCCAAGGCCAGCCAGGCCTGTACAAGTCATTAGGTAGGAAACTCGGAGTGGAAAGCTAGGCGTTTCTGATCGCATGGGTGACGATGCTCTTTGTCCAGCCTAGTGGTGTTTTTCAAATGTTTATTTGGAATGAGGCCAAGAGAAGTGACAAGATGGGCTGCTGCCGTGTCCCTGCAATGGAGCCACGGTGCCCTCTGCTTTGAGAAGAGTGGTCAGTTTGTAGCGGGAGAAGCGTGTTTTGGGTTAAAAAATTTAAAGGTTTCACGCAAACGCGCATACGTTCTGTAGTTGGTGGGAGACAGCGTGAGTCACTCTGGGGTCAGGGCCAGTTGGTGCGGTCCCTGATGGCAGCTCTTCAGAGTGGTGGTCTCCTCAGCTCTTTCTAGTCTGTCTCCTCTCTCATTTTCCTCTACTTTGCCACCCTCTATCCCTCTTGGTCTTCCCTTTCTTCTTCTCTCTTGTGCCAGCCACATCCTCCCATCCTTCTTGTGAGGAGCCTGGAGCCCATCAGCATTCATCCCCTGCAGCCTAGGAACAGATCCTTCAGGCAACTAGGCTTCCTACTCACCTCCCTCCAGGTCAGCCTTGCCCTTTGCAGTATCCTACCATGGTGAGAATGTGTTCCTTCGTGCCCTCCTACAGAGCAGCTGTGGCCCCATGCTCTCATCCAGCATTGGACCGGGAGCTAGTGCTACCCAGGAAGGGACTTAGAGCAACGATGACTTCATTTTACTTCATCTAAATGGAAGGAGTCACTTGGAGCCAGTGGTTACTACATTAGGCAACAGAATTCAGTGTGTGTGTGTGTGTGTGTGTGTGTGTGTGTGTGTGTGTGTGTGTGTGTATGGTTGCTGGTACCAAGCATTAGATTCCAGAGACATTCTGGAAAGGCCTTTTGCACCATCCAGGCTTTAGCCCATGCCAGTGACTTTGTCCGGCTCTCTCCTTCGGAACCTAGGACTCGTGAGAGGATGCAGAGCTCTAGGTACCTTGGTAATGGATGACCTTGGCTAAGTCACTTGATCTGTGTGTTTACATGTGGTTTTTCAATCCAGGCCTGCCTCACCAAGCGGTGTGGGTCTAGGAAGTGGACTGAAGTCCACGGAGCTAGTGAGAGGGTTGCGACCTGACTCCACTCCTGGCAGGCATCTCCAGGTTCCCTGGCCTGGGCTGTTTGCTTCACAGTGCTCAGGCTTCCTCTTTAACCATAAATGTCTCCCGGAAAGCCTTCCCACAGAGGCCTCAGGGGCTTTCTCAGGGAATGTGTGAGTGTATGCATACAGTCATTGAGTATGCCGTCCCAAAGAGCCATGGCCTAGTGCTAAGGGTGTGTGTGCGTGCGTGTGTGTGTGTGTGTGTGTGTGTTTGTGTGTGTGTATGCATGCTTGTGCACATCCTAGTTTGCATTAAGGGTTCTGATGCATAGGGCCCTGGCTTTATGAAATACTTAAGTCCCAAGTCAATTGGAACAACTGAGGACAAGCATGCATGAGCTCCTACAGATATGCATGTACTTTCTGTAGAGAGGTATAGGGAAGGTAGATAATTATCCTTTGCTGCTATGCCTTTTTATTTGCAAAGCCTCTCTGCCCATAGGTCCTCCCAGGTCCAGAGGAAGGATGGTGGTCCCTGACAGAGAGTTGCTGTCAGGATGCTTGGGGGTGACGCAATGTTCCCAGTCTAGGGGCTGAGGTCTGATGAACCATTGAGGGAGGGCCCTATGTTAGGGGAGAAAGTTCCAGAAATCAGCATTAGATGGAGCATGGCCAAAGTCTGGACAGCAACAGAGGCCTCTCTCTCTTCCTCCCAGAGATGGTGTCTAGGCCTCCGGTTTCCTTGGTCATAGAACCTGCCCATCAGAGTGTTGCATCAGAGTGAAACTGTGCTACAGGCCTCGGGGGAGAAGGCAGCGAGGGCTTGTGAGCCCAACTTTCCAACCTTGAGGTACTCAGGGTCAAGTCCTTGGCCTCAGCCAGCTCTTTTCCGAACTTCCAACGATACTCCCCTAGACCTTACATAGATGGAAGTGGTCTCTAGGGGCCATGTGGAGAGTCGGGGGTGTGAGTCAGTAATGACCAGGCTCTCATCAGCCCTGAGTCAGAGGGAAGGCAGTGGGGAAGGGTGGGAGTGGCTGTAGATAGTCTTGTATCAGATCCCTAGGAACAAAAGCATCCTGAGGTAACCAAGGCCTTCTGGAAGGTCCAAGGTTCCTGATGTGCCCAGATATAAGGCCATCCCCACACACCCCAGAACAGGACAGGCCACCAAAAGCTTGAGTGGCTTAGGAGAAGGGCTGCCCAGGGGGTAGGGAGAGGAAGGCAGATCCCTAGGGTTCCTTGAACTCTGTGATTCTATGCATTGGCCTCACGGTATCAATGCTTCTTTGTCCTGTGGACCCATACCTTCTGACTGAGAGTTGAGATCATTTCTTGTTGTGACTATAGGGGAATAACAGGCTGTGGTCAGGAGACCAAGATGGGTAAGTGCATCTCTCAGAATCCTCTTACAGTGTCTTTATTTGCCCCATGGTTTTTTTGTTTGTTTGTTTTGTTTTTTGTTTCTTTGTAAGTAGAAAGGTGAGGGAATGGTTTGGGGTTATGTAGGATATTTATAAGAAAGCTATGGGGTGTGGTTCTGTTTTCAAAGCTAGCAGTCTTGATAGCATCTGATACAGTGAGCTTGAGGCCTGGCTGGTTGGAACCTCCTTCTAGGTCTCTAGAGCCCTCTCTGTTACTCTTCCTGCTTTCCATCCAAATTCTAGAAGTTCCCATCTATGTCATGGCGGCACAGATATCACGGCTACCTGTTGGAATTGGAGAGCCTTGTTGGCCACAGGCCTTAACTCTAGCTGTCTCCCTACCCAGAAGTGTCATCACCCAGGGTTTTAGCCATTCATGTAAATTTTCCAGGTGGCTTCTATTTATACTCTGTCTGAACACTGCCTCCCCACCCCTCTCCTTTCCTCCCCTCCCTTTAAGTAGATTCCCCCCCCCCCACATCTAGGTAGGTTGCTGTAGGCAGCTGTACAGGCCCAGTTGAATAGTGAACAATAGCCCCATGGTGTTCTAGGGCCATAACTGATGATCTGGGGCCACCCCTGCATTCAACAAAGGGACGTATTCATGACCCAGGCATCTGAGGATCAGGGGCCCATAGCAGATAGGTTCTAGAACCTAGATCTCCCAACCTCCCCACTTGGTATGATCATCTTTAATAAGGCAATACTTCGAGTGGAATGTTGTCTTTCCAAAGTCACTGGGTACAGGGTTGGTCTTTAGTAAATGTTTGCCAATGGACTTGCATCTCTTGGAGGAACTCCTGTATCATCACTGCCACTCTTTGGGGGGAGGTTAGCTAGAAATGAGGATAGCAAGCAAGCCACTCCTCCATATCTTTGGTCACAAACCCTTTCTTAGCTGCACTTGGTCCTAAGACCTGAGCCCAAGAGTGGGTCTGTGTAGTGTAGCCACCCTGGCTAATGTTGGAGAAATAAACAAGATGCTATTGTGCCAAAAAGAGAGGAGTTACATCAAAAGTATCTCAGAAAGGAAGAAAGCCAATGTGTGTATATGTATGTGTGTGCGCGCGCGTGCGCGTGCGCGCCTTATGTGAGATGCATGGATAGGGGGAGAGAGGGAAAAATGCCTGGGTAATTAACTTAATAGGTTTCTTAAAGAATGCCCTTGTGAGTGATGTTCAACACATTCAAGTGTTGACAAGAAGGCATTGAACTCGACGCCCACGCAGCGGGCAGAAGCATGCTCTCGGCTCCGACACACCTTCATCTGAAACGTGTAGTAAACTTGGTGCTGGGTTGTGAAATTAGTCCCGGGAATCCATGCAGTGGGGGCTCTGAGGCCAAGGTCCCTGCTCCCAGGTGGGTCAAGGTGGCCTGAGATCCTGTGAGTAAGATAACAGAGGTGGGGAACCTTGACTCAGAAGCCTCGGGATGCCACTGTACCTGCTTAGCGCTGTCCTCTGGGGGATGGTCAGAACTGAAGCCTCGACCCTGCTTTCCCAGCCCCAGTTGCCTTGAAATGCATGAGTCTGGCACCCAGGGGGAATATCCTGGAGACCCTAGGACTTCCCTATCTTGAAGAATTATTAGAAGAATCCAGGTGGATGTGTGCCTATGGGTTTTCCCTTTCTATGAAATATAGAGTGCAGGGAGAGGTTGCCAACCATGCCAGTCGTTGGTGGGCTGGCAGAATAGGAACCTTGCCTTGGAAGAGGTGTGTGCGTGTGTGTGTGTGTGTGTGTGTGTGTGTGTGTGTGTGTGTGTGTGTGTAGTAAATGCTGGTTGATCTTAGTTGAAACCGAAAGAGGACCATAAGTCATGTGCTCTCTCAAATTTGCCAGGCAGCCTACTTCCAAGGCCTTAGGTGAGCATGGTCCTGAGTCTCTGTGTCTACTTAGTGTCTGTCAGCTACCTTCCTGAGTGTCTGTCATCTGGCCCTCCTGTCATCCGTGATCACTCTTTCTGTGACAGGAGACTCCGACTTATCAGGTTAAACATTTCAGGCTGAGACCTGAGTGGCAAGGGACTCCATCACAATGATGGTGGCCAAATTTGTAAAGTGGAGAAAAGGTGACATGAACACCCTGTATGAAAGAACTTCCCCTTTTCTCCTCTCTCCCTCTTCCTTTGTCCTTCCTTCGCTCCCTTCCTCGACCTTCCTTTCCCCTTCCCCTTCTTTCACGAGACAGGGAGTATGGTCAGAAAGTTTAAATTATTTGTGTAGCTGAGGATGACTCTGAACTTCTACCTCTTCTCTACCTCAGGGGTGTTGGGATTACTGGCACGTGACTTCCACCACACCTGGTTTATGTGGTGTGGGGAATCTAACCAAGGGCCTTTGTGTATGGTATTCACACATTCTGTTAACAGAGTCACACCTCCAGCCCCCAAGAACTTCTCTTTCTTAGATACTTAAGAAAATGGTTTAAAGCAAAACGAAAACCACCACTACCTATGCCTGCAGTTGGCTGGTTGTTCAGATGCAGTTCATATCAATGGCACCATCTAAAAACCCAAATTGGACCCAAATTGGGTACCATGATTGATGGTTTTGGGGGGCACCTGGCAGAAAGATCAGCAACTGCCTTCACCTAACTGCGTGCCTCTGTAAGCTGGCCGAGTGGCAGAGAGTTGAAATGTCTAATTTACAGATAGTAGCTTAAGAAGTGAGCCCTGCCTTCTAACCTTCTAAGTTAGCTCTTTGCTTTGCTCCCGGACATTCACACTTGATCTGAGGCTCATTCCTGCCTGGAGAAGCCAGTTTTCATGCAGGTTATAACCTTTCTCCAGAAAGTGTAGGATTCTGGTTCCCGTTCCCCCACCCCAACACTCCTAATATACTTCTAGAAAAAGGAAATGACTGCCCAATTTTCTTGTCACTCTCAGAACATTAGGCCATGGCGTTAAAGAAAAGGTTGTGTCTTCGAAGAGGGCCCCGTTAATCTCAGTCACTCCCCCATACTCTTCTCCACCATGGAAACTCTGCCTCTGCCTCACATTTTCCTGATTGCCTAATCTGGGTTTCCCAAAGGCAAATCGTGAGGGGTTAATCAGATTCCCCATTTGCCTTTTGAGGCTGATGGATGCCAGAGAAGTGGACTGGCATCCCAGTTCAGGACACTCTTACTAAGCAAGCACCCTCTACATCTAGAGTCAAGGCTGGCTATCGCAGGGTATACAGTCATAGTTCTCCAGGTCCTGGTCTTAAGGAGGGGTTATCACGTGGTCACCTCAGACCCTCCTAAACCATTCCAAAGTCCAGGGAGACAAATGGCACCTCATGCTCAGGAGCCAGCACACAGCTCTGGGAACCCTAGAAACAAGCTGGGTTCCAGAGTTGCCACTTCCTTTCAGTCAAGCAGACCCTACCTCACAGCAGCAAGGCCAGAAGGTGCCATGTGGGTTTCTGCAGGGGTCGTGATGAGGACAGTTGTTTTGGGGCACCAGCCGTCCGTGTGTGTTCATTAGTGTGCATGTGCATGGAGGTAGAGGACAACCTTGGGTGTCATTCCATGTTAGCTTCTTTTAGAGTGTGAATGTGTATGTGGTCGGTGTCTCTCTCTCTCTGTGTGTTCACATGCGTGTGTAGATGTGTAGATGTACATGCGAGTGTGTGCACCCGAATGTGTGGAAGCTGACATCTCTGTGACCTTGAGATCACTTTTATTTATTGAGGCAGAATCTCTCCTTGAACCCAGAGCTCCCCAGTTCTGGTGAGTATGGCTAGTCAGCTTGCCCCAGGGATGTCCTGTCTCTGCCCCCTGAGTGCTGTGACTATAAGCAGCCACTAGGCCTGCCTGCATTTACCTGGGTTCTGGACATCCAAACTCTAGTCCTGACAACTTACCAGCTGAGCCATCTCCCTAGTTCTGTTTTGTGCTCCAAGACAGGGACTCTCACTAGGACCTGGGGCTTACTGGTTAGAGTAGGCTAGTTGACAGGAGAGCCCCAGGGATCTGCCTGTCTCTGCCTCCCCGTGCAGGGACTACAAGGGTATTCCACGACATTCAGATTATATGTGAAGGCCGGGGAATCAAAGACCGGTCTTCACACTTGTGTAAGTGGATCCACCTCCCCAGTCCTCAAGCTTTATTTATTTATTTATTTATTTATTTATTTATTTATTTTTTTAGAAAGTAATGTTTACCTCTCTTAGGTGCCTGCCAGAAGTGGACTTCTTAGGCTTGAGAAAATAATGAAATCCTATCAGTATCAATATTAGTGTGTTTTGTGTGAACAAGGAATGCTGGGAGGGAGGACTTCAGAGCCAGGTGGGTCCTGTGCAGCTGCCAGGGCTTTGAAGTTGAAAAAGTTCAGGGAAGATTCGGACTTGCTGGAGTCTCCTAGGCCGTTGCTCTTCCTGGGGTGGGGGGGCTGCTGGGGAGGGCAGGAACCAAGGCTTCTCCCTATGCTGTGCTAGTGGCTGCTTGGCTGCTTTTGGATTGGGAAGAAGAAAATCCGGACTAGACTTTCCCACCCTGGCGTGGGAAGTGTGAGGGGCTGGAGCTGGGAGGCAGGAAGTGAGCACAGATGGACAGGCCTGGACAGCTGTGCAGGGAACAGAGCACATCTGTCTGGGAGTGAGTTTGGCGGGGCCCCTCCTACAGCCTCTCTGCTGAATGTGGGCTGGGTTTGGGTCCCAGATGGGGAAAATGATGGGAGAGAAAAGGCCAAGAAAGAGGCTGGGGCTGGAAGCTGGGGAGTGTGTGTGTGTGTGTGTGTGTGTGTGTGTGTGTGTGTGTTCAGATGGAAACTATGAACGTTGCTGAGCAAAGGGGAGAGGGTAGAGACAAGGAGCAAAGCCGAAGTTCGTTGAATGAATAAATGGTTTCGTGGCCTAAACTAGCATGAAATTTCCTCTAATTAGCTTCAGGTACTGCCAGGAAGCTTATCCCAAATAGACACCTGGGAGAGATCTTCGAGAGATAGAAGCAGGATCAGACTTCTCCTGGGGAATTTACCCTCAGGCTTAGGGGGTAAGTTAGCCTTTTTTTTTTTTTTTTTCTATGTTCTCAGGAGCAGGGCAGAGAGGAAAGGCTCATTGTTCTAGAAACTGTAACTACTAACTTGTCCTCATGGCCATCTGTGTGGCCTCCATGGGGCGGTTGTCTGTTCTTCTGTTCAAAACTGTCACCTGTCTGTCTGGTTTGGAGCTGGAGAGGCAGGTGGTCAGACAGACCTCAAGCCGGCTTGGTAGCTGAGAGGTTACCCTGCCTCTATTTTCTGCCACCTTCTCTGGTTTCCACTGTGTGAATAAAACGAGATGGGAGCCTGCACCCCATCTGTGCTGGGGCCACTCCTGCTGGGCACCCACATTTTCTTTGAGCCTCTTCATTCTCATCTGTACAATGGGAGGCTGGACCAGAGGATCCCCCCCAAGACCTCTCCAAACTCTTCCATCTTGGAATACGGTAGGGTGGCAGTGGGAACGCAGCCTTTGAAGGTTGTCACTGTCTCCTGTGTGGTTGGGCTGGGCACTCTGCCTTCACTCAGGCTTGAAGAAAAAAAAGGAGGAAGACTCAAGAGGTGCTGACGTCACTTGCCGAGTGCTCAACTCATCCACTTGTGTAATGGTGACTCCTCTTTCTAGTCCTGTGTGGGGGTCAGGAGGTCAGTGTGATTCCTACGGTTTCTCAGGCGCTTGCTTTGGGGTTCTCAGTTGTCTAGTGAGCGCGGCAGAAGCACCAATAGGAAGTCCCTAGGGCTTGGGGCTAAACAGGACACTCAGATCCCTGTTCTAATATTACCACAGTCATCACCGCCATCATCACCCATTATTCATATCGTTAAACACGCATTGTTCTTTATGTAGCCCAGTGCAGGAGATGAACACATCTACAGGAAGATCCGGTCACACACACACACTGGTCCCATCCTAGGCATCTCTTAGAAACCAATGAACTTGACCTCTACCTAGAGGCCAGATCTCACTCATGACAGGACACGGAGCCAGAGGTGCGAGGCTGTGTTTGCCAGGTTTGCTCTTCTGGAGAAGATAAGCATCTGGATTCCATGCTGCTGCTGTTGCTGCACAGGTGTGCCCTCCAGTGCCCCCCCCCCAACCTCTGCAGTCTCTCCACAGGGGTACAGCAAACGGTGCTGGCTCAGCGCCGATTGGTATTAATTTTTGTAACGATGAATCATGATACATTTGGCAGGGGAAGGGGGCTTGGAATAACTCAGGGGCCTGGGAGCTGCTGGCAACTGAGAAATCTCTACCTCCTTGTTTGGGAGTATCTTCCAGGCTAACACCTAGAGCCTGAGAGCCAGCAGGTTGCAAGACTAGTGTGGGATTGCTTTGGAAGCAGGGTGGCAAGCTGCAGGCAGGAGGTGAGCTGCGGGCGCCTCCTTCTGGCCCCGTGGGGCCGGAGCAGGTCTGGGGAGGGTTCCTGCCTGAACCTTAGCCCCTGGGCTCTGGTATGTGACCCTCTCTGGCCCCAAGCCCCTTCATGGCCAGAGGGAAAGAGTAGAGCCTGAGCTCTGGAGAGCCTTTTGGAGAGGGAGGGAGGGAGGGAGGGAGGGAGAGAGAGAGAGAGAGAGAGAGAGAGAGAGAGAGAGAGAGAGGCTGTTATGTAATCGGTTTACCTCCTCATCAAAACCGGTGACTAATTCAGACAGTCTCTGCCAGATTGGCTCTGCAGCCTTGTTGTTAGCTTCAGAGGGCTCAGCCAGTTGCTGGCTGACGGGTCCTCACACCCTCTGCTGGATAGATTTCCTCTCCACTGGTCTCAGCTCCCCAAATGTAAAGGCTGTCCGGAAGTTACCTAGATCTGGGTAGTTAGGGAACCGAGCCTTTCGTCTCTGCAGCCAGCCCCACTCCCACTGTGTGTTTCCCTGCATCTATAAAGGAGGCTACAGGATGAGAGTTGGCCTATCTGTCTGGAGACCCACCTGCCTGGGAGCTCACTGAGGTCTGTCATCTGTTCCTGAGTGACGGGGACCAAGAAAAGCAGGTGTCCAGGCTGACTGAGCTTTGGCTTGCAAAGGTGGAGAGTGTTGGGCTCAGAGCTCAGTGGCCAGTCTTACCATGACTCAGGGTGGACAGGCCACCCCAAGGCTTCTGACCTTGGACTCCTCGCTGTGTAGGTTACAGGCTTCCTGGATGATGCCGGGGGACCTATGCTCACCACTGTTGTCCTTTCTTTTCTTGATCTAAAGCAGACGTGTGGAGCACTCAGCCCCCTTTCTACCACAGAAGGCCATCCTTCAGAAAACAGCGGCACGTGTTGGCATATATGAGGAGACCGCTCATGGAGAGACACTGGCAAGTTATTCTCTGTGACAGTCCCAAGGTACTGGCTACAGCAAGTATGCCCACTGTATGCCGGGGCTCATTTTATTTACTCCTCTAACGAAGGATCATCCGGGGCCTGGGTTAGTCTCATTTATAGGTGAGAGAGCCGAGCCTGAAAGAGAGTGTGTGGTCTCCCAAAGCTGTTAAGTGCCCAAGCTGGGACTTGATCTCACATCTCAGAGCCCCAGGGGAGCTGGCTCTGGCGTGACACACCACTTCCCTGTGGCATTCCCAGGACTGGTTCTGAGGCCCTTGAGACATTCCCCATCCCAGCAACTTCACAGCGACGGCCCTGCCAACTCCAGAAGATAATGCAGCCTTGTGCTAGTCCTTCGACTTCCTTCCGTTGGGCGGGCAGCTCATAGACATGACCTCATTCGCTCTCCCAGATCCCTTAAGACCTGGGAGTGGTGAAGATTCTGACTTCTGATTCTCAGGGAATCAAAGGCAGGCACAGAGAGGCACAGAGACCCGCCCTCAGTCACACAGCTAGTCAGGACTGAAGTTGATCTTTCCTGTCCTTTAGGACAGTCACTTAACTTGATGGATAGGAATCAAAATCACTCCCCCAACCCAAGATCTTGAATATTGGGGGGGGTGCTCCTCATGGTATGTGTATGGGGGGGGGGGAATGATTCAGAGGCTGAAACAACTCCAGGAGAGTCAGAGTGGTGTTGGAAATCTAAGATGCACAGGAATTCAAGTGTTATGGAAAGCAGGGGTGGCCTTGGGACCTGCCCACCTGCCCGCCTGCCCGTGCTCCAGCTTCCATCGCTGGAGGTCCTGGGGGTTCAGAGTAGCCTGGTGTGATGGGCAGAAGCTGGCCTTTGGGTCATCAGACCCTGGTGATGATCTCTCAGTTACTCATCTGTCCCTGCTTTTTCACAGAGTGGGAATGTTAACTCACAAAGGAGACTGTGTGAACTGTTTCATCCTTAACCACAAAGCCCGCACAGAGGGACACAGCTGCTGTCCCCAACCCCCACCCTACCTCCCCCAGTCCATTTCCTCTGCTAGACACCGTGTGTGTGTGTGTGTGTGTGTGTATTGTACCCAATGCTTGATTCTCAGTGTATGACCATCCAGGGTCAGCCTCCCTCATGGCAAACTCTCTAGAAGGGCCTAGGTAGAGTTTGCCTGAGCCTTGGTGGGCTACATGTGATGTCACTCACAGCTTTTCTGTGCGTTTGTGTCTTTGCTTACCACCCCCTTAAATAAACACCAAAGCCATTAACTCCCAGACCTTGCAAAGGCAGGAGGATGTGTCCTGTGGGTTGCAGTTTAACTGGAGTAAAGGTAGGTGGGAAACCGGAAAGAGAAAACGCCTGACATCCAGCTTCGAGTAGCTGTGTGCCTTGAACTCCGTTTAACCTCTCAGACCCCACTCCATGCCATTTACTAATGCCCAAGTGGACTGTACACTGAGCATTGTTTGGGTACCAGGCTCTGCGTCAGGGCTGAGCTGACTTGGGCATCCCTCCTCCCAACCTGCCTGTGCCATACTGATGGACCAGGACCCTCGATTTGCAGCTGTGGGAACTACCAGAGCAGGGGGCCTTCCTCCTGCATTGCCTGGGTCGGGGGTGGGGGAAGCTTGAGGCTCTGGGAATTTTGAGATATTAAATTTTATATTCTCTCTCTCCCTCTTCCTCCCTCCCCCCTCCCTGTCCTTTCCACTCTCTTCTTTCCCTCTCTCCCTCACCTTCTCTCAGAAATACAGGGAGAAATGGCTGCCTCCCTGATTGTCAAGATACCTCTCCATTACTCAGTCTGTGACGCCTCGTGGCTCCTTCTGATGGGTTCAGTCACTCACTAATGTCCAAAAACCTTGCTCATTTCAGCACCCCCTTGTACTTGGGTCCGCCTTTCTCTCCCCAGGAACGTCATTGCATTATCTTAGTTAATCCTTACCAACCTATGAGGCATGTGTTCTCGCTCCCATTACAGAGGCCAAAGGGCAGGCAAAGAACCTGCCCAGAGTCACTTAACTGGTACGTAGTCTAAAGTCTGAGTCCAAGCAGTTCAATCCCAGCCCTCCCTCCTGGTTACAACATTATATTGCCTCTCTTCATTACTTATAATTGCCCCAAACAGTAATTAGAAGTTTATGGGTCTGTAAGCATCTCATGAGCAGAGACTGTGACTTACTTGTTTCAGCTGCCCTGGAATGTAGTACATAGAGTAATGTGCACGGTAGGTGCCTGTGGATGCTTATGGAGTGAATGTTGAAACTGGAAGGCCGAGGTCACTGAGGAAGGTGACAAATCTTAAACAGGCATGAGAGACAGACATGTATTCGATGGATGTGTATACGATGGATGTATACGGTCCCCGGCCTTCTGGAGCCTTGCAGGGGAAATAGGTGCTTGAGCAGTCAGTCCTTGTCATATCCTCTCACAAATGCCAACCTATGAAGACTACAGAACTGTGTCTTGACCCACTAGGCAAGTATCCCTGTCAAGATCTAGGATGCTTGCACAGAGGTGCTCTAAATCTAGAATAAAGACAAACTATTCAAATCCGTAGACAACACACACAGAAAGAGCCAGCACCCACCCTTGGAGGATGGACTTGGGTAAAAGCAATCCTTGAAAGTAAGGCCTAGATCACATGACCTTAAACAGGGCTCTGAACATGGCTGCCACTCTTTGTGTCCATGGCAGCCAAGGAGGCTCCTGTGTGTATTAGTCTCTCTCATTTAGAGTAGAGCAGAAAGACACATATGAAACTTTTATTTTCTGTCTGGCCCTTGCCTGTGATGGGTGGGGCCTGTCCCACTCAGCGCTTATAGAGCCCCTCCTCAGATGGCCTGCAAGGTCATGCACCCTGGGCTGTAAAAGCAACTGTCTTATCTTGCAGGTGGGTCTGTTCAGGGAGGTAGTGTGTGTGTGAGTGTGTGTGTTTTGTGTGTGTGTGAGAACACTTCACTGTGGTGACTGGCAGTGCCCCCTGAAGTCAACTGGAAAGCACTTTGCTTGCCTGGAAGAGGCCCAAGGCTTGTGTGGTTGCAGGCGTGGCGAGGCTACGGAGGAGGAGGGAGGCTGCTGAGTGAGAAGACACCCCCCCCCCCTGCAACCCGCGTTCATACAAAATGCATTTCCCAACGTATCCCTCTGGCCTGTCGAGGCCCTTCTGCTCACTGCTCTGTTTATACATGATAGACAACTAATTAACGGCAGAACCTCTTGAAAGGTCTTTTCAGAGGTAATGTTCTGACAGATTATGTCAGCAAGGAGCACTGATTTGTCT
This sequence comes from Mus minutoides, assembly GCA_902729485.2. Lineage (NCBI taxonomy): Eukaryota > Metazoa > Chordata > Mammalia > Rodentia > Muridae > Mus > Mus minutoides. The sequence goes on along the minus strand of LR749628.1, from coordinate 956,286 downwards.
AAGCATGGATCACATTGTTTCAGACTGAATGAGGTGAATATTAAATTGCTTTAAATGTACTCTTCATAAAGCACTAATTACACACTCCCAAGGGAGGACATCCAAGGAATACTAAACAGCCGAGAAGTCAACAGAGGGGTCTTTTTATAGTATGTTGCTGGGCTCTGTGTTTTTCTGTCTCTTCTCTCTCTCTCTCTCTCTCTCTCTCTCTCTCTCTCTCTCTCTTTCTCTCTCTCCTTTTTTTTTACAGTAAAATCACAGCACGCTAAAGAATACACATTTATAGCACAATGCTTCAGATCTAATTATATGGCAATCATTAGTCGTAAGCTGGATGCATTATGTTTTCTTTGATATATTTTGCCGGAGGCACAACTCTGTATTTATTGCTGCTACTGGCAGATTTTGGTCCCCTACCCCCCCCCCCTTGAAGCCCCCAACTCCATTCTATCTACCACTCCTTAACAAATTATTTAACCCCTACTATTAATGTGCTTATTGTCTCCAAGGAAGAAAAAAATCTCCACAATCTAAATTGGCAAAGGAGGGGTGTGCATGGAGGATAACAATACAGCCTTGGTTAACTTAAAGAAAATAAAGAAAGGAAATCTCGTGTGTTCTGGGAGCTGTGTGTTTGGTTTATTAACCAGGTGGTGTCCTGAATATACAATTTCTCTCCCCACCCCAGTGAAATTCCTTTGCAACAAATCTCATCAGATCCCGCTGAATTCCCACTTGGCTGAGTTTCATTGTCCCTCAGGGGAAAAGATATTTATATGTCTATAAATATATTATCTGGAGAGCAACACAGAGGTGGAAAAGCCACGGTGGAGGGGGTGGCAGGGCGGGGCCATTCCTTTAGAAACTCCTGTCCACAGATGCTGCTAGCACCCTGCTCCTGCAGCCTTGATCCCCTTGTCCATAGTCAGGGAGAAACTGAGGCAAGTCCGAGGTGCCCTGGAGTCTCAGAGTCTGGAAGGGAGGAAAAGGCCAAGTCCCACTAAGATGGATGGCTTAATATTCTCTCTTCTTAGCCAGGCCTCCAGTGGCTAGTGGTGCTATAACTAAAAAAGACCATGTGTCTGGGAGGTAGATCCACTGACCCTTGAGTCACTGAACCCAATCATGCTTGTAATCCCAGAACTCGGGAGGTAGAGGCAGGAAGACCAGGAGTTCAAGGTTCTAATTGGTTCTGTGGGGAACATGAAACCAGCCTAGACTAACCTGAGGTCAGGCCTCAAATGACATCAACAGAGAAAACTCTTGGACGGTATGTCTTCTATGGCTGTCTGTTTGTGCTGCACACTGAACCTTGCGTCTAGCTGAAATTAGAATTGCCTTAGCTCTTTGTTTTATATCTGGATAACCTTGATAGAATGGAGAAGGGCACACCATTCACTATCCCACGGCCACACGGCTTGTTACAGGGTTCGTTACAGCTAGACCCTGACTAATCCACTTCAGAAAGAGCAGTTCCGAGCAACTGGTTTCTACAAGCTTGACCAAGGGCAAAGGAACAGAGTGGCAGCTATCTCTGAGAGCTGGAAGTCATTGACTCCACCTCTCTTGATGTTGATGGGCCATCTCTCCAACATCTCTACCTATGAATGTATTCTTGGCTCTGGGTCTTCTCCTACGGTGCTCAGCTCAGTGGTATATGGCTCTGCTGCCAGGAAGGTGTTCGAGGGCAGTGACAGCTAGAGCCGCCACTCCTGCTTTCAAATCTTGCAGGGCCACCTGCAACTCAACAGGCCTTGGTAAGTGACAGTGTTTCTGTGTTTGCTTCTTTTCCTTCTTGCCTGCCTTGCAGGGGTTTGTGTGGATGAAGAAGATCATACATGATACTTCCAGCCTGCTGGGCCAACTCAAGTTCACACTATTAGTATTATTAGGAAACTCAGCCGAGCACTACCACTGTGGGCAATGACCAGAAAGAACCAGCTGGGCCTGGTGGTGCAGGCCTAAAATCCCAGCTCCTCGGGAAGCCGGTGCAGGGAGACTGCCTGGCCTACACAGTGAGTTCAAGTCTGGCCTTGGCAAATTAACAAGACCCCACCCCCAGAACATGTCATAATGGAAAATACAAAGTGGGGGTAGGGGCTGGGGAGATGGCTCAGCGAGGAAGAACGTTGGCCATGCAAACTTGATGAGGAGGATTTTGATTCCCCCAAACTCATCTAAAACCTGGATGCAGCCATTGTCAATCTACTGCTCCTATGACAAGATGGTAGGAAGACACAGGAAAGTCTCCTGGGAAGCTCAAGGGACAGCTAGGTATCGTACACGGCATAGTGGCAAAAACAAGGGACCATGCCTCAGGACAATGTCGTTTTGGTGGGGGCACAAATTAATACAGTCATTATGAAAACTAGCTTGGAGATTTCCCCCTCCCCCCAAATCTAAAAATAAAACTGCTACCTATTTTACTTCTGGGCAGATATCCAGAGAATTCCACATTCTACCTGAGAAGTATTTGATCCCCATGGGTGCTTTATTGCTGCTTTATTTACTACAGCGAGGAATTGGAACTAACGTAGTGGTCTAAGCAGATGAAGCTGTAGTGAAATCTGGTACTGACACCCAAGTGGAACTCTATTCAGCTCTAAAGAAAAATGAAATCACAAAACTTGCAAGAAAATAGATTTGGAAAAGATGATATTAGGCAAGGTCATGCAATCTCAGAATGAAACAAGAAACCCTCACGTTCTCCCTCATACGAGGACCCCAGGCCCCATATGTGTACGGATGTGTATGTATTCAAAGAATGTACATAGGATTGATACACAATGTATAGAAAGGAGAACAGGAAAGGCTAAATGTTCGGTAACAAGGAAGGGAGGGTGCAGGTGAAGGGCTTGAGCTATGAAAGAGGAAATGAAATTGTGTTTCCAGTTGGTTTTTTTTGTTTAATTGTTTGTTTGTTTTGTTTTTTTCTTTTTGGTACCTGGTAAAATAAGTGCTTGAAAACACAGTTGAGCAAAGGTGTAAGATCCACGTGAAGCTACAGAGCTTCGGAATGTCCATTCTAACTGTGTAGAAGTTCATTGGCCCTGGCTAATTCTGCTGTGTGTTTTTCTATTTGACAGTTCTTTACAATAATGTTTTTTATTTTTTTTGGTTTCTTGAGACAGGGTTTCTCTGTATAGCCCTGGCTGTCCTGTACAATAATGTTTTAATCAACAATAACAATGATAAAAATAATAATAAAAGCAAGGAAGGTGAACACTGACACCAGAGAGGTTATCCTATGACCTCACACACTGTGCCACACACACACACACACACACACACACACACACACACACACACACACACGCCAACAAAACCAAAATCTATATCTTTCTGAGGACTACTTGGTTATGATTCTACTTTTGGCCTCATGGACTGAGATCAGCTTTCCTCCAACCGAGCTGCCTTCAAATGTTTCATTAACCCACAAGTGTCAATTTAACCAGGCGATCCCTGCCTGATCCGGACATCTGATCTCGGCTTTCAAAGACCTCCAGCTCAGATCCTGTCTTTCTCAGAGGGACACCTAGAGCCCTGGCCTGCTGCTCTCTTGGCATGATATAGTAGCTGTCCTACCCCTTTTCCTGGAGGGAAACCTCAAGGAAATAGAAACAGATCAAGGATGAAGGAAAGCGGCAGCAGATTTGAGCTTTTCTTCCCCAAACTGAAGAGTACTCAAAACTCTTGGACACAGGGTGCTACTTAGCTAGAGGGCCAGAGTCTGTCTGTCTGTCTGTCTGTCTGTCTGTCTCTGTCACTCACACACCTGTTAAACTGAAGAGGGTGACTTTGTATCTGCCAGTTCTCTGGGAATATCTACTTTATTCTGTCTTAAACCCTGTGATGAGCTGTCATTGGGTATGCTAGAAACTAGCTAATGAGGGGTGAATCTTCTAAAAGTGCTGATCTAGACAGATCCCAAAACCAGGCACCAGGATCCAGTGAATAAGGTCTCCCTTGACCTTAAAGGGGCAGAACTCTCTCTGTTATCCATGTCTTTGAGTCCCTAGTGACTTCATCTGAAACTGTGCTGTGTATGAGGACTGATGGGACAGCACATTCTGGGGATTTGGAGTCTCCCTGGCTGAAGTGTGCACCCACCCACCCTATGACAGATTGAGCCATCTCAGTAGGGCCCTGGGGAAGGTGCAGAGTGGAGATCAGGGACACCTTCCAATGTGTTTTGGGTTGGGACAAAAAGTAGCCACCCTGGACCCTGCAAAGCAACATTTGGTACCTCTTCCCTACCCCTAATCTGGATATCAACCAACTCATGGCATGGGTGCCACAGTCCCTCCAGTCCTTGAGGTTTGCCCTGGCAGTGGGGGTAGGCAGGTCAACGCGGGGAGGACCTTGCCTATTGTCACTGAAGGCAGACCAATTCCATTGTCACACCAATCCTACAGTCATGTCATCACACGTCAGGGATCTAGCTGGAGACTCCCTCTGCGTTCCCTTCCTTTTCCGTAGTCCCATCGAGTTCTCAGTTCTTAGGAGCATCTCTCAGGAACAAATGCAGCTCCACAGGAGCCCCATTCAGGAGTGCTGGGACCACCCGAGTGCAACCCCCAGTTCCTGCTTTCTCATCTCTCATGGCTGACGATGCAAAGCTGGCATCTGGAGAAGATGGATTTCTTTTGGTTACTCTCCAGCTGAAGCCCTTTCTACAATGTTCTCTGTTGAATCTAGGGTAGCATACAAACTCCATGGATATATGGAGAGACGCAATATCTATAGCCCTATATACCTCGGCTCTACATGCTGGGTGGGTTCCCTCCATAGCCCACAGATTGCCAGATTGCCATTTTTGTTTTGTTTTGTGTTTGTTTGTTTGTTTGTTTGAGACAGGGTTTCTCTGTGTAGTCCTGGCTGTCCTGAAACTCATTCTGTAGACCAGGATGGCCTCTAACTCACAGAGATCCACCTGTCTCTGCCTCCTGAGTGCTGGGATTAAAGATGGGTTTCACCACAACCCAGCTTTGGAGTAATGCTTCCGGAGGAGTAATGCTCCGGAAGGATTTTAAGAAGGCATTCCTCTCTATCCCAGGAGTACAGGTAGAAGCGGGCTCTTCTGGGACAGGGGCACCTGTGCACATATCTTTAAGGATGTGACTTGATATCTTGATAGATCCTTGGCCCTGGCCTTGATGACAACCAAGAATGGGACAGGTGTTGGCAAACATGGAGGGTATCTATGCCTTTGGTGTAAAAGAAGCCTCAGTAATGTGCTTTATGGCATAAAGATGCTCCCCACCCCCACCCCTGAAAAAACACTCTCCTTATGTCCTAAGAGTATCCTTTTCCTCCTGGGCGAAGGCTTCTTTGTTTTGGCTCGCAGATGCCCAAGCTCTTCTGTTCCACTCATGGTGTATCAAAATCCAAACTTGGGAAGAGAGCAAACTGGGTTGGGGTGACTGCCTGCAGGCTGGTGTTTGTGCACCTGTCCCGTGCCTCAGTTTCCTATTGTGAGAAGTGGGAGCAACAGTACCATCCTGCTTATCTTGTGGAGGGGATGGAGAGAGTGGCACATGGGTATGAGAGCATAGCACATGGGCTTCTGGGTCCTCTGTACGTCTCACTAAAGGCCTTAATGGATTCTCTCCCCTCAGGAGTCCTCATACTTCAGAAGAGGATGCTGGGCGAGACTTCAGGGGAAAGCGGTAGGGTAGAGACAGGAGATATTTTGGGGGCAGGAAGTGGCCCTCCTTTAACTTCTGAAATCACACCACTTAGACTAGCAGTTCTCAGCCTCAAAGCTGTGACACATTGGTGTGGGACCAGCAGTTGTGAGATGCATCACAGACAAATACGTTACTAATAATAAAGTGTTGCCGTTTTCGAATAATTTCCCCCTGTTTTTTTTTCCTTTTGTGTAAATTAGAGGGAATTCAAGGTTATCTCTCTCATGTCGTCAGATCCAACCTCGTGCCCATATGAAGAGGAAGTGCCTGGGAACTGGGCCTGGCTTTACAGGGATGTGCATATTTGATCATTGCATCAGGGATGCCCTGCATGTCATGGACTCAAGCCCCTGCCTGGGAGACGGAGAAGCCCAGACATGAAAGTCTTCGAGAAACAGGGATACACTAGGTGTATGCCACACAGACAAGGAAACCAACACCTGCTGTCAGCATCTGCACAGGTGACACAATCCAGCACCTGCCACACGATGCCAATCAACGATGCTTAAATATATGACAGTTGGTGGTGACAGAACAGAGTCTCCGAAGCCGGGGGTGGAGGGTGGGGGGAGGAGTGGATGACGGAAAGGCAATGTGGCGGGCCTCTCAGGGTGCTCAGGAGAGTCTGTGGTTTGGGTGTGCTGGCCGACCCACAGCTAAAACAAACGTCTCAAAGGTGTTTCCTTCAGGTCTGCATCCTTGGGCTGGGTTATGAAGTGCACGCCTTCAATCCCAGCACTTGGGAGACAGAAGAAGACAGATCTCTGAGTTTGAGGCCAGCTGGGTCTGCACAGTGAGTTGTAGGCCAGCCAGGACAACAACACACCCCTCCTAGGATTACATGTGTCCTTGTTCCATGCCTTTGTACCTTCACAGGAAAATGTGCGGTCTTAGTCACCCCCCCCAAAGGCTTTCTTAGATCATCTGCTAGGAGCTCCCTTTTCCTAGATCATTTGCTGGGAGCTCCCTAAATTCTCTAAGGTCTTGGGAAGGGACAGTGGGACGTTAACATTAACTTGGGGGCTTTGATAGCCTTTGGGTCTCCAGCAGGCCTGGTTCCCCCGTAGGTTCTGCTCATGAGCTGTGTTTACACCCCATCTTCCTGCTCTGTTTAGTAGCTTAGTGTCTGCTCTGAGCTACCTATCCCTGGGGAGACGACTGGCTCTCCATGGCTTATACAGACAGATCTTCATCAGAGATCTAACTTCTGGTGAGACCCACAGCATGCTGGGAAGGGTCCTTTGCCCCAGGGTGTCCCTGAGCAATCTCGGTAAAAAGGGGCTGGGCCAACAACCCCCTTTAGATCTGAGGCTCTGTGATGCTCAGGTGCCTGTTTGCAGGCCACCCATTTTGGAGCTCGTTTTATTTGCTTTGTGTGTTACTTTTCAACCCACCCCCTCAGTTGCCAAGGAAACAGTGATGCATCCCAGGGTGGGGCCTGGGCTGGTCAATAGAGTCTTCTGAGGCCACATTCAGGGAGGTGGGCCCAGGGCAGGTGTTGGTGCTAAGGAAGAATTGGAGCATTCTGGGATGAGGGGTGGCAGTGGTGGACTGAACAGCCAGCCGCCTTCAGATCCCGGCCATACGCAGTCTCTAGAGACTCGTATTCTTCACCACGCCACCAGCAGATACAAGGCAAATATAGGGCAGCGGTGATGGTTTGTCCTGCCTTGTGAGGCTTTCCCAGGTCCAAAGCGTCTGTAGAGGAGGCTGGGAGAATAGGATATCTTGTCATGGACAGCTTGGGAGGGGCATGAGCTAGTGCTTAACTCAGGCAGATCCTTCTCTGTGACAGGTGTTCTCTGTATCTCCGAGAGGAACTTCTTGGCTTCCTACCTTTATCTCACCACCTGCATAGATACCAAGATCCTTGGACCTCCCGGGAGTATGCCTCGCTGCCTTGGGCCTCCTTGTACACCGGCCTCAAGCCCCTTCTCTAGGATCATCCTTCCTTTTGTATTCTAACACCTCAGGCTGGGGAAATAGCCAGATCCTCAGGGGTCTCCTTTTGAGACGTGTACAGGGCACATCATTATGTTTGGGTCTTTCTCACAGTTCTGGCTTGTATAAGGATATTCTCAATTCTGTCCTTAGCCACTAGGCTGTTCCTCCACCTGGTGAGATGACAAAAGAAACCTCCACAGGGTACCTGGAACCTCTTTTCCAAGAGCCTCTCCTCTGGGTTGTGCAGGTACCCTCTGTGGTCTTGCCAACAGTTGGGGAAAAAAAATCACACGTTGACATTGTGCCAATCTTGTCCCCGCTACAGAGCCCCCTCATCCACGCCCTGCCTGCCCGCACGCTGCCATCCTCACCAGCACCCAGCCTTAAAAACCTATGAGTTATTTTTGATTCATCTGTCTCCTTTATCACCCTTATCTAGTCGCTCATCAAATTCCGTCAGTTCTTCCTTCAAAATGTCTCTAGCATATGTCCCCTCTTTCCTTAAAAATAAATTTCATTGTTTTTTCTTTGTATAAAGGAGAAATATGTTCAGTGTGAAATGTTTAGAAAATACAGTACCCGTAACCAAAGAAGATGGTAAATAATAAATAAATAAATGAGAAAGAAAGAAAGGAAGGAAGGAAGGAAGGAAGGAAGGAAGGAAGAAAGAAAGAGAAAGAAAGAAAGAAAGAAAGAAAGAAAGAAAGAAAGAAAGAAAGAAAGAAGAAAATCACCAACATCTCTTGCTATGATGGCTAACTAACTATTCCTATTGTTTGGCTAGATGCCAAGTCCCCTGTCCCTGCTAATGTGTCCATACCCTTCCACCTTGTCTTCCTCCTATTGTTACCCATTTCTACACCCACCCTCCCATCAAGGTCTCAAGCTCTCCTTCCTTACCCTCCCACCCTCTCCTGCTCTGGTCAGTCGAAGCTCCCCAATCACGGCTTCAAAACTTCCCCGTCCCTAACCTGCTGAATTAAGAGAAGTTGAGAGTCCACAGGAAGCAAGTGTCCCACCCGTGGAGGGGGGTGGGGCTCACAGCTTGGCAAGCCTACAGCCAGTTCCTTCATGGGAATTAGAAAGCGGCTTGCCTCTCTTAGGGTGGAAGTTCATGCTATGTTTGAATGTATCCCCCAAAGTCCATAGAGGAAAGACATTGATGTGCTGATGGTACTTGGAGGTGATGCTATTTGGCCTGGATGAGGCCATGGCCAGATGGTGTTAATGGTAACAATGTGAAGAGATACACGGGTGTGCATGCTCGCCCTGCTTCCCACCGAGTGCCACTCACACCCTGGCCAGATGCCAGGGCCATGCTTGTAGGCTTCCCAGCCTTCAGAACCACGACTGTGCACACATTTGTTACTGCTCCCCCACCGTTTCCGTATGTGTGTATGCACGTTCATGTGCAGGTAGGTGCACACACATGTGCAGAGAGGTCAGAGGACACCTTGGATGGTTGTTCCTCAAGAATGGCATCTACTTTTTTGAGTTAGGGATTCTCACGCGACCTGGGATTCACTAAATAGGCCAGGCAGATTGGCCACCAAGCGCGAGGATTACACGTGTGCATTAGGCACCTGGATGTTTTAAAAATGCGGATTCTGGGGATTGATTTCCGGTCCTCATGCTTACCCAGCATCCACCTGACTGAATGAACCATCTCTTCAGCTCTAAGCCCCTGTTCTTTGTAAGGCACTCATTTCTTAGGTATTCTATTATAGCAGTAGACACCAAGGATGGGTGACCTGGTAGGTGAAGAACAAACTTCCTCAAGAGAGCAGTGAACAACTCTAGGAGGTGGCCCAGGTCAAATGTCCTCTGCCACATGGTTGGCAAAGCTTATCAGCCTCAACTTCTGGCTTCCTGGCACTTATCGTTCACACGTGACCTGGGCTATACCCTGCTTCTCAAAAAAAAAAATAAAAGTGTGTTTTACCTTTCCCTAGGCTCCTGCTGCAGCTCTATCCTTCTCCAGCATCCTCTTCTGTACCCACTTCTGTGACTCAGGGTCAGCCATCAAATGCCTATTCAGTCCATTTTCCCTGAATGCACCAGCGGGTAGGAAGGATGGGGCTCTGTGGTGAGGACCTGGGTCTACCAGATCTCCCTCTCTCCTATGGAAACAACCTGACAACTTCGCAGTGTTGCTTGCCAGAGATGCTCCTCACTTATGACTGGACATAACCCAGATGCAACAGATGGCTGTCGATGCATTTTATACACCTAACCCACGGTATGCCACATATTAAAACACATCACACTTTAAAGCGTTAGTTGTCTCCTCTTGTGTTTGTGGGACTGACTGGAAGCTGAGGCTCTTCCCAGAGCTACAGGTTTCATAGTGTGTCTATTGCTAGCCTGGGGTGGGGGGAGATAAAAATTCCAAATTCCAAGTCCGGGTAGGGGTGATGGCCAAAGCTGTGATCTCTGCTTTTGGGAGGATCAGGTAGGAGGATCTCCAGGACTTTAAGGCCAGTCTTGGCTATGCAGTGAGTTCCTGACTAACCTGGCCACATTACAAGATTACATCTCAAAAACAAAACAAAACAAAACAAAACAAACCCATCAAACCCATACCTGGTTTCTACTGAATGTACAATCATGTTCATCTTGGCCTAATGTTGAAAACTTCAAGTTGAACCAATAAAATATTTGTATTGATAGAATGCATTCGTAGCACTATGTCTACCTCCTTCGATGGAGGATTTAAAGACTCCAACACGACCAGGCATAGTGAAAGAACAATATAATGACACTGACAGTGACAAGTAGCCCTGGCAGAGCTCCTATTGCATGCTTGACCCCTGGCTAAGAGCCTTTTAATCGCTGCTTCCTATAATCGTCCCAGTAAGTCCTCAAGGAAGGTACCCTTCCTGTGGAGGTGAGGAGTTGAGCCCCCGTGGCTGGTGAAAAGCTTACCATAGGGAGTGGGGAAGTTGAGGACATGGTGAGCCACAAGATTTAAACCACCAGACATCACACTTACAAAGGCACCCAGAAGAGCCTCAGGCAAACTGCGGGCATGTAGTAACACGTACACAGTGCTGTTTGGTACCAGGCCTAGGGAAGTCTGACTTTAATTTAAATCAACCCTTAGAATAGCCCTGTGAGGAAAGTATTTATCTTGGTTTCTTTCTTTTCTTTCTTTTCTTTTCTTTTCTTTTCTTTCTTTCTTTCTTTCTTTCTTTCTTTCTTTCTTTCTTTCTTTCTTTCTTTCTTTCTTTTTTCTGTCTGTTGCTGTGATCAATACCCTGGCAAAGGAAACATATGCAGCTCAAGGCACAGTCCATCAAGGTGGGGGTGTCAAGGCAAAAGTTGACCACATCACATTCAAAATCAGGAAGCACAGAGGGATTAAGACGTGCTTGAGACTGCTCATCACCTTCTCGAGACTTAGACACCATCTAGGTTCCGATCAGGGAATGACACCACCCATAGTGGACAGGTCTTTCTTCCTCAGTTAACTTAGTCAGGATAATCACCCACAGGTACGCCCAAAGGCCCATTTTCTAAGTGTTTCTACCTTGTCACATTGACAGTTAACACTATCTGAGCACTCTTGTTCATTTTACATGGGAGGAAAGCAGAAACCACAGAGATCCAGTGCCTCTGCCAGGGCACACAGCTAGTGAAGAAGAGGCAGGCGTGGGGCCCAGGCCCTACTGTCCACTTAACCCTATCAGGGGTGGGGCTCCTAAGCCTTCTTCCAGACACACAGGAAAAATACGCTTATCATAACACTGCTGATAGTTCTCCATGGGCCTGTTAGTGGGAAAGTCCCTGTTAAGGCCTTCGATGCTCCCTCTGCCTGAACCCACCTAGCTCAGGGATACCTTGCCGTCTTGGGATGTCCAGGCCTGGGCACTCATAGGCCCACTGAGTAAACTTCAAGACAACAAAGACTTACAATACCTATCTTGGCCTTCCCTGCCCCCTACCCATTTTCTCCCCCAAAGAAAAATGGAAGAATCTGATAATTACTTCTATCTACCACCCAACTGTACTAATTACCAACCTATTTCTTCACAGTGTGACAGACACCAGCTCTGGAAAACACATAGAGATAAATTAGCACTAATTGGTTTTCCTCTGGCTGTTTGAATTAGTATTTAAAGCTCCAATTACAAAGCAGAATAATTGCTATTAATGTCCTATCGCAGTACAAAAGGCAGTTCTCTCGAGAACCAGCCCAGGTGTATGATTATTCTGATTACAGCGTATTTAACCTGCCTTGTTAAGAGGGAGAGGAGCAGACGGTTTCAATATGGCCGATGGGCCACTTCCTGCAGGGCTATGGCTGGAGGGAAGGAAAGGCAAGCAGAGAAGGTGGAAGGGGAGTAGAGGGGGCCAGGGTACAGGAGCTTGGGCCTGCCTGCTCCCGACAGTCAGCCAAGACCCTCCGGCAGAGACTCTTGAAGTGTCATCTGAAGGATGTCTTAGGGGGATGTGGTAGGGTGGTCTCCATGTTAGTGCCAGATGTGATACCAGCCAATAAGTGAGCTTTTGCCTTCACCCACACTGCCTTCTTCTTGACTGGGTCTCTGTTGACTGCTTCAGGACTATAGCCTGGGCCTCGGTTCCTCCTTTGCCTGTTCCAAGCCTCTCACACAGTTTCTTCCTTGTCCCTCTTGTTTCTCTACTGGGGACCTCCCCCATCTCCTGTCGGGAGATGGATGCTGAGGGAGATGGAGGAAGGGTGCTCTCTGAATGCGTGCTGGTGGCTCTGCAGACGTGTGTCAAGTGTGGTCCTGGCTTTCCAGCTCCTTGGCTAGACTGACAAGCCCTCCAACCTCCACAAGCTTCAGTAGTGTCTTCATCTCTTAAACAGGGTACACAGTCTCCCCATGCTGGGAGGCTCAGATGAAGACAGATGTGTACCTATGAGAGTCTGAGCCCACGGTGAATCTGAGTATCAATGAGGTTGGGTTTCTACATTCACTGTAGGACAGCCATGGCTCAAGCTGGACCCATCTCTTCTCTCTTTGGGCTCCTCTTCCTTTTCAATAAACTTCCTTCCTCCTTTTCGTCTTTTCCGCAGCTTCCACTTCCTCCCTTCCTCTGGGCTGTCTCCCAGATCTCGAGTCTCCCCATTCACACCGGGACGCTGAGATCTCAATGAGTTCTCCTTTCCCAAAGCAGCTGCCTTGGAGAAGGGAGGGCTATGTTTAACCCAAAGGAATGAGTCACTAATGGTGAACTTTCAGGCAAACCGAGATGATATTTTGTGGGGGAGCGAGGATGTCACAGTGCTCTTCAGAGCCCCCTAGGCAGCTGTCTACTCGCTGACACACACCAGTTTGGCGCTCGGGCCTGTGCCAGGCTGAGTCTGAGCCAGGGAGGGAAGAAAGAGGCCCACGGGGACAAGACAGCCAGTTAGGAAACCCTCTGTAGGCACCTAGGCTGCAAAGCCAGCTGAGGCTGTTGGTCTGAATGGTGAGGTCCCATGAGGCCAGGTGGTGGCAGGGTCCCGTTCTGGAACTTCTGGCAGGGAGGAGCATCTCTCATCTGTTTGTCCCTACTAAGATGTTCAGTTGTGTTTCTGGGCTGGGCATCCCTGAGGCCTTGTGTCCCCAGACCTCCTGCCTTGGCTCATGGAAACTGATGACTATGACTTCCCTCTACAGGTCTGCTAGGGGCCCTTGTCCTTTTGAGCCTTCTCATCTTTTCTCTGCTTTCCTTCCTGATTCCTCCCTGACCCCCGTGACTCTTTCTGTCTCTGTGTGCCACTTCCTTCCTGCATTTTGGGAGAGACTTCACACGATGGGGGTAGGGGTGGGGTGGAGGTGGGGGGTGGGCTGTAGCACCACCCTGGGGTAGTGGCCAAGGTTCAGTCCAGCTCGGTATTGTTAGCCACGCAATGTGCTTTGTTTGATCTCCTCAGCCTCAGTTTCCCACCTGTACCGTGAGAGACTGGATCCAAGGGCTGGCTACTCAGAGGGAATTTTCTACCTTTGGAAGCGCTCCACAGTCTGTCTCTCCTCCTCCCACCTGGTCTCATATACCAAGTAGCCTGAATATCTGGGCAGCATCCGTCAGTGACTCTGGGGGGCCTCAAGAGCTTCGGTTAAGGGGGTCCTGAGGTTGGTTGTCAGAAGGCTGCTGGGGTCTGTCTACTGGGGAGAAGCTCCTGGGTGGTCTCTGTTGGGTGGGCCCTGGCTGTAGCAGCCCAGGCAAGAAGCAGCTTTGCCAACCAATCCCTCCTTTACAACCATGCTGGGAGGGACTTACAAGGGCCTGTGGGTGGTGTTCACGTATGGGGGGGGGGATTTCTTTTTAAGAGACAAGGTGGGTGGAATGGGGGAAGCCAGCTGGCTGTGGGCTCTATTTCTACTGACAAGGCTTTACCCTGTAGGTGTGAGGAATTCCAATTAAATATGCAGCCTATTTGTCTGTGTGTGGGAGAAGGTTTGCTGGAGGGAGGGGGACGGAGGCAGCGTCTCTGCGGCACACCAGCAAACCAGAAATTAGCTCCGTTCATCACAGGCACACGGGGCTTCCCTCAACCCTCCTGTGCACTCGCAGGAGTCGCAAGAAGGAGACAGACAGAGGAAGCCAGAGAGAGGTTGGGGAGGCGGGTTCCCGGCTGGAAGGGCTTCCGGAATTTCTGAGTGGGCAGGAAGGATTGCCCGATTCCTTGGCTCTTGGGGGTTTTTCCGGATGCTGGCAGTGGAGTTCCACTGGGGGCATCTGTCCCCACTAGGATGGCCAGGGTGGTCTGCGCTCACTCCTGGGAGGGTCTCTGATATATGTGGAGGAGACATATACTGTAGACATGGCAGCTACCTCTAGCCTGGGTAAGCTACCTCCTCCTCCCTTTCTAGTCTGCAGAGGCACGTGGGGAGCCTCAGCTGGGACAGTGATTTCTCTGTAAAGTAAACCCTAAGATGCTGGTTTTGAGGGTCATGCAGAGGCACTTTGGGGGGTTACACAGGTCCCCAGAAACTGCTGTCAGCCATTTTCCTGTCCCTCGGCTCTCTTATTACTCATAGATGAAATGGAGCAAATAGAAATAGTTTGTAGACGACAAAGACCAATCTATGCTGACCCAGAAAAAAAGAGTCTGTCTTTTGATAGTAAGATCATGTGGCTCTGGGGAGGTTTGAGTGAGGGCCCACATGTGAGACATTTGATGGTCAGTGAGCATGGCCATGGGGATGGTTGGCCAACCTGACCATTGTCCTCTTAGTCTTAGCTATCAAAACGCTGGTCATCTATTCAGACTGCTACCCCACCCTCTTACATCCATCTACCCTGGTCAGTCCCCTGCACTTCAGGTTGCTTATCTCTCCATTTGCTCTGCTACCATCACCTCAAATTCACTCTGCTAAAGGATGAAAACATGCCCCCACCCCCCCACCCCCCCACCCCCCGGCCACTTCAGAAGCAAAGCAGCTCCTCTGATACGGAAGGAGGGTGAGGGAGAAGGAGACTGTCAGATGGGTATTTTTCTGATCAAGGTACCCGAGATGTTGGTTGAGTCATCCCGAGATAGCAAGCGCCTCCTCTTCCGAGCAGCCCCAGTGTGAAGCCCGCTGAATATGGACGGGTGGTTGGCAAGTGGCTTCATGCCTGCCTGAAGGGTGGCACGTGGGCACAACTGGGATAGCTGGTAATGGGTACCAGGGAAGCAAGCCTGGTGGCACACGATGGGATGGATGTCGGGCAGAACAGGGAATAGCACCACTGAGGTCTTGTCTAGAAAAAGAAGGCTACAGAGGAAGCTATTGTGTGCAGATTAGCAGGCTGGGCCAGAGGCACCATTGGGCAACTGGGAAGGAAGTCTGGTACTTCCAGTCATCCAAGGAGGAATAGAAATGACAGCCTCTGGCCTACCTTCTCTGCTTGCTCCCTTCTTTCTGTCTCATCCCTGCTGCATCCTTCTTTTACTCCACCATTCTCTTCATACCCCAATCTATAGCAGCCCCCCCCACACACATTTATAAGGTAGGAAAAGAGGAGTGAGGCTGCCTCAGAGGAGCCCCCTGTATCAGAGAAGACAAGAACGTCTCTGAAGATGCCCTGCCAGGGTTCTAAGTTCAATGCCCTCAAAGATAAGGAGCCTGGGTCACACAGAGGAGGAGGACCTGTACTAGGCACTGCATTCTCTTTGTCCCTTGCTCCTCACTTGATAGGAAGGTGAAGTGTGGGTAGTGGCTTAGAGGAGAGGGCTGAAGTAGAGGCAGGAGAGCAAGTAGCGGTGGAGGGGACCAGAGGAGGCCAAGAGCAGAGAAATTGGACAGGGTGAGACAGGTCTACTTTGAGAATATTCAATTGGTAACATCGGGTTATATGAAACTATCTTTAAGGAGAGATACAACCCTTTCTCAGATCAGATGTTTGTGGGATATGTTGGGGAGACATCACTGGGCTGACAGGCCAAGGACCCTTGAAACTCAGCCGCAGTCCTCATCCATGGTTGTGAGGGACACTCTGTGGGCTGTGAGCTGGAGGGACAGTGCTGTGACACTTCCTACTCTTCTTTTCCAGAGCACCTGTGACATGTGATGTTGTGTGTTATATGGTTCTCAGAGATGACATCAGCACCTCCTCTAGGAACTTACTGACGAAGGAAAGCATCTCTGGGAGGAACACATACCTCCTCATCACTTTTTTGCTGCCCAAGACATGAGCTGAACGGTCCCTGCTCTTATTTTAAGGGAGGAAGGATTTCTTTTGGCTCGTGCTTAAGAAGGTACAGCTCTATTGTGGCAGGGAGAGCCTGTCAGTGGTAGGAGTCGATGGGGTGGGGTTTTTACATCTTGGCAGATCAGGAAGCAGAGAGCTCTGGTTGCAAGTGGGACCAGGCTAGGCCTAAAACAATCTGCACCCAGGGACCATCTATACCATCCACATTTCCTACACTAAAGGTTCCACAGCCCCCACCCCCAAACAAGTGTTCAAACAGGAGCTCATGATAGATATAATATCCCTCCTGACCCTCAGGGCTAGAACAGATGAGCTGTCCACAATTGGGAGTTTTTTCCTAAGCGCAGCCTCAAGCACACTAGAAGTGGGGCAGCAGACGTTCCTGCCTCTCAGGAGTACTTTTTCAGAGGGAAAGCCCTCTCTAGTTGGGATGGTCGGAGACTAGCTGGGCTGGCTGAAGGATTTCAGGAAGGACTACAATCCTGGGTAGGTGGGAGTGGGTCCCTTAAGCCACAGGTAGGGTTCATGCCGGGCTGGGGTGGTGGTGGGTGGCAACTATGAGGATTGCTTGAGACAGGATGGACAGGGAGGAGGCTGGCTGTACAGCCCCAAGACCCTGAGGGAGGGTCACATCGGGAGGAAGATGGGCAGGCATCTGCTGGGTCTACCTTGGACAGGGTCTCCCTGTAACAGCCTGGAGACATCTGGGAAGATCATCCTTTAGCTCCACGGTGTCCAGTCATGCTGCCCCCAGGTTCCTTCTACACTGCTGCTACAACATGCCTGTCGCCCCAGAGTCAGGGGTGTCTGAGCACAAGGGAAATATGAATGTCAGAGCTGCTTGGAGCCCCCCGGCTTCCTTCCCTCCCTCCCTCTTGAGCGAGAGGAGAGAACCCGACCATGAGGTATTTTCCACGCGCTAGGGATAACCTTGTAGGAGGAAGAGAGAATCCAATTAGACATGCAAGGCTGGGAGCTGTGTGGTGAGTGGGCCAAGCTTGCTTCTCGATTTCTGGCTGGCCTTCGGTGGGATGTGACAGCTCAACTCCATCATGGCTTCCCTCATGTTCCATTTTCTTCACTTGTGTTCTGATCGGTGCCCCACCTAACTCAGCATAGGGCAGTCCCCACAAGAGCAGCCCTGACTCAGCGGCGCCTCAGATGGCAGGGCCACACTGTTCCCTTCTCTTTAGCTGCCTCTAAATTTGGGTAGGGTGCTGCTTCCTGCTCCCCTGGGAGGTGGGTACCCACCCTTCCCTTCTTCAGTTCTCCCGAGCATATCTGAACGCTGCGGCAGCAAGTACCCATTTTATCCTGCTCTACTGGGGCGTGGCACAAGTAGTGACGAGTGACCGAGTTCCTTCCAGATCCTTCTTTGCCCAACTGTTCCTAGCAGCCAGAGGAGGTGCTCTCTGAGCCTAGATCTCCCTGCCTTCAAGGCATCCATGCTATCCTCATCAGGGGACATCTATGGCTGGACACCTGAGCATATTGGTAGAAAGTGGCTTATTGTGACCCTGTCAGACCCCTTGTACTTCTCAAGCCTTCAGCTGCTGTTCCCTTCCCTTTAAGCATACCAGGAGGGGAAGAGGCTGTTGGTAGAGGCGGGTCTGTGGCTACCCTTTCTACTGAGATGGATGGGCATGACTGGGAATGGCCCATCCTCCCATCCCTTGGTCCCCTGGATAGAAGGTTCTGGAAGTATCCTTTGGTTGTATGCTAAGTACCCAGGCCATTTTCAAGTCTCTTTATGTTTTACCCTTCTCTTCCAGCCCTGCTGTACCCATTCAAAGGGGACATTTTTAGGGAAGGCGAGCTCCTTGGTCAATCTTTGCACCCCTCCCCCCACATCCCCACTCCCCAGTCAGAGCCTGCCACTGCCCAGGTGCTGATTTCTCATTACAGGTTGTCCTTAGAGGTGCGAGGAACTCCAATTAAGCATTCAGTCAGTCTGCCTGTGTGGGGGCCTGAATTGTGGGGGAGGCTCCTTGCGCTGGTGAGGTGACTAATCCTCACAACACCAATTGTGAGCCTCTAGGGAGGAGGTGTGGGAAGGTGAGGTGGGGTGGGGGGAGGCGTAGAGGTGGGAGGAGGGGATTTCCTCGCACAGTTAACTGCTGCTGGGCAAAGGGTGCCTTTGGTGGTGGCCAGAGGAGAGTGTGTGCAGTCCTCAGAAATCAGAGCCACAGGGACACCATCCCCTCACAGAAAAGAACATACCCTGTGGTGGGGGTTCAAGATACCTCGTGTTTGAATTACCTCAACGCTTTCTGAGGAGCAGGCATGCCTCCTTCTTGCAACTCCAAGGTGGCCTCAATTTACCAGATAGATAGATAGATAGATAGATAGATAGATAGATAGATAGATAGATCTGAGCTATAGAGAAGTAAGTGACATATCAAAAGTCACTGAGCTAAGAGGTGACAGGCTGGACAAATGTGTGACTCTGAGGCCGGTGGGTTTCATGGTGTCACAGCAGCTCTGAGACAGGAACCCTGAGGGTCTCAAAAGAAGACCTGAGTCAGAGGACACAAGTACCTCCTGTCCCCCATTCTACGGAGAGACTAGACCCTCAGGAGAGAGCTAGCTAGGGTGGGTGGGTCCCTAGGTCCCCTTCCCGACTCACGAGACTGTGGGTAGTGTCTCTACTGGAATGTTGATTTATTCTTTACTTAAACATCTGTGGATGGAGTAGGCTACGTTCCCAGGCCTGGGCTTCCCACTGGTGAGGGCCAGGAAAGCCAGGATTTTAAGAAAAGAGATTCAGCCTATACTTGAAGCTCAGTAGCCAATGTAAGAGGTGTTGAGGGGCCCAATGGAAAACCGAATCGTCACCCCAGACCTGGGAGAGGCTGGATTTGAACCCTCCTCTGGAGCAGAGTAAAAAGAGATCTGTCCTTAGAGGAGGACACAGTGTCGGGGAAGCCAGCTGGACCGAGGCTCTGTAAAGCCAGCTCAGCCCTTCTCCCTTAGTCTCTGTTGAGAGCTCAGGCCAGTTGGAGACAGTTCCTTCATCCCAGGACACCCCATAAGAGTGGATCCAAGAGAAGTGCTGGGATCAGAACTTGAAAGAAAGCAGCAGCGGACTCAGCACGTGGGAAGTGATGGGTCTCCAAACCTTCCCGGTAAGTCTCCTTTCTGCACTTGTCATTTGACATGGAAAGTTGGTAGCTGCTTTCCTTCCCTAAGGAGGGCAAATGAGAGGTACCAAGCCTTAAACTAGCCCACAGGGGACACATACAAATGAGCCCTTAAGGAGCTCTGCTGGGTACTGCACAGAGGCAGATGCCCCTGGATGCTAGGGTTCTTGGATCCCTTGGTCCTAGTTACAGGCGTGTCTTTTTTACCTGAAAGAAATAGATTATAGTCTCCTTCCTTTGTGGTCAGGTTCACTCAGGCAGAAGCCTTTGTTTTCCAGACTTTTCCTGTAGCTTTGTGAAGCCAAGGGTAACTCATGCCTTAAAATCCATTTGTCCAAGGCTAGAGAGGTGGCACCACGCTCTTCCAGAGTTCGATTTCCAGCACCCACATCAGGCAGCTTGGCAGCTTACAAACTGGCCGTGTGGATTTCTGAGTTCGAGGCCAGCCTGGTCTACAAAGTGAGTTCCAGGACAGCCAGAGCTATACAGAGAAACCCTGTCTTGAAAAAACAAACAAACAAACAAACAAACAAACTGGCCGTGGCTCTAGGACCAAGGGGTCTGATTGCTCCAGAGTCCTGGGACATCTACATTGATAGAAGCATACCCCTTCTCCAGCCCCTACGTACACATGATTAAAAATAAAATAAATCTTAAACAAAAATCTATTTGTCCAGAGGAGTCTGCTTTCATAAGATGGCAAAATACATAGAATGGGGAACAGGGGCACTTGTGATCCTGCCTGAACCCCAGGTGAAGGTTTTGGGGTCTTATGTAATGTTTCATCAGCCTTTTAGGGTCTCAAAATTCTCCTTAGATACTCTTGAGAGGGTCCCTTTGGGAAGTGAGGCAGCTCCCCAGGGTGGGAATTACTGGGCCTGAAGGCACAGGTCTACCCTGCTTTGTGTCTACTGGGTGGTTGGGAACCTTGGGCTAGAGAAACAGGGATGGGATGCTCAAGGGTTGAGGATACTTCTCAGGTTCCAAGCACTCACATTCCCTGTGATTCGCTTAGAGCAGGCACCTCTCTCCTGGCACTCTGCCCTTAAGTCCTCTTAGTGAACTACCCTATGGGGTAGACATCTACCTATACCCCCCAAGTAAAGGAACCGACCCTCTCTGTGAACTAGCCACAACGCCCGCCCGCCCCCAACTTCCCGCCCACGCAAAGTCTCTCAGCTAACAAATATGTTTGCTGGGGTTCAAATCTGTAGTTCTCTCTTCGGAGCGCACGCCCTTGACCCTGGAATGGTAAATAAATAACCCCTTGCCCCCTGTTGAGCTGACCTCCGGTGCCTTGCGGAAGGGCGTTCCCAGGGCCATCACTTGGGGGAGGGGGATGGCAGGGGGGAGGGGCGTGACAATCCCTCTTCCGGTTCTTTGCCTAGCCCACAGCGTTCGTGTATTGCCCTTGGCAGGTAGGCGGCCTCCCTTGTCAGTCCTGTGGAGGAGTTGGGAGTTCCGGGAGAATCGGAGGGGGCCGGGGCTGGTGGAAACTCCCAGGCACGGGGCTGGGAGTGGGGAGGAGGGACACGGGGGTGGGTCCCAGGCTTTTCCCCACACTTCCTCAGGGATCGCTTTACATAACCAGGCCTGCTTAGTCACTGCGTTTTACTTTTTTTTGGAAACAATTTTCTCAGCATCACAGCTCCCCGTCTCCATCCCTTACTAGTCACCGGTGCTAGGGAAGTCCCTTTTCTCCTGTTCCCTAGGCAACCCAGCACATTTGCCTTTCAAATGCTCCAAGGCCTGGGCGGGGGTAGGAGTTCCCTCCCCCTGTACCCAGGCCTCCCACACAGCCACTCCTGCCTCAGTTGGCATGTCAGGTGGCCCAGCTGCCAGAGACATCTGGGGAGACCAAACTCTTGTACCCGACCTCGGACCTCTTTCTGGACCCTCTGGCTTAGGCTCCACGGCCCCCAACCCGTGTGTCTGGAGATGCCCATATGGGCTTTTGGATTTGGTTGGCTCTCATCCTTCTTCTCTTGGGGAGAGAAAGCAGGCCAAGAATCCCAGTGAAGTGGCAAAGCTGGGGCTCTCTCAACAGGGCCCAGGGAACTTGAGGACTGTCGAGGCCATTCTGCTGCTATATTTCAGGTGAAGGGCCCGGTATCCTGGTACCGGTCCTCTTAGGGTAGGGAGAGGATGTGGAGTGTGGTCTGCTTCCTTCTTTCTTGATGGCTCTCTTGAAACTGCTTGTGGCAACCTTGGTTACACAGCCAGTGCCCAGTGGCTTGGGAAAATTAGATTTGAGGTTCCCCCCCCCCCCCCGGGTGGCAGTAGGGTCTCTCTTGAGGTAAGAAATACAGGACAGAGAATTCAGAAGGCCTGACCTTGTGTGCCTCCTCCACTTCCTAATAAAAGGCCGAAGCAGTTTTTACAATATCTCTGTCTCTGCTGTCTCTTGCTGTTGTGAGTGTGTGTGTGTTTGTGCGTGTGTAACTACAGGCTCATGCATGTCACGGTACATAAGTGGAGGTCAGAGGACAACTGTGGGAGTTGGTTCTCTCCTGTCACCTGGGTCCCAATCTTCACTGGGCTTATTGGTGGCAAGCATCCTTTACCCACTGAGCCATCCCACAGACTCCTTTAATGCTGACTGCAATGATACAAAGCACTGGGTGTTCTGAATTACGGGCAGTTGTTCCAACTATACAACAAAGTAGTACAGTTTCGCAGAATGCGTAGAATCCCTTTGCTCCCCCGTTCAGCACACGTTTGTGGGATACCTAGTCTGTGCTAAGTGTTGTCCACCTCCTTAAAAAATACGAGGTCTAGACCTCATCCTTGAGCGGAGTGAAACTGCCCAGGTTTATCCATCGGACAGTGTTGGAGAACAGCAGTTTTCACACAGGGCCTGTGGACCACATGTGGAAAATCTCACACACTCTCAGAGGGTGGTTAATTAGGGGAAAGGTCTTGGGAATGTATAGGAACTGTGAACAGATTTCAAAAGGTTGGCAGATGAGCAGGAGTTAGAAAATTCTGCACCTTGAGGATGTTTGAATGTGTGTTTCTCTAGGGCAGCGCTTCTCACCCTTTGCAATGCCGTGACCCGCTTAATACAGTTCCTCATGTGGTGGTGAGCCCCAGACCATAAATAATTTTGTGGCTACTTCATAACTGTAATTTTGCTACTATTATGAATTGTGAAATACCTGCGTTTTCTCATGGTCTTAGGTGACCCCCGTGAAAGGGTCATTCGACCCCCAAAGGGGGTATGACCCATAGGTTGACAAGCACTGCCCTAAGGAGAAGCCACCACTTGTTTCCTACTGGGGATGCTAGTTCTCTAGAAGGTTCTCTAGAGGCTGGCCCAGTTCCAGAAGCAGCAATGCTTCAGGGTATCATAGGAAGGAAGTCTACATCTGCACACATGTGGAGCTCAGTGTCCACAGTGACATCTTAGGAGCTTCCAGACCCCTGCCATGATCACGGGAAGGGCCCTTGGCAGAGAGAGTCCCAGGAGATGTCCCCGATCTCAGGTACCCGCTTCACGTAGGGGCACACCTGGCTTCTCCACTGAAAAGAGCCCCACACTCCACTAGGGGAGGCTGAGTGAGCTGGCCTTCCGCTGCTGTGGGTTACGTTTGCGCACGCAGCCAGATTCTCAGGCCCAAACCTCACTTCCTTTCCTTTTTATATTTTGTTATTTCCCAGTCCTTTCTTGAGGATAAGCAGGGATATCCAGCTATTTTCTTGTCTTTTCTTGTTATTTCTTTCATGTTGCTGTCCCTCTGAGCAGCGATGGATATGGCTGTCCTGTCCAGTTGGAAGGATACACTTCCTCCAATTTCCACGTGGCCACTTCTTCCTGGCTTATGGCTTCTGTACTGACACTTAGTGTTGCTCTGTTAACCTTCACAAAGGCCAGGGCCCCCCAACAACAGCCTCTTTGGTATCCTCAGAGGCTCCCACTAGCTTTCTTGGGGTTGGTGCACAGATGTTCAGTGAGAGACCAGACATCGTTCATTCAACCAGGCTCGTGCTCTTTAAGCAGGATCTCAGCATGGCGAGCATCAGGCTAACATGCTAATAATGTCCATATCACAAGTGATGCCTTCCAACTGCTTCTTGCAATCAGGGGTTGTAGGAAAGCCCAGGGTGACTCTCATCGGCCCCGCGTCACCTCTCCAGGTCTCAGTGCCTACATTTGTAGCAGGCTGAGGACTGCATCAGTTCTAGGCTGTCACAGAGATAGTCTCTGGCATGCGGCAGTACCCTGTGTTGGCTAGTTCCCTTTTGTTCCTGGCACCCCTGTCCCCAGAACTCAACACAAAGTGATGTTCGTGGGAGAATGATGACAGAGGGGGATGAGGGAACACAGGACAGATAGTGGAGGATGAGGAGATGCAGGAAGAGAACCATAATACTAAACTCAAACTATAGGCTTGGATGGGAGGATGGGCTCAGAAGCCAGAGCTGGAGAACGCACTGGAAATAAGCAGGAAGAGGCAGTGCAGGTCTCTTGTGGCTGTTTACACATAACAGGCACCTTGATTTTAGGGAAACTGAGGCAGAGGAGTGGCCAGGACAGCTCTCCCTCGCTTTGAATTTTGACCCCATTGCCAACGTCCCGACCTCCCGTCCTGGGAGCGGTGCCAGGCTTGGGTGCTGCCAGCCGGGAGCTTGATTTAGCACAAGCCTTGTTAAGAGAAGCTAATTAACAAACCTGCATTTAAATAAGCAGCTGCCTGGGTGTTTGTAACCACCGCCTTATTGAATTGTGACAAGTTATTAGCCCTTGCATGTTAAATGAAACAGAAGCATCCAGGAAAAACCCCTAAATCCAATCTGCATAAAGCAGATTCCTGCGGAGAAAATGACGGGCGGGCGGCAGCAAAAAACCAAAACTGATTCACTCCGCTGCTTTGGGGGAGAATTCCAGGCCTTCACTCTGGGTTACGTAACCCTCTGTCAACAGTGAGGACGCCAGGAGGAAAAAGCACAGGTGCTGTGGAGGGGGACCATCAGCGATGCCTCGGGCTCCATCCACACGATGCCTGCAGGTGCCCCTAGAGCGTGTGTCCATCACTGTGCCCACCCCTCGGCACCACCGTGTGTCCACCTTTGCTACTTAGCTTGACTCTGCTTGCCCCAGATCTACAAGTTACAGTGGGGTAGCAGAGCATAAAGCCCAGGCAGGGCCTGGCCTCAGGTAACCTCGCCTAGGAATTGTCTCTTTCCACTTTCTTTTTTACTTGGTGGGAGTGTGTGAGCAAAGGCCAGATTTAGGGCTGCTCTTCTTCCTTAAGGCAGGGGTGCGCAGGGGGGAAGGTGGGGGGGCAGAATGGTGGGAGCCACTGGTTTTCAGTGGTCTCTAATCAAGGATACCAGTTCTTAAAGAAGAGGACCAGGAAGTCCTTGTCACTACGAGACAACTTTGGTAATCTGGCCAGGGCCTTCCCTTTCCTGTCCAAAGCTGGGCTCAAAGCTGAGGTCTTATCGGAATTCCAGACTGAAGACGATAGCTCCGGGCGGGAGAGGGGGCAAAGGAGTGGGATATTTTGAAACATGTCTGTCTGGCCACAGAAATTGTTCTTTAGGGGAGGAAAGCTGAGAGGGACGCTAAGTGGCAGAGGCAAGATGATCAGAAGTACAGTTGACTTGAATGGCCCAGACTCTGTCCCTTGGTAGAAGACATATGAACCTAGAAACCCAGCGCCCTCCATGAAAATAAAGACACTAGGTAGGAGGCAGGGTCCTCGGAGTTTGGCGTGGAGGATGTTATCTATCAGTGAGTGCTAACAGAGGAGAAGATGGAGAGTAGGGAACGGAGAACTGTCCCTTGGGGTTTGTGGGTGCCTGGAAATGGAGTCTGGAGGCGATGGTTGTACCCGAAAGAGGGCAGACACTGGAGTCAAGAGAGGCTGGGTTTAAATCTCCGCCCCAGTTCTAACCAGCTTATAGGACTCTAGCTAAAGGAAGTGACTTCTCTGAACCACCGTTTGTTTCCTTGTGTTCAAGTGGAGCTTATGCTGGTCTTGTAGTGTGGTGTGAGAAGGAAATGACCCTAAACGATATGCCTTTAGGACACGTCCAGTACAGAGTAGAAATGAAACCCGACCTGCCCCCTTTCCCAGCAAGAGAAGCGCTAAGCCTTCCATTCCGGAGGGTTCTGGATTAGCGCTTCCACGATGGGACCCCCCCCCCAGACATTGTTGTATCCTGTGCATGTTTCCCCTGGAGAGAAGTTGGGGTGTACAAAGGGAAAAAAGGAGTCCCCTTGGATTGGATCCTGATGTTTGGGAGTGAAATCTCCACTAGGGGTCCCCTCCAAGAATACCCCCAAGCTGCCTCTCTTGGAGGCTGATGAGATCCACATTCCGGGTAAAGGGATGGTACTTCAGGAGAATGAGGAAAGGTAAATAGTGAGAAGAGCTGAGAGCTGAAGGCCTGCTCCAGACATGGAAGTCAGGCTGTTGAGTAGTTTACACAGGAGAGGTGGGCAGAAGACAAGAATTAGAGCGGGTCTTACATTTCCAAATGGCCTTTGCTAATGGATGCTATTGTTCACGCCTGGGGAATTGATTGAAGCCGAGGAAGCAGGTGAGGGCAGCGGCTCTCTGACAGAGAAGCTTGGTTTCCGCAGTACCCGGACCCTCTCACTGAAGTCAGAAACAATTCTTGGTCTAGATTCGAGTTGCTTGGGGATGGCAGAGTGAAGAGGATTTAGTAGGTCAGGATAGCATTGGCTGCTCGGTCCTCAAGCACACGCAGGGGTTAAGTTCTCCAAGTGCTTGAGCCTGGATGGGGAGTCAGAGGGTGTTTAGGCTGGGGGCCTGTGGACACTCTGTGAGGTGCCTGACTCCCTACAGGGAACAGATCCCAGGACCACCATAGAAGATGAGATGTTTATATTCAACCTTAAGGGATGCTCTAGGCAGGTGAGTGGGAGATAATGTGGCCTGAGTCAGGCAAAACTCAACTAATATTCTGCCACACACACTGTGAATGCCCTTGCAGGGTGTACAGGGAGAAATAGGTCACAGGCCTGGCCTGGGAACCCTGGAGGGAAGTAAGAGGGCTGTGGTTGAAGCCTTTGGGAGTGGAGCCACTTCTGCCAGGATGCTCTGTGGGGAGGGCAGTGGGAGGTACCTGGGAAGGATAATGAAGGAGGCGGGGTGGGAGGAAGGAGGAAAGCCTAGGCATGGACGCGGCTTTTCAACTGAAGCGTCTCCTAAAGTTCCTGGAGATGTCCCTGGGATAAGAACCCATTGAAGGGATTCTTATTACTGGGGTGTGTGTGTGTGTGTGTGTGTGTGTGTGTGTGTGTGTGTGCGCGCGCGTGCGCGCGCGCCTGTGATGAGTGGTGAAAGAGACCTTTGCGGGCCAGTAGGTCTCAGAGTTAGCAGGGCTGTGCAAGGGAGAGGAAGATTGCAGAAGCCTGAGTTATGGCAGTTGCGTCTGAGGTGGGCAGGCTGGGCAGTTGGGAAACACAAACAGGATCTGCTGCTTCTTAGCCGTGTTACATCTCACATGCTTGTGAGGAGCGCCCTGGACAATTACTTGATGCTATCTCCACCTGGCCTCAGTTTACCCATGTGTAGAATGGGTGGGTGGGTGAGAGGGGGATGTTTAGACCCATTGTCTTGCTTTATTTCCCTTCAGCCCCCAAATACTGTTGGCAGAATTCTAAATAGGTAGAAGTTCTAAATACTGGAGGGTATTTTGGTGGCATGTACCATCCATCCTTTGAACCCACGGAGCTTCTGAACGCTGAGGCTCATCCTAGGAAAGTTATCACAGAGGTGAATGAAGAGTTAGCTTATCTGCTCACGTGTTTGTTGCAGCCTTGGTGATAATTATATATATTTGAGGGAAAAAAAGAGACACAGCCTAATGTCCAACAGTAAGGGATTGGCTGAGGAAATTATAGTACACCCATATGGTAAACTACTTCTGCAGTAAAAAAATCATGGTTCGGAAGATTATGTGTTGACATAGGAAAATGTTAATGATATATTGCTAAGTAAAAAAGCCGGCTACATTACGGAACGTACAGTATGATACATTCATTTTCAAATTTTTTGATTAGGACACAGACCAAATCTTTAATTAATGTCATTTTTTTCCCTTCTTCTCTTGGCAAGCAAGAGGAGTATTATCTGGAATAATGTAACCAGAAAAATGAAGCAGAGAGACAGAGTCCCACACTGAGTGTGTCACGTGGATTCTGAAAATCTTTGGGATGGAGAATAGGCTGTTGGCAAGTCAAAAACGTGGAGAAGCTGAGAAACGGTGGGACTTCAGAAGTCGGAAGCCAGCCTGAGTCCAGGGGACTCCAACCCTTCTTCACTTTGCAAACTGTTGGGCTTGCCTGCATCTTCAGGGCAGCTCGTTAGAACGAAGGCAGATGCCATGCCAAGTACAGTCTCTCGACTTCCAGTTTATGCCAATACACTGCCCCACAAAGACTGTGCTGATATTTATGGAGGACCCTGTGTGTGAGCTTCCTGAAATGAGACTGTGCTTCCTTCATCCCTACCAGTGGACGTCTGTGCAGGTCAGAAGGTGGCAGGCTGCCTCCTGAGACCATAGCACAGTTTTGGGGTAACTTCCCTAGGAATATTGGGTCCTCTGGAGCTGATCTGACACCTCAAGGGAAAACCAGTATCTGGGTACTCCTGGGCTGGGCATCTTAGGCTTCCCAAAGAGCATGCCTTCAGTTTGTCAGACACTTGTTTGAAGTGATTCTCCTGCCTTAAAATGGCTTTCCTCTCCTGTCCCCAGCTGACTAAACTTCCCAACTCAAGGTTCCAACACACCATCTCTACTGAGCTTAGCTTCGAGACAAGGGTGCAAGTGGAGATGGTTTTGGCTCTTGTTAGCCTAGTGACTTGTGGCTTCCCTTCTCAGTCACCTGCACTATTACTGTAGCTCCTGACATCTTGCTTCTACCTTGAGCCCTAAAGCAGCCAGGGGGAATCCTGCTAGAGCCTCTGTAGAATGTCTCATACATCTGCTTCCTGCCCCAGTAGCTCCTGACACTCATGGGAAGAGCAGAACTTGGATAGGCCTGCCTGTGATCTCTACTCTCTCATCTCATATCCCCCTACCCTGGTCTGGGGCTCACTCTCCTGAAGCCACAGCCTCCTAGCTCCACTTTGGACACCCAGGGATATTCTTGCCTTAAGCCCTTTGCCTTGGTTGGTTCTCCTCGGAGTCCTCCCAGATTTCTGTAAGCCTCCTCCCTCACCTCTTGTACATTTTTTGGTTCCAACATCGCCTTTTTAGAGAGGTGCTCCCTGGCACACACTGTAGCTTTCACCTCACTCTGCAGCACTGATCCCTTGTACCGAGTACCTGGTGACCCCCCCACCCCTCACCCCCCTACCCATAGTCTGCAATGCCTTTGACTTTTAATTTTGGTCACGGTATTGGAATTGGGCCTGGGGTCTTGTGCGTGCCAGGCAAACATTCTACTACTGCGCTATGTCCTCAGCTCTCTGTACTTTCTTTATTTTGCAACAGGGTGGAATTAGATTGTCCAGGTTGGCTTTGAACTCAGTCTGGAGGCCACGTAGACCTCTTCCTGTCTCAGCCTTCTGACTAACTGGAATTACAGGCCTGTTCCACTAGACCAAGCTACATTGCTCTCTCTCTCTCTCTCTCTCTCTCTCTCTCTCTCTCTCTCTCTCTCTCTCTGTGTGTGTGTGTGTGAGATGAATGCACGTGTGTGAAGTTGTGCATGCTCATGAGTGCACAGAGGGGCCAGGTGAGGACACTGGATGGCCTATCTGTCACCTCTCACCTTACTTACTCCCTTGAGACGGGGTCTGTCACTAATCCTGAGACTTGCTGCCTTGAGGCATGCCAACAAGCTTCCAGGAGCTCTCTGTATTAGAGCAGCTACTTAAAAAATGTTTAATGATACAAAAAAAAAGATTAAGAGCTTGGGAACCTTTCCCCAATCAGGATAGCATTTGGAGAGGGTTTAGGCCATACTCAGTGTTCATGGGTGACAGTGACAGTAGAAAGATAGGTACAAGTTCAGCTCCCACTCCAGACCCCACCTCTCTTTCTCCCGGCCCTAGAACCCCAGTCTCTATTGCATACACCTCAAAGGCTTCTTTTGTTACTGTAAGTACTGACCCACTCACCTTCTCCTGCATGTACTCATCATATCTCTTGAAAACACCCCAGGTCAATAGAGCACAGAAGCCTTTGGGACTGACCATGCCCATAGCAAGTGGAAGGCCCTTCTGAGAGGCAGAAAGGCACACAGGAGGTCAGGGGAGAGGGTCAGGGAAGGGATAGACCAGAAGATGTCATAAACGTCAGGGGGATATAAAAGGAAATACCAAGGCTATTCTTGGGTTGCTATGCTGTCAGAGATTTTGGGGTACTTGGGGTTCTGGAGAACACAGCTGAGCTGGAGCCTGTCTTTGGAGGGTCTCGAGCCATCTCTGCGGGCTTGCTGGTACAGTCCCCACTTTGTACATTTTACAGGCTTCTGGAGAAAGGGGGAGTTGGCTCCTCTCAGCAAACAGACGGGGTTTAATTGCTGTTACTGTCAGTGTAGTTGCAAATATCATATAAAAAGGGCTTTTTGGCTAATTGTTTTTAGGATAAAAATTCAAGAACTATGTATAGATATTATGCATCCAGGGTTCTTTAAAGATCAAACTGTTTCTATTACCCTTAAACACAGTCTTTAGCACGAGGCACTTAGATCTGCAAGCGCCTGGGACATGCAACAATCCCCCAGGGCTTTGAGCTGCTGGATCAGGGTGACAGAAATCACTTTTGCTGTGGTTGGGGGAGGACATAGAGACAGCCAGCACCCTTTGGTTGGCCAGAGGCCCAAAAGAGTTAAGTCGGTTAAGCTGGTAATTCACAGGCACCCTTAGCCTCAGGCAGTAGGCTCCGCCCTAGCCCATGCACACCCAGAGAGAAGCTGAATTATGTGGGCTTCTGGGTCGGGAGGGTGCAGTGAACTGTAGTGTCCACCGGGCTTCTGGACAGACCCACGGATGCAGGTTGTGACAGAAGGCAGCCTGAGCAGAAGGGCTTCCAGCGGCTCCCTTCCCTCACCTCGGCTCTTCTTCCCTCTCCCTGAAATGGTACAGTGAGATTTTTCATGCTGCACAAATAAAGCAAATTCATATCTATTCATTGCTTCCCGTCCTCATGTTCAAGCCTCTCAAATTTTAATTTGGGAGCTTTTAGAAAGGCAAATTTATTTGTGACACCATCCAAAATCTATTTTATTGGAATTCTATTCTCAAAGGATGCACTTGACTCCTGAGAAAGCTGTGGGCTTCTCCTTTTGATATTTTCCCAAATGGCGTGTGTGTGTGTGTGTGTGTGTGTGTGTGTGTATCCACATGTATGCACATTCACTTTTGGAGTCTCTGCATGTCTTATGTACAAACACATAATGCATATTCACAAGGCAGCTACAGAACTGTGTATACATACATATGTATTCGTCACGTACACACGCAATACGGCGGAGACTCCTGTAAGCCAATATTTAAGTTCTATTTAATTTATATAACAAACATTTAATAAGTGCTTACAATTCATTAAACACCATCCCAGGCCCTAGGCATAAAACAGTGAGCGAGTCAGATAAAAATATAATAAAAAGCCTCAGTCTTGGGGAACTGATGTTTAACTTTATGGGATTCTTAAAGGATTGCCGACAAATGTAAGGTAATATGCGTGAAGGTCACTGAGTGAGCTGGCTGTGGGTGACACCACAGACCCATGGTCCCTACATACAGACCTGCCCTTCCGAGTGCAACAGCGTTGTTCACAGCGTTGTTCGGGCTCCTTGCCATAGATGACCTTGCAAGGGTGCTAGGCTAGGGCTTGGTGCAGTGTCAATGAAAGGGGGGGGGCAGGATTGATGGGATATTTCTATGGTGGACTATGTTTTGTGCATGTATGCATGTGCACATGCTTGTGTGTGTGTTTGTGTTTGCGTGTGCATAGGCCGGGGGACAATCTTGGGTGCTGTTTCTCAGGTGTCATCGACCTAATCTTTTCAGACAGTCTCTCACTGGCCTGCAACTGTTAAGCTAGGCTGGCTGGCCACAAGCCCCAGGGATCTGCAGTGCCATTATGAGCGAGTGCTGTCATGCGTAGCCTTTTAAACATGGCTTCTGGGTTAAACTCGGTTCCTCATGCTTGTAAAACAAGGGCTTTACTGACTGAGCCGTCTCCCCCCAGATCCCTTGGGGACCTTTCATCGTTTTAGCCTGACAATGATACTGGATTGTGACTTTGGTTCTACACCCATGCTGTCAGGCTTTCCTCTGTAAAGCCTTCCTTGCTCTTACCAGTTAGAACCAACAATGCTCCGTGTCTGTGTGATTCATCCAGTACCTGACATGCTTCGCCTTATTTAAGTATCAGTAACCCTCTCAAAGAGCAGTCAGGATTTCAGGATTCTGGCTCTGCCTGTAGGGCACTCTCAGCCCAGAGTCTTAGGGCAGACACACCACCTGCAATTGCAAATGGAGTCCCAGGTGGAGGGCAGAGGCACCACAGGATGTAAGAAGGGAGGTGGTGACAGGGGCATGGGGGCAGGGTGCTCTTGGGGCTTCTGTGCCTCCTGAAGGAAGCCTCAGGGACCTTTCCTAGTCCTCCCCATCACCCCTGTAGCTGTGATGGTCATATGCTCTGCTCTGCAGTTTAATTTTTTTTAGACAGCACTTAAAATATGGTGATAAAAATACATATTATATAATATTTGGAAAAACATCTAAGCCCAAAGAAGAACATAAAAACCACTTCCAATTCTACAGCTGCTGCCTGGATTTGACTCTTAGGAACATGTTGGTGGGTATACTTTCCAGTTTCTTCTCTTGTGCATATTTTACCATACACCCAAATGGGGTAGGTTCCATCTAATTATTTTTACTGAGCTGAAGTCACCCTGTGGGGCAGAAACAGTGTCCTTTACAAGTGTACCTGTAGATATTCCCTGATTGCCCCTGATTAATTATGGATTATCTCTTTCCTTTTCTTTTTCCTTTCCTTTCCTTTCCTTTCCTTTCCTTTCCTTTCCTTTCCTTTCCTTTCCTTTCCTTTCCTTTCCTTTCCTTTTTCCTCTCCTCTCCTCTCCTCTCCTCTCCTCTCCTCTCCTCTCCTCTCCTCTCCTCTCCTTTCTTTTCTTTACTTTTCTCTCCTTTCCTTTTCTCCCTCCCTCTCTCTCCCTTCCTCCCTAACTTCCTTCCTTCCTTCCTTCCTTCCTTCCTTCCTTCCTTCCTTCCTTCCTTCCTTCCTTCCTCCCTTCCTCCCTTCCTCCCTTCCTCCCTTCCTCCCTTCCTCCCTTCCTTTTCTTCCTATCTTGCTATATAGCCCAGTCTAGCTAGTTTAGGATCCTCCTGTCTCAGCTTCCCACATGCTGGGCTTACAGATGTGAGCAACTATGTCCCACATCTGTCTAATAAAGTGTATTGGATTTGCTTTGAAGGCCAGATCTGTGCATCCCTGATTGGTCTCTAACTTGCTACACGGTTGCTGATGACCCTCAATGTCTGATTTCCCCGTCTCCCTCTCCCCAGCATTGAGATCAGAGGCTCACACCACCACATCTAGCTTAGGTAGCACTGGAAACGCAAACCAGGACTCGGTGTATGCCAGCAAGAACTCTACCATCTGAGCTGTGCCCTAGCCCCATAGCTTAACAACTTCTAATCTGCTTTTTCGTTTCACATAGCAATTGCCAAGATCCTCTTTATATTGTGTTTATTTCAGTAACTGCATACTGTTCCACAAGCCACTATTAGCTGCCAGTTTTCTTACTGGGTAAACAGGTCATGGCTAATTTTTAATTTTTAATTTTTTTTTTTTTTTTGGTATTGGGACTTTCTACTTTGTAACTAGTATAAGCCACCTGGCAGTGAACTGTACTGTGGATGATATACGCTGTTCACACCTTCTATAATTTACTGTACTTAGCATGCCTCAGTTTATTTTGATAGATATCACTTTTTTAAATATAATTTTTGTACAGGTTTCTAAAAGTAGCCTTGGGACAAAGCCTGTATACATTGTAAAGGCACTTGGTGTTTGATGCATGGGGCAGCATTACCTTACAAGAGAGTGATCAGCAGTTCGTACTCCACTCCCACTGGTGACATGTGAGAGGATGCTGGGTATTAGATAATTTTAATACAAAGCCACATTCAAGCTCTGCCAGTCCAGTGGCCATAGTCACCGTGGGCTGGGAAGGAGGACGATCTCTTGTTTGGTCTGCATTTCTCACTGTCTGTGTAGAGATGTTCATTTCTCATAGGTTTATGAAGCTTTTCTTTTAACAGAAGTTTCTGGACTATGGGTGTGGCTCAGCATCAGGGTGCTTGCAGAATACTCTTAAGGCTCTGGATTCTATCACCTTCCCCACCCAAATTATCCTATTTATGGCTTTTGCTGTTTTTTTTTTAATCTAATGATTTTCTATTGAGTGCTAAAGTAGATTGATAACTGCTAAAATGTATAGAGTGCCCAATGTGACAGACACTGTCCTGAGCATTTAACCTGCTGCTCGTTTTTTTTTTTCCTTCTTACAGCCCCGCTAGGGATAGCTATGTATGTCCATGACAGTGACATTTTGTCATCTGTACATCGAGTTTTTCCAAAGTGCATTTTCTTTTAATCAGCCCTTGAAGGTTTTTTATATTTATGGTTTCGAGGGTTTTACACAGCTGCGTAACAAGTGTCAGTGCAGTTTATTCTTTTATGATTTAACATTAAAAGTTAACATTCACATATATAATTTCACATAGTTAATTTTGGATTTACTGTGATTGTGGGTTGGGAAAGAACGTTAATAGCTCTGTCGCTGCACTGGGAAGTGAACCCAGGGCCTTCCATATGCTGGGCCAGTGCTCCACCACCGAGCTACAGACACGGCTCCTCCTAAGTGCTCCTCCTAAGTGCTCCTCCTAAGTGCTCCTCCTAAGTGCTCCTCCTAAGTGCTCCTCCTAACGGCTCTGTTTGGAGACTCAGTCCCAGTAAGCTGTCTGGAATGGCTTGAAGCTTGTGATGTAGCCCAGGCTAGACTTGAACATGTCATTTTCCTGATCCAGCTTCCTGAGTGGCTGGGAAGGGGAACTGGTAAGTCCCTCCTCACACTGGGCTGAGTATTCTAGTTGGCTCTGTATCTTCCTGTTCCACCTCAAGGACATATCTGTGATTCTTCCTCCATAGCTACACTATATACTGTAGTTTCCCAGTATGTGTCAATGTCAGCCAAACAGCTCCATGAGTCCTCTTTGGCAAAATTTTCTTGAATAGTCCTTATGAGTCTTCGTTCTTCTTCTCCTTTTTCATATTTGATACCGTAAGCTCTGATAAAAACATTTTAAAATTTCTATTTATTTTTATTATGTGTATATGGGTGTTTTGCCTACATGTATGTCTGTGTACCATGTGTATGTGGTGTCCATAGAGGCCAGAAAGGAGTATTAGGTTCCTTTGAACTGGAGTTACAGATGGTTGTTAGCCACTAGTTGGATACTGGGAATTAAACCTGAGTCCTCTGGAAGAATAGCCAGTACTCTTAACTGCTGAGCTTTCTCTATAAAAATTTATAGTTATTCCAATAAAATTTATGTATAGCAAACAAATTAATTTAGAGACTATCAACTTACGAACTCACTCTATCTATCTATCTATCTATCTATCTATCTATCTATCTATCTATCTGCAGTCTGTAGCTACCTATGTATATATGTGCATATCTATCTACCTACTTACATAATCATGTATCTAACATCTACCTACCGCTTCAAGCCTTTCATTTCTTTTCTGAAACATTATAAAAATCTTCACATTTATTGGATATTATTTCATTGCTGTTTCATATCCCTTTAATTTAACATATAAGTGACTCTACCATGTTTTGTGGAGCAAGTATCAGTTCAAACATGATGGCTTTTGTGTTTCTAAGTATCAAGGACTTTTTAAGATGTGCTTCTTAGATGTGGAGACGCAGTGATTTCAGAACCTTTCTGTGGTTGAGAGGACCACGACATGGAATATTTACAATGGCAGCAGCATCAGATACATCCCACCTAGCCCAAAGTTCACAACACAATTCTTTTGAGGTGGTAGACACGGGGTTCCTGTATGTGACTTCACATTGGATTGCCAAAGACTGAGTCAGATGTCAGCAAATCCAGCGGAGGGATTACAAGCAGTATCCTAGACTGGCCAGCGTACCAGGCCATTGGGGTATGGCATCATGTATCTTCCTCAGCAACCCTCAGATGTTATGCCATGTTTATGTGTAGGATCATGTGTATGTTTATTTCATTTCTCCATTGGGTTTTGAGCTTCTCTGGGGTATTTAGTACTATCCTTCTACAGCTTCCTACAAAACCTAACAGAGAGATGAGAAAGGAAAGAGTAGAGGGAGGAAGGAGGAGTCTGCCTGGTCAGCCTTGAGTGGGTTGAGTTATCTTTTGCTACGGAAACTATCAACAGCTCAGAATGGAAAGAAGGCTTCTCTACATGGCGTATGGTGCTGGCTCTGGGGAGAGGGTATATCAGCCGTCACGGTTCCTTTCATCTGCCCCCCCCCCCGTGCTATCTAAGGGGACATTCTTGCCTAGGCCAAGAAAGAGCTATATAGTAATTGTCAATACTCCAGGTGGTGATGCCCAAAGGGGCCTTGGTGGTCATGTAGCCAACTCGGCATCCAAGTTGGCAGGATACTGAGGCCAGGAAGACGAGCAATCTCAACCAAGGTCAATAAACTCATGTTAGGCAAGTTCGCAGTCTCTCTGGAAGACATCTTGTGGCCTAAGCCAGTTTGGAAACTACAGAGCACTTTCCTGTGGGAGAGAAGAAGGAAGAGGCTGTTTGATGAAAGGGAAGGCAGTGGAGGATGTTGGGAGGTGGGGGAGGGGGTCTGTGGATGGTGAGTCTGGTGTGTGGTCAATGCTGCAGGGTATGTGGTAATTGGAGGAAGCTATGCTAGGCCTGTGCCAGCAGAAGGACCTAGGGAAGAGAGTAGTTCTTGAGAGAGACAATGAAGGCCGAGATTGTCAACCTGGCTACCCATTCTAAATGTGTCAAAGGCAATGTGATGAGAAGTGGTACTCTAGACAGGACAAGTGTTGATGCCAGTGCACACGGTAGAGCTCAGGGTACAGGGTTGGACATGCACCAGTGCAGGAAGGAGGCGAGCAGAGCCTTCCCAGGGGGACTGGGAAACTGGGGCAAGCACCCCGGAATGGCTAGGGAACAAGTTAGCGTGGAATTGGGTGCTAAATTGTGCGGCACAGCTTGCGCTAAGTGGGAGGCGGCAGGTGGGGGGGGGGTAGGAGGGCGGGGCGGGCCCTAGAGTCCCAAAGAAGGCACCTGAACAAGAGGATTTTGAATGATTTCAAAAGAGCAGTTTTCAGAGAGACAGGGTGCAGGGTAGATTGGTCATGCTTTTTAATCTCCTGTATTTCGTGTTGATGCTTTGATAACCTGAGGGGTGCTTGTTCTGGAAAGATGTCCCTTCCAAGGCTGCCTACTTCCTAGAGGCTGCCTGCAAGCACACCTGTCACGTACTCACTAACCAGCCCCAAGCCCGTCTCTTCAATCACTTCCTTTCCCTCATCCTCTCATACCTAGCCAATATTCCCTGCCCCACGTCACCCTAGGGCAGGTGCCAGGCGGCTGGGACATACCCCGATCACCCCAGAGCCCACTGATACTGTGCCAGCTCACCAGGGCTAAGCTTGCTAGGGCTTGCTTGCCCTCACTCTGCTCTTTTCCTGCAGAAACCACAGCGAAGGCTTCAGGCCACACTCTCCTCGGCTGCCTCTGCTTCCTGACACACCCCGGGACTTCCCCATGTGACTTTGTGTGGCACAGCCTGGCAGGTCTCCTTCCCTTGAAAGTGAGTAATACAAACTTCTCTCAGTGGGATTGATCTCTCCACACCATGCCTATAAATTATGACCTGGATGCCCTTGAAAGGAAGGCTGGGTGGGTGGGGGGGCATGCTGGAGAAATGGCTCAGTGGTTAAGAGCACTGACTCTTCTTCCTGAGGTTCTGAGTTAAATTCCCAGCAACTATATGGTGGCTCACAACCATCTGTAATGGGATCCTATGCCCTCTTCTGGTGTGTCTGAGGACAGCTACAGTGTACTCATATACATAAAATAAATAAAACTATTTTTTAAAAAAAGGAAGGAAGGAGGGAAGGAGGGAGAGAGAGGAGGAGGAGGGAAGGAAGGAGGGAGGGAGGGAAGGAATGGGCCACTGTTACCGAGGAAGGAGAAGATTTTGCTGGGAGATAAACTAGGGTGAAATTCTGCTCTTTGCTTTGTGGCCAGGGCCTCTGGGTTCGCTTTTCTCTGAGTATCTCATGGAATATTCCCATTTTGTCTATTGTCAAGTTGAGTCTGGGGCTCGAGTCAGCTCGTAGCTTCTCTCTGTGAGTGGTCCTTTCAGCCAAGCTTTCAACTGTGTTGTTTTCATGTTACTAAGCAGCTCTAGAGCCAATGGGGAAGAAGATTCCAGAGCTATAGATGAGAGGACTGCGAAAGATATGTATCTGTCCTTAAAGTTGCATCCCTTGCCTGAGGCCAAGAGAAACTCTCAAGTGCCGGGTTTTGATTTCTAATTGGAGAGGTGAGAGCTGAGCTGCCTGGGGTGAATTTCTCCTTTCTTCTCCATTAGTCAGATCCAAGAGATGGGTCCCTTGGCACCCCTGGTGACTTAGCAAACCACCCACTAACCTCCAGTGACCTACCAAACATGAGCTGGAGGTGGCTTCTCTCATTTCAGCAGTGTTGGGGCGCCCAAGACTAACGGCTAGGACCCTTTCCTTCATTGTGGTCCACACTACACTTATAGGTTGTGTGACCTGGGGTCTCAGTGTCTTCATGGGTATGACCAAATGAGCCTGGGGCATCTACCAGCTCTGGAGAAGAGCCAATCTGTGGTGGCATCCTTGTCTTGTTTTCAAGGCATGTGTTAGAGCTCTGCTTGCGTGCGTGCGTGCGTGCGTGCGTGCGTGCGTGCGTGCGTGCGTGTGTGTGTGTGTGTGTGTGTGTGTGTGTGTGTGTGTAGGTTAGCGTAGGGTGTCTTCCTTTACTCTCCATCTTTTGTTACAGGGTTTCTCACTGAACCTGGGACTTCCCAATGAGCCAGACAAGCAAGCTTTGCCTCCTTGCGCTGGGTATTCAACTCCGGTTGCGCACACGAACACTCGATCCACTGACCCATGCATAGCCCCAACCCTGGGGCTCTTGGCCCTTTGCATCAAGGAAGGAGAAGATTTCCTTGCAGAGCCTGTGGTCTCTGCTAACTGGCCTTCCTGATAAACAGCACCCTGGACTGCAGAGGATGTACAGCGTGGTGGTGTCGGAGTCCCTGAGGTAACAGTTGGGTTTATACTGGGGAGGGGAGCCAGACTGGGGCAGGTGGCATGCTAGCCAGAGTAGTGGAGTGTCCTGCCCAAGGAGGGGCTGCAGAGGGCAGCAGATGTGTGTCTTGGAACCAACGTTCTCTCCGCTCAGGGATCCTGAAGGAGAAGGCCTATTTCCAATCACTAAGCTGAATGTATGGCCCCTTTCTCACTGCCCATCCCAATCCAACCTGACTTCAAAGCCCCACGCAACCTTACCTCTTCTAGGCCTACCTGTCTACCACAGCTTCTCTGAGGACCAGGCTCTCTGTCCTGATCTTTCCTCTAGCCACACACACCCCTCCTCCCACCCCTGCCTCCAAAGCACAGAATGGAGCAGACATCCCAGGCAAGTCTGTTGACTGATGAAACCATATTGAGGAAATATTAATGTGTGAAAAGCCCCCCCCCCTGTTTCCTCCCCAGAAAGGAGGCAGGGCACAGTGGGGAGTGCTGAGGACACACATTCCATGTGACCTTAGGTGATCTCATGGGAGCCTGGCTTCAGCCCTGTGAGGTGCTTGGTGAACCTGCCCTTCAGATGAGGGCTCACTGAGGGACATAAGCAGTCAGTCATGGACCAGTTATATGGACCCAAGCCTACTAGATGCCTGTATTCCTGCTCGTGCTACTGAACTAAACTGTCACCTAATGCAAAAAAGGGCCCTTCTTCCTGGCTGTGCTCTCCAGAAACACCTGTTTCTAACGGGCGCTGGCCAGGGATCACAAGCAGGGTCCACACAAATGAAGTAGAGAAGGAAGAGGGTCATGGCTGGAGCTCCAGGCACCTGCAGCCTTAAGGCCACTTTCTAGGAGACAAAGGTTTCTTGGCAGGGGGAGGGACCTGGGGAGGATGCTTGTTTCTTAGGGAAAGGGGGTGGGCAGGACCTGGGCTTATCTCCTCCCAGAAGCAGCTTTGCACAGCACATATAGATGGGCATGCACAGGCACGGCGCACACACATGCACACATATGCAATGCATGCCTCCCCACCCCGAGCAACACGGCTTCCCAGCCACCTCGACCCTCCCCCCACCAAACCCTGTCTCCCTCCTACCCTATATGTGCAATCTTGTGAAAACTCCACCACTCTTAAGGTTAATAAGGCTCATTTGCTTAAGATAGCACCTGTTTCTATGGTGACTCCTGCCATCCAGAGTCTGTTCATCAACGGAGACGAGAGAACAGTGACTTCCACCCTCTCTGAAAGGAAAGTGCTAGTTCTTACTGAAAGGCTTGAGGGGCCAGCAGCCCATAGAGCTCTGTGCATTTGTCCATCCACCCCTGGGGTGGGGGTGGGGGAGTCCATCGCGCGACCCTCCCCACCATCCCGAACATCTGCTGATTCCTCCCTAGGAATAACTGAGAAACTCTGGACTGGCCTCTTCCTTCTGCTCTTCATCTTCTCCCCTCCTTCCTCTCCATCATCCTCTTTCTCCCTTCCCTCCTTTTCATCCTCTTCATCCTCTTCTTCATCTTCTTCCTTCCTCACACCCCCTCCTCTCTGAGAAACAAAAACCCCAGTGAATGAGGGGGCCCTGAACTCGGGGCCCGCTCGTTCTTCATTCTCCGACCTCCATACTGGCTCCATTGGGGTTATTTTGGCGGGGAGGTGCTGGGGGGGGCAGGCTAACTGGTGAGTTCCTAGTGAGTTTCTAGCGTGCTCCTGAGTCTGTCTCTACAGCCTCATTGTCACAACCAAAGCCTCTCACCTTAGCAAGTGTGGATTCCTGCAGCTGCCTCCAACATGTACCTCCTGGCTGGGACCTTATCCGTCCCCGATGTAGCCAGAATGCTGCTGCCCCCACCCCCCCTTCTCCCAGACGAGAGATGTTCAGGTCCCATCCTTCTCTGTGGCCCACCCTGGTCTTCTGGTTGCCAGCTGAGGTTGGCAGCACTGGCTACCAGCAGTACCAGCCACCCCTTGAAGATCCCTGGGGGAATAGGTTCTCAGGAAGGCAGGTGTGACCAACTATAACATTCCACTGAGGAGTGGCTCACCTTTTACAATAGTGAGTGAGAGCGACTTCCGTGTTCTCCCTCTAACAATGCCACTCTCCCTGGGATTTGTACACACTCTGCAGGTGGGGACAGCCAGCGTGCGTGGGGTGGGGGTGGGGGAATGGCTTGGGACTCCCAGATTGCTTTGTGTGTTCTGAGACCTAGGAGAGCAGGCTGTGAGTGTTAATGATGCTTCTGCAATTTTTCGGCAGAAAGATTAAGGGCTGCTTTGTAGAGGATCAGGGCTGGGACTCTTTACCATGGGAGCTTGGTACCAGCACCAACATCCACCAGCCTGTCTCAGTTAGTAAGGGGTCCACCCAAGGGCAGAGTCTACAGTGATGCCACCCAACTGGCAAGTGGCCTGGCTGGCAAGCCTTCTGAACGCTGCTCCCAGACTCTGAAGTACCACCCAGTACCCACCAAGACAGGGCTGACTCATCATGGCTTCCAAGGCCCTGCCTACCCCAGCGTCTCTGCCTGCTTCAGCTCCTCTCAGAGTGAACTCAGTCCCAATGCAGACTCCTGCTGAGCCCTATCTGAAGCCCACACGTGACCGGCAATCTAACCCAGCCTCCTGCCCAAGCCCTTCAAGGCGGCTTCTCCTTGGACATCTGCAAGGATAACTTACTTTCTCTCTCTCAGCATCAGGACCTGGCTGCAAGCACCCTGCATACCCTACTGTTCCAGGCTCTTGTCATGTCCTCCTGGGACCTCAGATTTCTATGACTCTCCTACTTGACATCCCCACAAGGAGATCCAAAAGTCCTTTCGGCAGAGCTTGTCTGAGTGTCTCCATCTTAGTAGATGGCACCCGAATCTGGGAGCTTGCACTGGGTTATCCTTCACCCTCATATTCCTATCCATCAGCAGGACCTGATGGCTCCCAACCTTGTGGAAGGTCCTGATGCTGTCCCCTCCAACTCATTTGCTCTTGTCTTGGGGAGGACCACTGTCATCTCTCCTGAAAGAACAGTTGCCTCCTGGGGCTACCTGCTGGCACGGTAGACATAGAAAACTTCTAGAAATGCAAGCCAGGATTTTTACGCTATTTATTTATTCGGTGATTGATTGACTGATCGACCGAAGGTCTTGCTATTTGGCCTTAAGTGATCTTCCTGACTCTTACAGAGAGAACTGCAGGTGCCTGGCTTTACGCCTAGCTCCCGGACAGTTTTCTTTCTTTCTTTTTAATTATATTTTTATTTATGTGTATGACTGTTTTGTTTGAATGTTTATCTGTGTACTGTGTGTGTGTCTGGTACCCGAGGATCTCAGAAGAGGGTGTCCAATCCCATGGAATTGGTGCTATGGACTATTTGTGAGCTGCTATGTGGGTGTCGGGGATTGAACTCAGGTCCTCTAGAAGAACAAGTGCTCTTATGCACGGAGAACTTCCCTCCAGCCCCCCTCAGGGAGTTCCTAATCTCTGGTCAAAGACCTCCTGTAGTCCATGTGCTAAAATCCTTGCCCAGTCTCAGTGAAGGCCATGTGTTGATGCTTCTCAATTTTGGTGCATCTATTTTTTTTTTTAAATTTCCTTTCCCTTTACTGTGGTAAAAGCACATTATATGAGTCTACCCTCTTGAGTTCTGAGTGTCTAATATGGCATCACTGACTAGGTACTGGAACTTAATCACCGTGCATAACTCAAATTTGTGGGCTGTTCTATGGCAACACTTACCCCCCCCCCCCATCACCTCTCACATACATTTACCTCACCTGAGGAGCCAATAAGTGGATACCTGCGCTCTACTCCCTGCCCCTAGCCCTAAGACTGTGTTGTAATTCGTCTGGGTGTGGTTTCTAGGGGGGCTCTAATGGGTGGTAAGGGACATCAGGACCTCCGTTGTTCATGGCTTCTCTCAGCATCTCACTAACTCTGTCTCCTGAGCACTTCCCCTGGACCACGAGCTCCAGCCACAATGGCATCCTTCCTCTTCTGCCTAGATAGTGTTCTTTTTACCTGGTGACCTGGTGAGCGTCTACCTGGCTCATGGGTCCAAACCTCTGGGGAGTCTGCTCCTAGCCCTCTTTCTCACTCTGCAGGGTTCTCAAGACTCCATCCCAGCACTTCCCACTCCGCACCAGTCATTGTTTTTCTTCCGTGGTCTCTGTCGCCAGACATGAAGTTCTTTAAAAAGAAGGGATCTGCCTGCATTAGCTTGCAGATGGCTGAATGGAACCTATCGCCCAGAATTGCTGAGCACGTGCTGAATGAATGAATGAATGAATGAATGAACAGACATGGTTTGACCAGTTCAGAGAAAGACCATGATCATCTTCAATGATCTAAAGACTTTTCTTCTTCTGATGCGGCCTAAGATTATCTTAACTGTCTTAATGCCTGCGTTATGGTTTGACGTTCTATTATTATCTGAAAATTCAGATTTAAATTAGCTTGGGAATTAACAACAACTCTTCTTGATCGTTCCCTTCATGAACCCCTGACATGCCAGATCTTCCCCATTCTGAACGAGCAAAAAACTGATTTGAATTTAAATATAGAATGTAACAGCAAATCCAATTAAATCCCTTTCTTTCTTTCTTTCTTTCTTTCTTTCTTTCTTTCTTTCTTTCTTTCTTTCTTTCTTTCTTTCTTTCTTTCTTTCCAACGAGGGCCCCTACTTCCTGTTTGTCAAAATCAACCATTTTATGTCAGTCATCATATTAACTACTTCTTGAAACTTTGTGTCACCT
The DNA here is from genome assembly GCA_902729485.2 of Mus minutoides. Taxonomy (NCBI): domain Eukaryota; kingdom Metazoa; phylum Chordata; class Mammalia; order Rodentia; family Muridae; genus Mus; species Mus minutoides. Next base: position 912,789 of record LR749628.1, on the reverse strand, counting down.
ACAAATACGGTGGAATACTGTCCCCAAAACCACAGAACAAGACAAGGCTCATATCGAGACTGTATGGCTTGACACCAGAGACCAACTTCACAGTCAATGATCTTCAGAACTGGTTTGTCAATGAGCCACAAACCCACATCATGTCACAGCTATCGAAGCCAAGTCTCCGCTTCCTTTGCCACAGGCTCCAAGGATTGGTATGGTTTAAACCTTCTCCAGTCAAGATGTGCTATGCTTGCTTATGGCTCCCTCTGTCCAAAGGGAAAACGCATGTTCCTGTGAGGAACATCCGAGTCATCAGAGTGACTGGCTTTTAGGAGACCTATGTGGATTCCTCTTGTTGAGTTTCTCCGACTGTCTGCTTGTTAAATACTTTTTGAACTTTGATGAGGATTGGCTAGAGTGACGGATGGCTCAGTGGTTAAGAAAGAGTACCTGCTGTTCTCCTAGAGGAAGCTGGGCTCTGTTTCCAGCACCCACATCAGGCAGCTCACAACCACCTATAATTCCAGTTCCCAGAGGCTTCACCCTTCTTTTTGGCCTCCGAAGGCTCCTGGGCTCATGTGCTTCCGTGAGGCACATATCCCCAGGAACACACATACAGGTCAAATGAAGTGAATAGAGATGCTTTTCAAATTTCAAGGAAGATTGCTGTGGCAGCAGCTTGAGTTCAGGAGATGGGAGCCATTCCTGGAGAAGGGCTCGTGATGGCGCGTCTTAGCTCTTCCAGGACCCTGAAGGTGTAATCTGTCTGGAGGTCCTGAGGAACTTAAAACACCTTGTATTTGTAGATACAGAAGAGCTTGTAGGATGAAGGGCCAAAGCAAGTGACGGATCACAGAGGCTGTGACCATGGAAAGGCTTGGGAGCACCACTGACTGACTGAGCAGCAGGAGGCTGTATAGTCTTGAGGACCAAACCTGGGCCTGGGGACGGGATACAACATGGCTTCTTCCAGCAGGAGAGTAGTCTGGCCATGTTTAGATGTTTAGAAAATTGTAGTGCCTGCTCCAATCCCACAACCTAACCTCCTGCTACTGTGAATCTCGGAACTGGGTTCACGTTCTGAGTCACTGGCTCCTCCCTCTTATGCAGGGGGTCACTTTCCTGGGTCACCCATGTACTCTGTTTTAGTGACAAGGTCCTCACTCTCTCTTGCAGTAGACACTAAGTTTTGGGGTAGTTCAAATTCTTAGAAAATTCCTCCTGGTGTCAAGTATTGCTATCAAATGTCACCCATTGGCCCTTCCGTTGCCCAGTCGGGGGCTACAGGTGATCCCTGCCTTCTGGTCGGGTCTCCACGGCATCTTTAAAGACAGCTACCCTGACTGCTTTCTGGGGTCACACTAGAAGGCTACCCTCCTCCCTCCTTTTGTTGTGATTGCTGATCTGAGATGGTCTTTAGACCAACCTCGTGGTAGTGTTGGCTGGTTTCTTGGGGGCCTAGCATCTTGAGGAAGGGTGGCCAGGACAGAGGACCTTCATTCGGAATATGGCATCTACCTTAATGCTTTCATTCGTCAGATCCTGAGAGAGCATTCAGGGAGTCTATCTACCATAGCCCCACACCCACCCCTAGCCCTAAGAAGCACTTGCCACTGGATGTTGGTTAGGGCTCCCCACCCCACCCCCAGCAGTTTGACACAAATTAGGAGCATGCAAAAGAGAACTTAACTGAGAAGATGCTCCCATCTGACTGGCCTGTAATCAAGTCTCTGGAGGCATGTTCTTGATTAATGATTGATGGAGGAAGGCCAGGACCACTGTAAGTGGTATCACTCCTGGGCAGGTGGTCCTGGGTGGTATAAGAAAGGAGGCTGAACTGGCTGTGGTGGGCAAGCCAATAAGCTGCACTCCTTCATGGCCTCTACTCTGCCCTGAATTCCCTTGATGATGGGACTGTGACCTGTAAGTTGAGTAGACCCTTTCCTTCCTTCGTAAGTGGCTTTTGGTCATGGTCTTTATCACAGCAATTGAAAAGAAACTAGAACACATAGGCTAGGTGACTGAAGCCCGGGGGACAGTCACAAGCACAGGCCCCTTACATAGGACAGGAATAGATTGGGTCCATTGCATAGGTCTGTCCAAGAAGAAGAGTGGGAGCCCCTGTCCTTCAGGGCCACCGGAGCTGGAGAAGTTCAAGATTGTGCTATGCTGTGCTCTGTGTGTGTGTGTGTGTGTGTGTGTGTGTGTGTGTGTGTGTGTGTGTGAGAGAGAGAGAGAGAGAGAGAGAGAGAGAGAGAGAGAGAGAGAGAGAATGTTTTCTGCCTGCTCCAGGAATTCTCCTGGATGGCAGAATTGGTTTCCATAACGACTTTCTGATATAAACATATTTGATAAAAATAAGTTAACAGTGGAGCTGTAGCTGTGTTAGAGCAGATTCTCGGAATGCAGAGAGAGAGAGAGAGAGAGAGAGAGAGAGAGAGAGAGAGAGAGATCCTTGAAGAACTGGAGAATAGCGTCTTGTCCCCCCTCCCTCTCCTACTTACCATAAACCCATTGCAAACCTTTCTCATAGTCCCATGTACACAAGCACTTTCTCTGTGTGCCTTGCATTCTCTCTCTCTCTTTCTCTCTCTCTCTCTCCCTCCCTCCCTCCCTCCCTCCCTCCCTCCTTCTCCTTAGTTACCTGAAGCACTGCAGTATGTATGGGATAATATGATAAATTCATTTCCAATTCACTGCATTATCCCTTGAATATTTTAATGACTCATTGAATGGAGTAAAAAAAGCTATTTCAAATGAACAATTATGCTGCATTAGTCTAAGGGCTGATTATATTTAAACACTGCTCACATGGATAACAGGACACAGCGACCTCAGCATAGGAGAGCTAATTTGGCTCTTATCTCCAAATAATTTTACACCGCAAATTACCGTGAAAACCTAAAGGGCTTTAAAAACATTCATCAAAAGATAATATTCCACTTTGTAGCAACATTTTATTTAAATTATTTTGAATGGGACTGAAGGCATCTCTGGGGCAGGACAATGGCAGCTGAGTGGGGGGGGGGACTGTGAGTGATAAGAACCTGGCGAAGGGTTAAAAACAGGAGTGGAAAGTGATGGGGAGGAAGGGCCTGCAGTCCGGGCCCAAGAAGTCCAGGAAGCCTGACTAGGAAGCTGGCCCTTTGCCCTAAGGCTGGGCGTGGGAGAGGCTTCATCGGGTCCAGAGGTCGGATGACAATCACCAGTACCTGGGTTCTAGGACTGACTGCTCCCAGACATGTGCTGGCACAGGCCTGTAGTCCTAGCACTCTGGGAGGCAGAGGTAGGAAAACTGCAATTGCAAGTTTCAGGGTAGCCTGGACTACAGAAAGAATCTCTCTCTCTCTCTCTCTCTCTCTCTCTCTCTCTCTCTCTCTCTCTCCAGTGTGTGTGCACGCACACACACAGTAATAATAAAACAACCCCCAAAACATTAATAAACAAACAAACAACAAAAAGGAACTACTTATCAATCCCATCTCTTTAATTTTCCCTCATCATCTCAATTGGTAGTCCCGATAAAGATAATTTATTCTGCTTTTTGTTGTTAGCTAGGCTCTGGTTATATAAAAAAAAAACACTCCATAATTATTTATAGGTACATATGTAAATTTCTGTGGGGTCTGCTGCTTGGTTTATTAGGAATGAGGACAAAATGTGGGGCTCTTTCTAGGAAGGCTTTTCCTCTTCACGTATTTAATCTCCTTCTTTCTCACTCCTGCCCTGGGGAAGAATGCCCTGTGTCCATTTCCCAGTGGAGAAGCCAGATTCTCAGAGATGTCTGCGATCACTCATGAGCACATGGGAATATATATACTTTAAATTTTTATTTATTGGATAAGTGCGCATGTGCACGTGGAAGACAAAGGGCAAGCCTGGCTGTCACTCTCAAGCGCTTTCTTTGAGAAAGGTTTCTCATTGGCCTGGAATTTAACCAGGTAGTCTAGAGAGCCTTGGGAATTTTCCCATCTCTGCTTCCCCAGTGCTGGGTTCACAAGTATATGTCCAGGTTTTCCTTAAATCTATTTACTTTTCCAAACATGGGTTCTGGGAATTGAACTCACAGCCCCCTGTTTCCGAGGCGAGTACTTTATCAAATGAGCTATCTCCCCGACCCTAGTGTGGTTCACTCAAACACATGCTGACTACAGAAGAGTCATAATCAGGAGCCGTGCTAATCCTGCCTCTGGCTTCTGGGTTTTCTATTCACCCTATTCATCGAACATACTTATAGGTCCTTTAAACACCACACACACACACACACACACACACACACACACAACCTCTTATTACAGAAAAATTCAACCCTATAGAAAAGTAGACAGAATAATGACCCCTTAGAGGTCCCTTTGATTCAAGTCAGAATTGGTTGCCATTTTATGGCTGCCAAAGGTTGAGGGCATGGAATGAAAAGGGAAGCATGAACTTGGCGGCTCCTCTTTTTTTCTTAAAACAAAAAAGACATTCAGGACAAATTTTAGAATCATTGACTGTTTCTAGGAAGATTTTCTTTTTTGGAAGGGGGAAAAAAAAGGGTACTCTTGTCTCCTTAATTATTCTTCATATTCTTTGTCACCAGTCATGATAGTCTTTGTGGAAAAGCATTTGAGTACCATCTTCCTGTGTTTAATATTCCCATTAACAACAAAAAAAGAAGTCTAATGAAAATATCTGCATGAAAAGCCCCGAGTGCTAATTTCTGAGACAAATAAGACAGGGAGCCAATAAAGTCTCCTCCTTTAGTGAGTGATGCGGGCTAATTGATGTCTCAATGGGGCTTCAGCAGAACTGAAAAGCATCTGCAGAGAAACCTGAGGACAAGCCACAGGGGAGGAAGATTCCATCTCACCGAGCTGCTGGGAACCAGCATTCCTTTGTTTGTGTTTTAAGGTAGTATCTCTGTACAAGCTAGCCTAGAACTCCACCCGGGTCTTCCCGCTTCAGCTTCCAGGGTGCTGGGATCACAGGTGTGTGCCATCACATCTGGCTACGATTAGAAATCTCTTTCACGAGTCGGGGCATGGTGGCGCACACCTTTAATCCCAGAACTTGGGAGGCAGAGGCAGAGGCAGGCAGAGGCAGGCAGATTTCTGAGTTCGAGGCCAGAGTCTACAGAGTGAGTTCCAGGACAGCCAGGGCTACACAGAGAAACCCTGTCTCGAAAAAAACCAAAAAAAAAAAAAAAAAATCTTTCCCTCAATGAGAGGGTTTCAGAGAGGTGGTACCAAGGAGCACCCAGTGTGTGATGTCTGCTTCCCGAACTCCTTGGCATGACCAGGTTGAGGGCTTTCATCTAGTCCTGCTGATGAGCTGATGGAACTGACAGTTAAGTAAAGGAATTGCTACCCAGGCCTGCCCCTCGACCCTCATAACTCCTCCCCTCGTGCAGGACAGCGCCTTCCTGGGTGTCATTCTCGTTTGTGACACGAGAGGTACTTGCCTTGGAGCTATGGCTGTAAGAGCATAGCTCCCAACTGTTTAAAGCTAGCTAGCTCTGTGCTGTGGGTTTTTGCTTTAAGCATTTAACCTGAAATAACATATATAAATATCGTTTAAACAGTGTGAGGCAGAGACTATAAGTATTTCCACTTTACAGGTGAGTACATTGAGACCAAGAGAATTATTCAGCCAAAAATAGCGAGTCCCAATTTGGGATTGGGACTAGAGCAGACTGATTCTAGGGTCATTGTTCTTAATCACTTCTCATGGACAAATTTTGTTTCTGGATATCTTTCTGTTCCTGCTCTTTATTTAAGATGCCCACATGCCTAGAATCTTACCCTATTCTATATAGATTTTGTGAGCCTATCTTAGGTTGTGTATGTGTGTGGGGGGTGGTACAGGTGTCCCCCACATTTCTAAGAACCGATTTCTCTACTGTTCTAGTTTGGGTAGCCTTTCAAAACATTATCTCCACTGGACGGCTTTCATGGCCATGCCCTGGCCTGATGTATGGTTATATCTGGCCACCTGACACTAAAGCCAGCTTAAGTTCCTCCAGTTTTTTCTCTGTGCCCATTGGGAACCACAGGGTCACCGTTGTTCTGTTTGCAGTGACGTTACCACATGCCTTACTGGTGAGTGTGTTTGGGTGTAGTTGGGTGGGTGTTGGTAGGGTGTAGGTTAAAATACAGACCAGGTGTGCTTTATATACCAAGACAACATTCCCTGGGCAGTGCGCCCTGGAAGCCACTATCCATCCAGGAGTGGGCTGGAGTCGTGATAAGGGAGGCACAGAGATTGTTTTCATCTTACAGAAGGGACACAGTGGTCCCTGGACACAATGGGACTGATGGACATGGTGGGGCCCCACAAAGGTGTAGCATGGTATGAATGGGTTCAAGTCTCACCTGCAGATACTACAGTCTGCTGCTGCCATGGACGGTGTCACTGAGCCTCTCCAGCGCCCCCCCACCCTTTAAGGGACAACACTAGTTTACAAAGCAATAGAGGTTTCAACAGTTTCCAAAGTGCTGTTAATCAGCCTTCCCCAACCTGTGAATTACTCTGATCTGTGAGTCTGCAAAAAGCTCTTCCACAGCACAGCCAGGAAAGCATGCGGCAGCTTGGGGCTGACTTGATCCTTGCCCAAGAACTTCAGCTTCGTCAGGGCAGTGATCTGGCTGCCTCTGTCTCCTTGAGCTTCCAGTCGCCCGGTAATGGACCCCGCCCCACCGAAGTCTGTGGAAATCATACATTTTGTGGGCCCAAGAGTGTACATTTCTGTGTGAACTTCTGTGTGAACTCCAAGTTAGAGAACGGGATCATAGGCTTGGCCAGAACCCCCAGTCTCTACCGGTCTTGCTTTGATAGAGCTCAGGGACCTGGGACCTGAACCCACTTGGCTGATGGCATCTTTCTGGCTTGCAGGACATGAAGGCAGGTGACAGGACCCAATAACTCCACGAGGGAAAGCCGCAACTTCCTGCCGGGCACCCAGAAGAGGGAAAGTGGGTGGTGATGTGACTGAAACCTGAGCTTCCTCTGGGCAAAGGGGAAGTGAGGGCCATGCCCAGGCAGGTGGCTTTGCTTAAGCTCTGTGGCTTAGCAGCCTTGCCTGACAGCTGCCACCTGTCACCTGCCACCTGCTGTGTCTCTAAGCAGGGTATCTGGGGCTAAATTCTTGTTCACAGCACAGGCCTGGTATAAAGGCTATGTCCTGAGAAAGTATCAGGGTGATGGAGTGGGTGGGATAGAAGTGTCAGACATCAATGGAGGCTGTGTCACAGACCCAGGGCTCCTCAGCTGGGAAACCACTCTGCCCATATGGCTTTCCCTCTGGCCTGAGAATCCCTACTGGAACCCTCTCACAGGGAACAGTGAGTGCATGTGCGTGTGTGTGTGTGTGTGTGTGTGTGTGTGTGTGTGTGTGTGTGTGTAGGTGGTTATGAATGTGACCTTCTGGCAAAAATCCTTTCTTAAGTTTCCACCCTAAGAACTTTACCCAAGTCTAGGGAAAAAAATGCTTTAGTGGGAGGCAGGCCTGACAAGTGTCCCACCCTGCCACACACCAGGACCCTCCCTCAGCCATGCCTCTATGCCATTGCTATATTCCCCCACAGTCTGCTCAAGGAAAAGTGTTCCTCTGCCATTTAAGAAGCCCCATCAGGGCTGCAGCTAGGCAGCTCCTCAGAAGTGCTGTATCCCCCCCCCCATTCCTACCAAGAGCCCTGCTGCTGGGACATGGTTGGTTGCCAGGATAATTCTCCCTTCCCCACCCGCTCTGATGTGAGAATCTTCCCTTTGTCAAGAGTCAACAGTTAGTTTAAAATGATGTCCCTACTTCTGCCCTGGGCTCTAGCAGTCAAGACACTAGCTTTGCAACTGTGTTTTCTGCTACATTTTCTAGAGTGCTCTTCACGGGATAGGATAGCCACAGAAAATCAGAGACTACGATTCACACACTGCAGAGCAACAGCGGATGTCTGGTCTCTGAGCTGGGAAGCAGCTCTTACCTCATATTCAAATTTCACTTCACTAGTTTCTATTATCTTATAGAGCAGAGGCCTTTCTATAATCTTTGTTAAAAAAAAAAACAAAACAAAACAACCCACTAGCAGATATCTGGGCACAGAGCCTGAAGGGTATGGGCTAGGATGGATTTCTCCAGAGTATACTGCTCGGTCACTCATGAATACCAGATTCTAGAATAGAACAGAATTGGGAAACAAACATGGATTATACACAGGTGGGCCTCTTATCTGAGGGTTCCACATACTCAGTTCAACCAAAAGCCAATTAGGATAGATAGATAGATAGATAGATAGATAGATAGATAGATAGATAGACAGACAGGTAGGTAGAATTATACCTGTGAACATGGGCAGGCATTATTTTCCTTTCATCAATTCCCTAAACAATAGAGCACAACAAGCTATTTCTGTAGCATTTACATTGTGTTAGACATGATAATCACTTAGAGATGATTTAGAATGTGTGAGAAGGTACGTGTAGGCTTAACCCAAACACTATTTTATATAAGAGACTTTTGGGGGCTCCCTGAGGACATTGAAAGTTGACTGTAATGTCCATTTGGATAGCTATATCTTTAGAAGGCCACTTGATGAGACATGAGACCAAATGAGTTCAAGCCAGAAGATCTAACTCTCATGTGTTGCTGTAGTCTGCTCCTCTGACACACTCTGAAAAGGGCAAAGCGAGGCTTCTCCGCAGCTATCATGAAACAAACCTAGCAGGCACCTGCTTATTTCTGTATAAAGAGGCAACTCTTCCTGTATCCTTTGTGCCCCTGACGCAGCAGTGGGAAGGCCCATCACATGATCCTCCCTTCTGCCAACAAAACTACAGACCACCCCAACCCCAGCCCCCACAAATCCACAATGATGTGCTTGTGGACCTCCAGAAGTTTTGTGGGTCAGCTCTTCAGTCCTTGAAATTGGCATCGAAGAGGGGAGCTCGATCACAAAGAACAACTGCACAGAAAATGGGAGTTTGCGGCTGCTCTCACCCTGCCCACCATGGCTCACATTTAGCTGTGTCTTTGAAGCTCTCAGAAACTTTGGGAATCTCACCCAGAAGGCCCCACTCACCCTCATCTCCAGCTCTCTTGGATGAGTGCTAAGAAACCATAAAGGGCAATGACCTCCCAGCTACAATGCCCAACAATTCCAATCAAGTTTGAATTGAAAACACCCCTTGGTCTCCTTACTGTGATGTTGGACACCAACCAGTGTCTCCAGTATTTCCTCACGGGGTTAGATCTGCTGGGGGCATCTGGATCCACCATCACCAGCAGGTACAGTGCACCCTGTAACACATGCATCAAGAAGTAATGTAACACCGTGCCTGGCACTTGATAGGACAGTACCAAAGGAGAAGACTTTACTCCCCATTTCCAGCTGAGAAAGCAGCTGCTGATTACTGTATCCTAACCACTTTGTTCTCGTGCTCATGGGATTTTCCTCATGCTGTATGCTTACTCTCAGAAAAGCAAAGTCTATGAAATAGTCGGTAGGACTCTTGGCCTTGATGTAGAAATAAATCCAATGAGGTTTTGCTAAGTACCTGGGGTGGGGGTGGGGAGGTCAGAGTCCATGACGTCATGCTAGGTGGCTGGGAAGAAACCATGAAGCCTACGGCAGGGTGTCTGCCCTCCAGGAGCTTCCAGTATGCTCTCAGGTACTGTTTACCCAACCAAGGAGCACGGGCTTGCTCCAGGGTTAGAGCTACTTAGGCACATTCATCCCTTCAACGGACATTTAGCTTTTCCTGTGTGCTGGGAACTACTCCGGGTGTAGAAAAATGGCACAGGAAAATCCACATGCCCAGGAAACTTTTGTTTTAAGACACAGGTAATAAGAATAAATACATAAGAAAGGGCACACCCAGTTGTGAAAGTGCAATAGCACACTGTTGGGCTGAGGAGGCATAGGCAGAGGGGAGAGAAGGAGAGAGGGAGAGAGAGAGAGGGAGAGAGAGAGAGGGAGAGAGGGACCTAAGGCTTTTCCTGGTGTATTTGTAGAAAGAACTCTTGTGGCCTGATCAAGGGCAGACAAGGGGAGGAGTGGACACACAATACACAAATACACACACATTAAATAATAAATAAACAAAATCACCAAAAAGTAAAGAATGAGGATGGGGGTTAACCCACATTGAATGCTTTTAGATTCAAACGGTGGTTCTCAGCCTTCCTAATGCTGTGACTCTTTAATATAGTTCCTCATATCGTGGTGACCCCCAACTATAAAATTATTTTTGTTGATACTTCATAACTTTTTTTTTGCTAGTGTTGTGAATGACAATGTAAACATCTGATATTTATATCTATGATGTGAGACTCTAATGAGAGTGTCATTTGACTCCTAATGAGGCTACTGCCCACTGGCTGAGAACCACTGTGTTCCAAAAGAGCAAGATGTGGACCCGGGTATGACCAAATGAACTGACAATGTGGGAGATAAATGTTACCTTGGTAAGACCTGTCTGGGCGGGGTTGGGGTGAGAAGGAGTGGGAGGGGCTGAGAAGAGATGGGTGGAGGGGAAGTGGAGATGCTGTTAAAGATGGCGTGGAGCACAGCTGAGACGTGGAGTGGCTTCCACTAGGGAAGAGAGACTCAAGAGATTTTTTTTTTGATGGGTAATACACGAGAATGCTTGTAAACCAGTTGGGATCATCTAGTAGAAAGGGGGTACAGATGGCAGCGAGGAGAAAGGGACATTATAAAAGCCAAGTCTCTGCTAAGTCAGAGGATCCGGAACAAAACCAGAGACTAGGTCTTTGTTATGAGCAGGGACAGAAGCAGAAGTGGAGGATGCAACAGTAACAAACCCCGACACTGTCTTCTGATTGCCTGTAGCTTTTTGTGATTAGAGGGAAGGTTATTAGGAGGAAGGAATTATGGGTAATTTGGGGATAGAAAGAAGGATAGGATTATATTCTACAGCAGCGTGCTAACTGGTGGTTAACCACGGAAATTAGGTTTAACTCCGATGAAGATTTAGGCTGGTGATCTCCTCTGGAAGAGAGGAGGAAAAAAGTAATGCTGGGAGAGGGTTACAGACATCTTGGCCCTCTTCTTGACCTGGACACGCACATAAGTGCTCCACTTGTCAGCATCCTAGCAGCGGAGCGGTTATGAAGCTCTAAGGGAATGTGGAGGGAGGCAGCCTGAATTTTTCTACCTGTAGGATTACAGGATTGAGTTCGATCTCGAAGGATAAGCAGGTAAGGGGTCAGAGAAATCTCTTTTCAGGCAACACAAGTGGAGTGTGTGGGGGCATGGGGCTCCTTGGGAAGGAGATGCCCAGAGTTGAGTCTGTAATTTTCTCCTGGGCAAGATCATGCTGAGCTGAGCTGAGCTGGGAGACAATGAGCCGGCAAGCGAGGTGGTAGAAGAGACAGGAAGAAAGAGACGGCCTTTTCATGTGTTTCTCAAGACTTGGAAAATTATCACATATTTTGGGATGCTGAAGACCATCCAGGGATAACTTGTGGAAAATCAAAGGGAAAAGCCCAGGATTCAAGCAAGTGTAGAGACAAGATGGCAGAGAAGGGAGTTAGTTGAGAATTAGGGAGCCACGGAGCCGTGGACTCCGGGAGGATGGAGATGGGCCAGCCAGGGTGGCCCTGGAGAGATGTGGATCCACAGACAATGTGGAGGAGGCCACTCATTACTCTAAAGAAAGAGATAAACACACGTTTGGCTGAGTGTTAAAACCCAAAAGGAACAGCGAGCCACATGTTAGACACGGTAGAAGCCTACATCTGAGAATTCAAGGATAAGCTCAAACAAGTCTCCAAGGACTCAGGAAGGAAAGATAAAAAGGGGAAACGCCAGGTACATATGTACGTGTGTACGTGTGTGCGTGCGTGCGTGCGTGCGTGCGTGCGTGCGAGTGTGTGTGTGTGTGTGTGTGTGTGTGTGTGTGTGTGTGTGTGTGTAGCCTGCATGTTTGATGCATGCCAGAACTGGTTCTAGCTGAGCAGTAAGGAAAACAAACAAACAAACAAAGTACGGTTATTGTGAAAGCAGAAATCAATCCCCTGAACCTCCCAGGCTTTCCCTTTTAGTTTCAAATGACGTGACTGTCCATGTGAGAATCCCTTTTCAGAAACCCTGAAAACAACTAAGCCAATAAAAAAAGTAAAGCGAGCTGATACTAAAACACATACATCTTTTCTTCATACTAATAATAGTAATGAAATGTACTATTAAACCCCATTTACAGCTGTAACAAAAATCTAAACTGACTCAGAATAAACATGATTAAAAAATGTAAGGCTTACTAAAAAAAAAAAACCCACAAAATTGAGTAGCTGGAGAGACATATTCTGCTTTTAAGCTGAAATAAGTATTTTACAAAAACTTCAAGAAAAGGCTTTAATTAATCCATTAATAATTATTTTATTTTTAACTAAAATCTTAAGCATAATTTTAACTTAAAATCTTAAGTAAATAGTTTGCAAACTTCACGCATGATTCTAAGACTTACAATTAAATTTAAGGAACAAGCAATTAAAAGAAAAATTATCAGAGGCAGCACTGAGAAAGATGACATAGGGATGGCATTGACTTTGGAGACATAAAGATATATTACAAAGCTAAAATAGTTAGAACAGCATGGAACTGCAAGATAGGCACAGGAGAAACTGGAGTTTCAATGTGTATATTTAATATATAATAGTGGTCTTTAATACTTGCTATTTAATATATGTGCTAAGTCAGAAGGGTAAGGATGGGTGTTATTATTAACGGTATAGGGAGTCAGGTGAGGTGGTGCACACCTTTAATCAGAGTAGATCTCTATGAGTTCAAGGCCAGCTTGGTGTTGGCCAATGCTACATAGCAAGACTTTGTCTCAGAAAAAAAAAATAAAAAAACAATTAATTTATATAATTATTATGGCAATGTCAAAGTTTTATTTCTGTGGCTGTCATCAAACACCCCAAACAAAAGCAACATAAGAGAGGAAGGGATTTATTTGGCTCCCAGGTGACAGTCCATCATTTTGGGAAACTCAGGGCTAAGGGACTCAAGCTTCTGACACATCACACCCACAGTCGAGGGCTCGGGGGAGAATGCAGCCACCCTTGCCTGCACCTCTGCTGAGACAGCTCCTTACTATCGTACACAGTTAAGGGCCAGGTCATGGAGTCGTATTACCCACACTCAGACTGGGTCTTTCCCCCTCAGTTATCAATCAAGACAACCCCACACAGACATGCCCACAGACCAGTGTGATCCTTCACTGAAACTCTCTCTTCTTGGGTGGTTCTGTGTTGGGTTAGGTTGACAGCTAAAATTAGCCAGCACAGGGTTAATTGGCTTGTTCCATGGACTAGATAAATTGAGGTCTCTGTTTCTTTCAGGCATCAGAAAGCTGTCATATTTAAATATGAAAGTGAAAAAGACTACCTCTAAAAGCTGGTTTAATAACAGAACATTGAATCCGTGGAACAGAACACACTATTGGAGTGAGATCTTTATATCACTAATGTGAAATAAGCAAGTCGCAGAGCAGTGTGCATGACATCTTAAATGTGAGGAAAACTTTATATATCTAGCTATATATATATATTTATAGATATATCTCCATATGCACAGAAAAATGTCTGGAGAAATACATACCAAACTGTTAACAGTAAATGGCATGAAAGAAAAGATTGATATCATCTGACTGGATATATTTTAAAGTCTTTTATATGGCAGAAAAAAATGTTAAATAACATTCAAAGACAACAAATTGAGAAGAGATAGTTACAAAATCTATGAAAAGGTACTTAATATAAAAAGTAATTTTTTGAATCAATAAGAAAAGGACTAGTAGCAGGTATGGTGGTGCATGTCTTTAAATCCAAGCACACAGGTGGCAGAGGCAGGTGGATGTCTCTGAAGTCAAGGCCAGCTTAGTCTACCAAGTGAATTCCAGGACAGCCAGGGTTGTTACACAGAGAAACCTTATCTCAAGAAAAAAAAATGAAAGAAAAGAAAGGAAGGACAGACTAATAATCCCCTAGAAAAACAGACAGTAATACATACGCCAACTTTAAAAATAAATAAGAAACACAAGCGATCCATACATGTAGGAACAATTTGTTGACTTTTACTAACAATGAAACACAAGCAAAATATAAAATCAAACTCTTTGTCTATAAATATGTATTTTTAATATTTTATCCCCAGAGTTTTAAAATACATAGGGTCAAAGGATGAGTTAGAAAAACTAATGAACCCCGCAAGTTCGTTGTCTTCTTAAAGAGGAAGGAAGGAACAGACCATTTATCAAAAACACACACACCCTATCTTTAGTTACCTTCCGTGTTGCTTTTCTGTCACTGTGACAAATGCCTGACCAAAAAAAAAAAAAAAAAAAAAAAAAAGGTTCAAGGGAAGGGCTTATTTGGGATTCGAATTCGAGGGGATACAGTCCATTGGGGCAAGCAGGAGCAGGTGGCAGTTGGTCACATGGCACTCCTTACTTGGAGGCACAGGAAGCTGGGCCAGGCTCTGAGCCCTCAGGGTGACCCTCTTCCTCCTCAGGGCTCCACAGCCTTCCAAAACAGCGCCACCAGCTGGGCACCAGGTGTTCAAATACATGCGACAATGGGTGGTATTTCACATTCCAGCCACCACACAAGTCAGGGAAGGACTAGGAAGCCAGGGAGTACATATGAATGTGCGAGACTGATAGCTCGCTTAGGGGTGGGATAATTCAGGATCTTTTTAATCTTTATGCTTTTCTATATTTTCTAGAGTTTCTGAGAAACAAACAAACAAACACCCATGGTTTTTTTTTGTTTGTTTGTTTGTTTGTTTGTTTTTTTTTTTTGGTTTTTTGAGACAGGGTTTCTCTGTATTGCCCTGGCTGTCCTGGAACTCACTCTGTAGACCAGGCTGGCCTCGAACTCAGAAATCCGCCTGCCTCTGCCTCCCGAGTGCTGGGATTAAAGGCGTGCGCCACCACGCCCGGCTTAACACCCATGTTTTTGTGTTTAAAATATTTAGGCCTGGTGGGGGAGGGGGAGAATAAAGCCACTGTACAGAGTTCCAGATTCTTCCTTCTTGTTCAGACAGCATGCAGGAGCATCCCTGCCTATTGTGGGCTTCCCTTCAGTCCTCGTCCCTTGGCCTTCCTGCTAGCTCACCCCTCTCCCTACTGTAGCTCTTCTATGCACCTGTTGGCCTCTCTGCTCACTGCGCCAAGAGTCTTTTTAGGTGGCTCTGTGATGCGTGGACCTCACCACAGTGCTCATCTGCTAGGGGTCACTCCAACAACTACTGTGGTTTGAGTGTGATTCATCCCCCAAGACTTCCTATGTTTCCATTTTGGTCCGAATCGTGATGGTACTATGTTCCATTAGAACTAAGGGCCATTCATTCACGAGATCCTGGTGGGACCCCAGGTGCTTTCTGGCTGCCTTCTTACCACGTGTCTTAGTTAGGGATACTATGCTATGATGAAACACCATGACAGAAATCAACTTGGGCGTGAAGGGTTTATTTCACTCACGGGTCGACATAACAGTCCATTATCAGAGATGGGGAGGGCAGGAGCTCAGGCAGGGATGGGATGGCAGAAGCTGGTTAAGAGGCCATGGAGGGGCGCTGCTTCCCGGCTTGCTCCCAGGGCTTGCACAGCCAGCTATTTTTTTTTTTTTAAATATAACCCAGGGTCACCATCCCAAAATGACATCACTTATAATGGGCTGTCAATCACTAATTGACAATCAATCACTAATTAAGAAAATGCCCAAGCCGGGCGTGGTGGCGCACGCCTTTAATCCCAGCACTCGGGAGGCAGAGGCAGGCGGATTTCTGAGTTCTAGGCCAGCCTGGTCTACAGAGTGAGTTCCAGGACAGCCAGGGCTATACAGAGAAACCCTGTCTCGAAAAACCAAAAAAAAAAAAAAAAAAGAAAATGCCCTACAGACTGAGCTTATTGAGGCATTTTCTCAATTCCTTACAGATAACTCTGGCTCTGTCAAGTTGATATAAATATAGGCAGTACACCATGTGATCCTTGCCTACTCCCTAACCTTGTGGTGTCTACTAAAGGGTCCTCACCAGCACCAAGGATAAATTGTTGTGATGCCCTTAAATCTCTAGGAGGCTGAACCAAATCATCCTCTCCTCTTTATAAACCGTCCCAGCCTTCAGCTATTTTGTTAGAGCAACAGAAACTGACAAACATTGTCACCTCCCTGCTACCTCCCTACAACCTTTTCAGGAACTCAGCAGAAAAGGAAGGGCTTTGTGGCAGTGGGGTCTCAGAGCTCTTTTAAGGGGCCCAGGTCACAACGTGTCATGGTACTTTCCACAACCCTGACTACCAACAGAAGCTCCTAGCAGATATTTAGGAGGTGTGTGTGTGTGTGTGTGTGTGTGTGTGTGTAGGTTGTTCACAGAAGGAATGAGGAAACAAGCTCTTCCAGATATGGGCCAGGCAACTGGAGGGAGATCTGACTGTTTGTGGAGCTTACAGGCTAGTGTGGTAACAGAAAGAGGCCAGCCGGTCTTCTAGAAGAGGAAACTTTCTTCCAACCATGGAGACCTTTTCTGTAAGCAGAGTGGAGGGGAAAGGATGTACAGTCAACACTGAAACAGTGGGAGCCCACTGGGCAGCTAGCTGTTCCTCGGAGGCGGCAGGAAATTATAATGTGTGGACAGGCCCTGGGGTCAACCTGGACGGGTCATTCCCTCCTAGCCAAAATCATCGGCAACAAACTGATAAGGAATGGAGCTGTCCTCAGAGCCATCTGAACTCACTACATGCCACCTGGCCCAGCCCAGGGACTGCTAGAAACCTCTTGGGGAGTTGGGGGTCTGGGGTGTGGAGGCAGGATCACATTGACCTAGTAAGATGCTTGTTACACAGTGACCTGCGTCCAAGTTCAGCCCTCTCTTTCTGCATTCTTCCTAAAAAAACACAGATGCTGAGGGAGATGATCTTTATTTGGGTTCTAACATTTGAATCCTGAGATTTCTAGGCACTAGAAAGGTGGGTCTATTCATATGATCCAGTGATCCTGTTTCTGGGGTTTGTCCAGAGACTGGAATCCAGGTCTCTGAGAGATAACTATACTCCTATGTTCCCCCCTAGTACGAGTCACAGCAGCCAGGATACAGAGTCATACAAATGTCCACGAGGAAACAATGGTATTTGCAGGTTCTCCCTAGCTTGTAATAAGGTTATATCACAATAAACCATGGCAAGTAGATCAGGCTGAACATTGAACATGCCTTTATCATATGTAACCTGCTAATCGTAATAGCTTAGCTTAAATGTGTTCAGAAAATGTACATTCACTTGTATTTGGGGAATCACAAGGTAGAACACATGCTATCCCTAGCCTGAGAGCGATAAAAAGTCGGATTTCCATTCAACACATAATATTTTATACTGCTGCAAAGCTAAAAAACTCCTTATTCAAGCCTTCGTAAATCACTGGTCATCTATATATACAACAGGCTCTCGCTCAGCTTTTAAAAGGGAATGACTGTAATATGCGTATTACATGAGTGAAGTTTGATGGTGTTATCCTTCGTAAAAGAAACCGTCAGCCGGGCATGGTGGCACACACCTTTAATCCCAGCACTTGGGAGGCAGAGGCAGGTGGATTTCTGAGTTCAAGGCCAGCCTGGTCTACAGAGTGAGTTCCAGAACAGCCAGGGCTACACAGAGAAACCCTGTCTCAAAAATCCAAAAAGAGGCGGGCGTGGTGGCGCACGCCTTTAATCCCAGCACTCGGGAAGCAGAGGCAGGCGGATTTCTGAGTTCGAGGCCAGCCTGGTCTACAAAGTGAGTTCCAGGACAGCCAGGGCTATACAGAGAAACCCTGTCTCGAAAAACCAAAAAAAAAAAAAAAAATCCAAAAAGAAACCGTCATGAAATATCAAATAATAAATGACTCCGTCTGTGTGTGGTAGCAGAAACAGACAAATGGGCAAAAGAGGAGAGGACAGAGGTTGCTTGGTAGGGAGGGTTTATGGATAATTGCTAATCGATGCCTAAATCGTAATAAACTTTTACTGTAACTTAAACATTAGTTGAGGGTGAATCATTGCAAAGTGGGTAAGGTATTAGTTACACAATGAAGTAGAATACAAAGAGGGTTAGGGAGATGGCTCAGTTGGCAATGAGCTTGCTGTGTAAGCTCAAGACCTAAGTTAGGATCTTTTAAAGAGTCGGTTGTAGCAGTGTGCACCTATAACCCCAGCACTGGGGAGGCAGGAATAGGACAATCCCTGGGGCTTGCTGGCCATCCTGACCAGCCTGATGGTTGACTTCCTGCTTTCATGGGAAACCCGTCTCAAGACATAAATGAAGAACAATTGATGAGAATGATCAACATGGACCTCCTGGCCTCTACACATTTATGTGCACCTGTGCACTGGCCACACCCCCCCACATGCGCAATGTCCTGTGTGTGCTTTGGGAAGATCTCCAGGATAGATTAAGTGGTAAAAGCAAGATGAGGGACTATCTTACTTTCATGTTAGCAGTTAAAGGTATTTCTTCGAATGTGCTTGCTTGCCTTTGAATAAACAAATAGTGACTCTTCTGTTGCCATGCTAAAACACCACGACCAAGACCACTTATAGAAGGCAGTGTTGATTTGGGTTTGTGGTTCTGGAGGGATAGGGAAACATCACGGTGAGGAGTCATAGCAGTCGGCACCAGGCATCGTGGCAACAGCAGTCAACTGGAAACTCAAAATTCTGCCCCGTGATAGACTTCCTCCAGCAAGGCTGTGCTTCTTATGTAGCACCACCACCTGGGGATCAGGGGTTCAAATGCCCAAGATCACGGGAGACATCCCTCACTCACAAACTGCAGGGATGTATTTGAAATGATCAACCAAGAGGTAGAGTGCTGGGGGCAGATGCGATGGAGGGGACAGAGAGGCTCCTACATTGTCATTTGGCTTTTTGGAGCCCCATGAACACAGGACCTGCTAAAACCCAGACTTCGGTTACAATGTAAGGTGGAAGATGCAGTAAGAGGCAGGCCTTCAGACTTGTTCTCACTCATGCAGAGAGTTTTTCAAGAGATGGCCTCATGGTGGAGAGGTTGGGAATGTGTACTCCATTTTTTTTTTAAATTGGAAAGTATTTGTTCTAGGGATTTGGCCAGAGTCCCCTCAGAACTTTTGAAACTGCTTGTTGGTGCCATCAGCCTTGGTGACCTTGAGCATATTGAAGCGATCAGTCTTGCTCGGGGGCCTGCACTCTCCCACAGTGACAATGTCACTGATCTGTACATCTCTGAATCAGGGGGACAGGGGCACAGACACGTTCTTGTGATGCTTCTCAAAGTGATTGTACCTTCGGATGTAATGGAGATAGTTCCAGCAGATGACAGTACTCCGCACCTTCATCTTGGTCACACCACCAGAAAGGATCCGATCTCAGATGGAGACATGGCCGCCGAAGGGGCATTTCTTTTCTATGTAGCTGCCCTGGATGGCCTCCTTGGGCATCTTGAAGCCTAGAGCGATATTTGTATAGTACTGGGGGAGTTTTTCCTTGCCAGTTTCTCCCAGCAAAACATGCTTCTTGCTTTGGAAGATTGTAGGCTGCTTTTGGTAAGCACGCTCCGTCTGAATGTCTGCCATTCTCCTGTACTCCATTTTTAAAGGATAAAATATGAGAGTCAAACCTTGTTACAAGGTACTGGGGGGAGGGGCTGGGCTTATGAAGTCTGGGGTCATGCTGATGACTTAGAAGCAGAATTAAGTATGAACTTGGCCATGTGTGCTTTTTGTTGTTATTGTTGTTTGATTGATTTTCCTGCTTTGATGCAGGGTCTCATGTAGCTTATCTTGACCCCGCACTTTTTATACAGCCTAAGATAACCTTGAACTTCTGTTCCTCTTGCCTCTGCCTCCTGAGAGCTGAGATTACAGACATGTCTTACCATAACCTGTTGGTACAATGCTGGAGACTAGACCCAGGGCTCCGTGCATGCTAGGCAAACCCTCTATTCAATGAGCCACATCCCCAGCACCCAGATGAATTCTTAAAATATGGCTATCCATTATATCTGACACATCACAAGCCCACTTCTTTCAACATATATTTCAGCAATTTTCTTGTAATTGAACAAGGGTTGTAGAGCTATCTATAAGCCACGCTGAGAACATTTCTGTCTCCCAGATGACCTTGTGCCTATTTTCTTCCCCAGATCTATGCAATCACAAATTTGTTTTCTGCATCCCCAAATCTCCTTTTGCCTTTTCTAAGCATTCCATATGAATGGAATCATGTCACATGTGGTCTTGTGTGCGTAGCTTCTCTTCTTGGCATCCTTCTCGGAAGTTCTTCCACATGGCACCATATATCAATATCTGTCAGTTATTTTTTTTTCCTTCTTTCAGAAAATCATCTTACTGCATGTGAAGACATTTTGCTTATCTGGTTAGGGGAGACTTGGGTTGGTTTGTTTAGAACTAGTGGTGCTGACATGAACACTTTTCATGTCTTGGTGCACATGTTTGACTTCATTTCTCTTGGGGAGATGTGTAGAGAGGGATTTATGTGTAGGATAGTGTGATGGCTATCTCTGCTAAACTTGACACAACTTAGAATCACTCTGGAAGAGACTCTAAATGAGTGACTGTCTGCATTAGGTGGTCTGTGGATGATTGTCTTAAGCTGATTGATGTGGGAAGACCTAGCCCATTGTGGGCAGCACCATTCCCTAGGCAGGAGATCCTGGCGCATATAAGAGGGGAGAAATCAAGCTGAGTAAAAGCAAGCAAGTAAGCAAGTGAGCATGCGGGCATCCATTTCTCTTGGTTCTTCACTGCTAATGGGATGTGACTAGCTGTTTGAAGATCCTTCCTTGACTTCTCTACAGTGATGGACTCTAATCTAGAATTGTAAGCTGAAATATAGCCCTTGCCTGGGGTGTGGTATGGATGAATAAAGATGACTTCATACCCGAAGCCCTAATCCACAATGGATTGGTATTTGGATGTCATCACTTTTTAGGAGGTGGTTAGAGGTCAAGGTAGGGTACTAGTGGGGGAGATTATTATCTTTATAAGAGACACATTAAAGCATACTTTTCAACCTTCCCTCTTTATCAAGAGAGAGCAGAGCGCCCTATAAATCAGGAAGTGAGCTTTCTCCAGATACTTGAACTTGGACTTGAACTTGGATGTCTAGCCTACAGATCTATGAGAATAAATGTTTGTGTGAGCCACCCAGATGCTGGAAATGTTGCTATAGAGGCCTAGTCAGACTCTTGTGTAGAGTAATTAGGCCCTAGCTTGTGGCAATATTTTGGGAGGCTGTTGAATCTATGAGAAGTGGGGCCAGGCTAGCAGAAGGGTGGGTCTTTGACAGTCATATCCCTCCGTGGCTCAGACTTAATGTCTCTGATTATCGATCTACCAAAATGCAAAGAGCCTCTGTCACATGCTGCCATCGCCATGAATGGAACCTCTCTGCCCTGCTCTCCCCAACACAGTGGGCTGAAACTGTGAGCCAAAATAACTCTTTCTCCCCTGGGTCACTTCTCCCAGGTCTTTTGGTCACAGTAGCACAAAATGATAGTACACAGCCCAAAATGACTAAGACAGATACCAAGGTCAAGTCAATGCTGTCCCAATATGAACGTGTGACTCTCCAATGCCCCTTCACCTTCTCCAATGCCCCTTTCACCTGGTCACTTATACAGTCCTCTTTCTCAGAGAGAAGGAAGGATGTCAACATAATCCTTGGGCAGATTATGAGCATGTTTCAGTAGCCCTTAGGACAGTTGTGAGTCCTAGAAACACTGAAAGGGTGAAGCCCGTATTAATCCTGACTTGTACTTTCTGGTGCTTTTAATAACCGGGAGAGACAGCTTCTGCTAGAGCCTGGCCACTTCTCAAAGGGAACACACACGTTCTTCAAAGGCAAACCAACCTTGCTGAGGCTTACAACCTCAGCCACCTCTCTTAGAAGGCTGAGCCACTCTCCCCGACAGAATCATTGCTCTGGTTCTTATTTGGTTCCTGTTATATAAAAATCAGCTTGGGGAGGAAAGGACTTGTGTGGTTTACAGGTTAATGTCTATCCCTGAGGGGAGACAAGGCAGAGACTCAAGGCAGTATCTGGAAGCTGAAAAGCATGGAGGAACGCTGCTTATTGGTTTGTTCAGCTGCCTTTCTTCTGTCACTCAGCTCCTCCTGCCAAAGGAGGACACCACCTACAGTGGGCTGGGCTCTCTTTTATCAATTAGCAAGTAAAAAAAAAAATACCAGCACAGGAGCTTGCATGCCAATCTGATGGAGGCAATTCCTCCATTGAGATACCCTCTTCCCAGGTCGACTATGTTTGTTTCCAGTTTACAAACTATGACAAGCACGGAAGAGGGGCGGGCTTGCCAGCATCCACCAGAACTGTTTAAGCCGATCGTAACCCTGTCCCAGTGCTTGCCTTGCTCTCCCCTATCTGGAAAAGTGTAACGGAGAGGGATCTCTCAAAATTTGAGTGGTGGAAACTAAATGGAGTTTGGAGGTGGGGGCCTGTGGAGATAAGGAGGATAGGACGAGATTGTGAGGGCAGGGCCCTTGTGATGACATTAATGGATTTGTAAAAATAGTGTCACGGTGTGACATGCTCTTACTGTGTTCTCAGCCTCCAGAACCATGAGCCAAAGAGACCTCTACCTTTCACAGCTACTGAGACTGTGTATTTGGTTATAGCCACAGCAAGTACACCAAGACTCGATGCCTTTTCTGCCTGTTCCCTCTGCCTCATGATCTGCCACCCACTCCTTTGTGTGACCCTTCCTGGTATACAGTGCTTTGTGTCTTGAGATAAAAGCTTGCTCCTTGGTCACGCTCCTTTCTGTTTGCCTGTCTTGCCACTCGCAAGTAAAACCAACCTCAGGTCAGTTGTTGAGCATGGCTCTTGACCCATGTCTCGTGCCAACTGTCTATGAAGTCCACTGGAGACTTACAGGGACATGGGGCATGTGTTCCCATTTTCCAAGGACCATGGAGGTGGCTTGTTGCCTATAACATTCCTTCAATGGAATCTGGGTGACAGGGCCAGGTCAGGTTCACAATCAAGTTTAGTGTGTGTGTGTGTGTGTGTGTGTCTGTCTGTCTGTCTGTCTGTCTGTCTGTCTGTCTGTCTGTCTGTCTGTCTGTTTATGTACACAGCTATGGAATCCAGAGGTCAATGATTAATCACTATCTATTTTCTGAGACAGGGTCTTACATTGATCCTGGAGTTCACCAGTTGACTAGACTGTCTCCTTAGTAAGCCCTAGAAATTCTGTTTCTACCTTTATGTACCAGGATTATAGATGTCACCCCTTGCCATTTAAGAGGGCACTGGGGATGCAAATTCAGGTCCTTATGTTTGCTAGGCAGATGCTTTACCCACTGAGCCATGTCCCCAGCCCCTAAAGAGCCCTATGCTCCAAGATGATGCCTAATCCTGCCTGTGTCTGAGTATCACCCGTGGTGATTTTCAGAGCATCAGGGCTAGGCTCCACTTCCCTGGCAGAGGTTTGGATTTACAAACACCCAGGCATTGGCACTGAGTTGGCACCCTCCCAAGGGGGTTCTCATGCAGACATAGGGACAAGAACCACAGCCCTCAAGTCTAGTTCCCTCAAAGTCCTCACCAAGTTTCCCATCATAACCATGCAGGTTCCTTTCCTCCCATTCAGGGTACTTTCCCTGGGGAAGGGTGGGGTCTGGGTGAAAGGGGCTTGTGTCTTCTTCATAAGGAAGTACACCTCCCATGTACTCAGCTGTGGTCCTTGGGAAAGGACTTGAGCACCCATGGAACAGCTGAAGTACAAACAGTCGCCCCAGGCTCCCACGGCTCGTGATGATGATGGGTGGAACACAAATTTAGCCTGCAGTGGGTAGAGGCTTGAGCCGCCCCCACAGAGTTCTGCATGGGAAATCTAGTTAAGAACCTCCTTCCTGGGAGGCTGCAGTGAGCAGCTGATCCTCACTGGGAGGTGAGCCTAACAGGATACCAGCTGGGCACTGCCCTGAAGCCCAAAGCTTTTCCATACCAGGACTGGCTCCTAGTCCATTGGACCCTTTCTTTGCCCAGTGCTGAGGAAGGAGTATCCATGATGGGTGAATGGGGGAGACTCCACCCAGAATCTGGGACTCCCATCATGCGTTGTGGATTGATTGTTTCTATGGTGGCAATGACCAAATACAAGCAAGTGAATAGGTCTATCACAGCTCATGGTCTGGGAGGATGTGGTCCATCCTGGTGGAAGGGAGTAAGGTGGAGGCAGAGAGCTATGAATATCACTGCTCAGTTCATTTTCTCCTTTTTATTCTATCCAGAACCTCCAGCCCATGGAATGGGGATGCCCATATCTGAGGTGGGTTTCCTTCACAGTCAAACCTTTCTGAGAACACTCTCATAGATATGCTCTGAAGTGGGTTCCCAGTAGCAATTCTAAATCCCACCAAGTGGGTAAGGAATAGCAACCATCACACTTTGACATGTTGGGAAGAGGTACTGTGCGTGCTAGTGACTTTTGATGTCAACATGACCAGGTAAATCCCAGATAGAAACAACTGGTGGGAGGAAAGAGTCATGTTGGCTCATGGTTTCTGAGGCAAGGTGACATTCACCATGAAGGCAGGTAAAATTCACAACAGCAGGAACCTGTAGTAAAGCCTCCTTACCAGAGACAGACAAAAGGGCTGGAACCGAGGGCCAGGCTCTAACCTTCAAAGGTGAACCCCTTATGGACTGCCAAGCAGACCCCACCCACCTAGAGATGCTCAGCCTCCAACAGCAGTGCTACCAGCTAGGGACAAATGCAGAAAGCATGAGCCTAAGGGATCCTCTTCAGATCCAAGCCATCACACTGTGGGTCAGCTGTCCCTCCCACTCCCTTTCTCTGTTCCAGAAGCATCTAATATAGTGAAATATTAGGTTTCCTGGGACCTGTTGTAACGAAGTAAGGCATCCATGTGGTCAAGATGCCAAAGGAAGTCTCTGGGGAGGAGGTCTTTCCCCAGGTAAAAGGCAAAGTCGCTAAGAGAAAACCTGGGTGTCTCTCATTCCTTTGCCCATCCTCCTTCCTTCTGGGATGTAGCTGTGATATGTGTGTGGCAACCATCCTGTAACCAAGAGGGGACAGACACAAAGAAGAAGCTCCTTGTACTGACAGTGAAAAGCAAAAAGGTGTGAGGAGCTTGAATCTGTTTTAGGTGGCCAGCCCCTAGAGCGGTGTGCTTCTTAGCCTTAATGCTGGGGCTCTTTAATAACAGTTCCCCATGTTGTGCTGAACCCCGACCATAAGATTATCTCATTGCTGCTTCATAGTTGTAATTTTGCTACTGTTATGACTAGTAATGTAGATATCCTATATGCAGAATATCTGGTATGTGGCCCCTGTGAAAAGGTCATTCAAACCTCAGTGGGGATCACAACCCACAGGTTGAGAAATGTTGCCCTAGACTCTTAGTATGAAATGAACCCTTCAGCTTGGGTTGCAGGGATTTGCACATTCCTAGTGACATAGATGCCGACCTCCCATGCTTCTTTAGGCAAGTAGGGGCTAGAGACTGTCTGTCTGAAAGCCATGTTGATGTGTGGAGGTTGCCTGGGTCAGTGCCAGGGGACCTGGCTTCTAACCCTGGTTTTTCATCAAAATGAAGGCCATTTACCTTCTCTGGGGCATGTTCTACTACATTGAAAACCGGTCACAGTGTCTGCTTCCCACCACACGATTGTTCTTGATGTAGTTATAAGCATAAGATATTTTTTTTAGCAATGTTTAGGGGGCCAGGTTAGATTCTCATGAACAAGTGTCATGGTGTCTGATCTCAGAGGTTCCTAGAACATTGGTTATCTTGATGTAACTTTCTCTAAATGTCTGGTTCTCACAGCTCAAGTGTAGAAACACTAGTGAACACAGACTTGTGGCATCCCACATACAGCTTCCTCTTTTCTCTCTCCATATCCCTAGGAGGACTGAGCTCTCTCAGAATGGATGGACTGTAGAATCCTGGAGTGTTAGAATGACCAAGGCCGTGTGTCCTCATTGGGAACCTAACAAGGACTGTCTAGCATCTTCTACAGCTTCTGTGTCTTGGGTGCCCCTCAATGGTCTAGGAATGTGACTTTCTTGGGTTCCTCTTAGATCCTTATAAATAGCCGTGTCTCACAGAGCCAATAAAAGCTTTCTGGAAACATACACGTTCTTCAAGCATGATTGTAGAATGAGCCCTATCCTTCTCACACACACAGTAGCCTCAGACTCTCAGAGTCAACACATTCTCCAGCTACCTTCTGTTCAAGCACAAGTTCCTAATGTCTTTGACAGCTCTGTAGTATATCTGATACTTGCTGTGGTGCTGTGAATAGATATGGCCCCCGTAGACTCATGTGTTTGAAGGCTGGGCCCATAGGGAGTGGCACTATCAGGCGGCCTTGTTTGAGGAAGCGTGTCACTGTGGGAGGCTTTGAGGTCTCCTATGCTCAAGCTACATCCAGTATTGCACACAGTCTCCTTTGGCTGCCTGCAGATCAAGATGTAAAACTCTCTTGGTTCTGTCTCTAGTTACATGTCTGCCTGGATGCTGCCATGCTTCCTGCCATGATGATAATGAACTAAACCTCTGAAACTCTAAGCAAGCTCCAATGGAATGTTTGCCTTTATAAGAGTTGCTGTGGTCATGGTGTCTCTTCACAACAATAGAACCCTAACTAAGACACCTGGCCTGAGGGGTTCTCAAGCCACAGAGGAAGCAATGTGTCAACAGCCACAGTAGGAAGGGCCCTGCCCAATTCCAGTTTAAAGGTGCAGATGAATGGGTGTTGCCCAGGAGAAGGTGGGATGGAAGTGTGAATCTTCATAGAAAAGGTGTGTGTGTGTGTGTGTGTGTGTGTGTGTGTGTGTTTGCAATGCTGGGGATGAATAGAGTCTAAGAATTCATAGACTAGACAAGCACTCTATGACTGAGCTACATTCCCAGTATGAAAAGGTAATCCCAGAGACTGAAGGAAGGACCATCCAGAGACTGCTCCACCTGGAGATTCACCCTATAGAGAGTCACCAAACCCAGACACTATTGTCAATGCCAACAAGTGCTTGCTGACAGGAGCCTGATACAGCTGTCTCCTGAGAGCCTCCACCAGTGCCTCACAAATACAGAGGTGGATGCTCTCAGCCAACCACTGGACTGAGCACAAGGTCCCCAGTGGAGGAGCTAGAGAAAGGATCAAAGGAGCCGAAGGGGTTTGTAGCCCCATAGGAGGAACAACAATATGAACCAACCAATACCCGCAGAGCTCCCAGGGACTAAACCACCAACCAAAGGACACACATGGCTCCAGCCACATATGTAGCAGAGGATGGCCTTGTTGGTCATCAATGGGAGGAGAGGCCCTTGGTCCTGAGAAGGCTCGATGCTCCAGTATAGGGGAATGCCAGGACAGGGAAGTGGGAGTGGGTGGGTGGGAGATGGGATAGGGGATTTTGGAGGGGAAACCAGGAAAGGGGATAACATTTGAAATGTAAAGAAAGAAAATATCTATTAAAAAATTAAAGACATGACACATGCCCTGCCTGAGAAGTAATATGAGGGAGAGTCAGGGGTTGGTGGTGACAGGTGACACAGGGTCAGGTCAGTCAGGCAAAGTTGCCTGAACTCCCTGGGCACCATGTTCACTCTCTACCAGGTGGGTATAATAATAATTCTTTTCTCTTAAGTCACTATGCATATTGTGAGTTAACAAATGGCTCCAAACAGAGTGACTAAGAAAATTCCAGTCACGAGGAACAAATGACCTCCTCTAAAGTTCCAAACCAGGTCTCAGGTCTCTAAACTTCACCCTCTTCTTTAACACAGAGGGACAGACAGACACAGCATGGGGAGCGAGAGGTAGAGAGAAGGAGGGACAGATGGACAATGGGCAGATTTGAGGGTCTATGTTTTTTTGGACTAGAGCTGTAATCCAGGGCCTCACCCATGTTAGGCATGTGCACTGTCTTCGAGCCACACCCTAGCAATCAGTTGACTTCTACTCAAAACAATACGGACCCCCAAGATATACTTGTTGGTAATGTGTTCTGGAGTCCCCATTTTTCAGCTGTGCTGCCCAATACTCTGGTGAGACTGGTCCCTGCTATAGCATCTGTCCAGTCAAGATGTCCAGGGGAAGGGGCATTTCCTCTCGGCTCATGTGGCCATATGCCAAAAGGCTGCAGGCATGCCTACTGATGAGTTCAAATCCTTATCAGTTCACTGTCTTGTCCTTTCCTTACAACTGGAGCATTCAGACCCTTCTGAGACACTGAAACTTCTCTGTTAATAAAGCCAAGTGATCTATTTCAATGTCAACATCTCATTAGCGGCTGAGCAGACCACAACAATCACTGCAGGCTGATTGACAAATCGAGAAAGCATCCATACTGCCCAGGAGGCAGGAGCAGAGGAAAGTGGAGGAGAAAAAGAAGGACAGGGATGGGCAGGGCACTTCTAGGATCGAAGCAGCAACGGTGCCATGCCCAGCTGCACGGCCTCATTTGTATCTCCACCCTGGCTCGTCCCTCCTCGTCCTCTGTCTTTTCTCACAAATAGCAATGTCACCACTAGTCACCAAGTGCTAAACTTTGGATTCTTCCTTCTGTGGACTTCCAAGGTCTGGGATCCACCCTGGCTCCCCTCCATTCCTGCTGACACATCTGAGAGGTTTGGGGAAGCTCGGGTCTCCACCACCTCCACAGCTTCCTGGTGGTCAGTTTCCCTTTTGCCCCACTCAAGTGGCCCTTGCTGGCTAGGAGAGTGACCTAGTGGGATCTTGGTACAGTTATTCTCAACAATGAATGAGTAAACCAACCCGATTCACACTGTAGCACCCTTACATGGGTAGCTATCCACACCCTGGTGCCAACCCAAGGTCGCTGGACTTATAATTGAAAAGATGTCCGGGCCTGGCTGTGACAATGGCTGCCTGGGATACTCTTAGAAAGCAACTGGCAGCAGACCTCAGTCTATGCACAGCTCTCATCCACCCCGGCGTGGGAGACCTTGTTCAGCTTGCGCGGCTGTCTCCAGCGTCCTTCATGACACTTTCTCCCCGTGGGGTCTTCTGTGCCCCTTGACCCAGAGAAACGAAGCCCAGTTGCATCCTGCTTGCTGGTTTACTGGGCATGTCCACATCTTGAGCTACACTTGTGCCTATGTAGGTACAACATTGTCCCAGGGTTACTTATTCTGGTTAAATATCTGACCAGAAGATACTCAGGAAGTAGAGCCCTTTCAATTTGATTTTAGGGAATACAGTCTGTCCTGGCAGAGAAGGGATGCTGGTGCATGAACACGAGGTAGTGGAAGCAGAGACGAAGCAGAGAGCAGTCAGGAAGTGGGGCCAGGCTCAAGACCCACCCCCAGACCCCACTTCCTCCAGTGAGATTCCACCTCCTGCAGGCTCCACAGCCTGCCCAAATAATAGTGCCACCACGTAGGAGCTGGTGGGAGATGTTTCATGGTCAGAGTCCCCCTTCCTAGGTGATGGTTTTCATCTATGCACAGTAGGTGTTTAAAAAGCGTTTCTGAGCCGGGCGTGGTGGCGCACGCCTTTAATCCCAGTACTCGGGAGGCAGAGGCAGGCAGATTTCTGAGTTCGAGGC
This sequence comes from Mus minutoides, assembly GCA_902729485.2. Taxonomy (NCBI): domain Eukaryota; kingdom Metazoa; phylum Chordata; class Mammalia; order Rodentia; family Muridae; genus Mus; species Mus minutoides. The sequence goes on along the minus strand of LR749628.1, from coordinate 883,212 downwards.
CAGCCTGGTCTACAAAGTGAGCTCCAGGACAGCCAGGGCTATACAGAGAAACCCTGTCTCGAAAAACCAAAAAAAAAAAAAAAAAAAGCGTTTCTGAAATAAATTTGCCTATACCCCCTGTTGTGGGTAAGACTTTGTTTCCCACATGTTAGTACGGGTGAAGAGATGTTTCTGGTCCCCGAACTGGGTGAGGCCCTGCACTGAGCCATTCACTAGGGAGCTTTGGTGCCAAGCTTTCCTCCCCCAACCCCCAGGAAGTCAAGAGCAGTTTGAGAGCCCCCCCACACCTGCTCCCCAAGTATCCATTGAAATCACTGGCCCACTGGCTCCCACTAGCACCATCACACTAAACGTTTGCCTGAAAACCAGGTCCGTGACTCTGTCGGCCCAGGATGTGGGTGATTGCCTAAGCCAGAGCCCAGGCTATCCTGTCAGGCCTGCGCTGAGCTGTGTGTGGTACTGCCTCCTCTGTGCCAGGCCGAAGCCGCTACAGTCTCCAGGGCCCCTAGTGTGAAGGAATTTGAGTTCTAACTTTAGGTGGCTACGTGGCTGATGTCTGTTTGTGAATATCTCATTCCTCCTTTGGGTGCCCAGCTGGTAGGAACAGAACGGTAGTCATGGGACTGTCATCATGTGCTGTCCAGGTTAACATGTAGCGTTTCTATTACTATTAACAGACTTTCTGCTCCTCACTCCATCTGTTCCTGAAATAATTGCAGTTGTACAGACCATGCCTTCGCTACAGGCAAGCTCTGGGGAAGAGGATAGTGCTTCTCTGAGGATGAAAAAAAAAGTGTTAAAAAATAACAGCAAACATGAGAAGAGAGTGGGAATAGGGAGAGCAGTAGCTTTCCAATTTCTTTCGGATTCCGGCCTGCAAAGGCGGCGTTTTTCACACTCATCGGGGTGACCAAGCCCAGCTCCACGGGGTGAGTGAGTAGCCGGGCTGGTGGCTCAGCCTTTCGGAGACACGACTGTTTGCCAAACGAATGGTTGGACAGACTGAGGCGGGGACACTTTGGTCTGAGTGGAAGTGCTAGGGAAGCCAGAACCCTCAGCAAGAGACAGGGCATTGATTGGACCCGGATGTCCTGCTCAGGGCTCTGGAAGGTAACACGACCAGGAAGGAATGACAGAGGATCAGGACAGGCTAGGGCAGGAGGAGACTGTGTTTCAGAGCAGGCTCTGTCTGGGCTTCTGTTCCTCCACACACAGAATTAGTGAGGGGGAACCTTAGAGAGACATTAGGGCAATGGATGAGTTACTACAAAATATCCAGATTCTTCCAGGGGTGGGGGTGACTAACACAAAGAACCTAGTGTGCTAAACACAGACTTTATTAAACACACACAGCAAATCTTGGCAGGTGCCACGTGCTTTGAGCGTGAACCTGGTATGGGGTTTTCTCCCCGTGGGATGTAAAATTAGGTCTAACTGTGACTTCCAGTTAGGACTTGTTCTGACACCTTCCCTTTCTCTACCCAGCTCCTAAATGTGAGCTATCCAACTCGTAGGGCCTCCTCTCATCTCTTGAGGCTGAAGACAGAGCTAATCTATGGCCCCAGCCCCTCTTGGGAGGGCGGAGGAGGAGGCACCTCTGGCTTCTTATAGAGGATGCAGCATATGGATAAAGCCAGCTGTGTGCTTTCCAAGTCTTGTTCCAATGTCAAGAGAGTGTTTCAAAGAAACTCACAGAATGTGATGAGACCATTGCAAATAAGACACTGGCTGAGGGAGGAAAATTGTGTTTGTGGTGTGTGTGTGTGTGTGTGTATTGGGGGATGGGAATAAGACATACTGCTCTGCTCTCTAAACCCATCAAAAGATTCAAACAGAGTCTGTGAGATGGACCAGCAGGCAAACACGTGTGCTGTGCAGGCCTGAGGACCTGGGTTTGATTCTTCAAACCAGTGATGGAAACACAGAAAGTGGGAACTGACTCCGCAGAGTGGCCCTGTGACCTCCACACACATGGTGGCACGTGTACCCCTGCACCTCCTCCCACACAACGATAATAAGTAAAAAAAAAATCAAAAAATGATTTAAATAACTATTTTGGAAGAGTTCAGAGAACAGGTCAGAGAAGGGACAGGCCTACCGGTGCGCTTACCACATTGCCCAAAACTCTGCACAAAAATGTTGAGACAGATTCTGCCTGTTTCTCAACTGCTAATATTACCAGACTGCTCTTGGGCTTTATAAAAGGCTCTGAGTATCACAGGGACTTTATTGGAGGTGTGTCTGAAACCTGGACCCCATCAGGTAGTGGTCCCAGAACAACCTGCTTCTCTGAGTAAGGAGTTGGAAATGACGCTTTGCCCAGGGTGGCAGGGTCTTAGGAAAGCCCACCTGCTCTTTTCACAGATCAGACTGAGGAGAAAGAGAATTGGTCCCTCGAGACAATGTCTATACATGACATTTCTGCCATCAACAGGCTGCACATAGACATATAACCTCTCAATATTATAACGGGGCTGAAAAATTCCTCTGGAGCTATTGCGCTGTGGTGCAGGCCTGTAATCTAGCACTTGGAGGCTGAGGTGGGGGGATATCAGGTTTGAGGTCAGCATGACTATAGAATAAGTCCCCGTTTCAGAGAAAAAAATGTGTATCACATAACCAGTGTGCTCACTTTGGTGGTGTGCAAGCAAAGACGCTGTGTTATCACTCCTATGAAGAGTGGTATAGACGATTGCCTACTGCCCCTAATGATACTGAAGAATACTGTTTCTTCTTTGCATATCCACTGTCATTGCTATGTTCAGGTATAGTCCTTCTTACCAAAGAACAAAACAGAAGCCAAACACAAACAGATAACAACAGCCAAAATCCAATGACGGCTAAGGAGGTGGCTCAGTCGGGGAAGTGCTTGTTACATAAACATGAGCGTCTTGAGTTCAACACCCCAGGACCCACATAGAAAAGCCCATGTGGTGCCCAGGTTTGTAATCTCAGCACTGAGAGCATGGCAACAGGCACGTCTCTAGGGCTGTCGGCCAGCTAGCTTAGCCTCCTTGGCAACCCCCAGATCAATAAGACACTCTCTAAGACCAAGGTCAAAGAACATGGCCGTCTGAGGAGTGACGCCTAAAGTTGACCTCTGACCTCCGTCCATGTGTTTGTCCATGTGCATCCTCACTCACAAGTGCACCCACACACATACACATCCCTCATACAATTGCAAACAGCACACGTTGTGCTTGTTTGTTTGTTTGTTTGTTTGTGTAGCCCTGGCTGCCCTGGAGCTTGCTAGGTATATCAGCCTGGCCCCAAACTTAGTGAGATCCACCTGCCTCTGCCTCCCAAGTGCTGGGATTAAAGGAGCACACGCCACACCCAGCCCATCTCTTTGTCTCTTCAGTTCGTGGAAAAAGCACAAGCCATGTTTGCTTATACTAATCTGGTTTAGCATTGAGTACACTCTAGGATGGTCACACCATGATAGGGTTGCCTAAAGTCCCATTCCTCAGAGCGCGGCCCGGTTAGTCAGTGACACGTGGGTACCGACACATGGTTCCTGTTGCACACAGGGTGCAGAGTGAGCATGCAGGCTAAGTGCAGGTATCAAGCACATAAGCCAGAGAACAAAGAGTACATCTTGCCAAGAAGCTGACCACAGAGGAAAAACTCTTCCATAGACAGCCAACTCCAAGCAGGGTGTGGCGGCATGGACCTGTAAACACCTCGTTCTGGAAGGGGAGGAAGAAAGGTCTCCAGGGGGAAAGCCAGCCTGGGCTGCGTAGCAAGACACCATCTCTGAAAGAAAAATAGACTTTTAAACACTGGCATTATAAGTTGGCGCAATCCATCATAAAAGATTCTTAGATAACTAACGGGTACCATGCACAGCTCAGCATACCATGACCGTTTTAAAGCCTCAGAGGGAGGCTGCCCAGCTTGCCCACGAGCACATGGTGGCAAAGCAGAAAACCAGCCACATTCTGCCTATGGCTCTGGACATCTGGGGCCTCCCGCTGCTGACTGAAGATGTGGGGATGCAGGGTCTCCGTCTGAGGTATCCATACATTCTTAACCTGTTGTGTTCTGTGGGAAGGGACATAGTTGACAGTCTTACAAAGGCTTTTCACAGGCTGACTTTTAAGTACTTTGTCACTGACAGAGAGCAGTTTTAAGATACCAACAAGCATGTTACCTTCTCTGCACCTCTTCTCTGCATGTTCCTCTGAGTTCAACTCTCTTTTATGTACATGGTAAGGAAAGGAACGTCACATTGGACCACTAGGAAATTGGATGCCACAGGAAATCCTTGGCCTGTGGAAATGTCACCTTATGAGTATAAGTCTCGGATTCACTGAGAGGTCAGAGAAGTTAAGTAGGCTAAAGCCAGGTCAATGCCAGGTAGGAGTGGCTACAGAGGGTTCCCAGGAGACAGTGGCCCAAAGGTCTCCTGCATCCCAGGAGGACAAGGTAAGGTTAAGATCCACTAGTAAGTCACCAGTGTGCCTCAGCCCAGAATCTGAAGGCTCTGTGCTCATTTGGGGCTCTGGGCCATGGAGAGGGACATCCCCAAGGTCTTACAGAATGATACAAAGATGATGTGAGCCAACCAACAGAAGTTGAGATGTACCTGTGCCTCAAAGGGACACAGTCTTGACCCTCAGAGCTCTGGGAGGCAGGGCTGGAAAGACTTAAAAAGCAGCAGCTAGTGGACAGATGAAAAGAACTGCTAACCTACACTGTGGGGGTCAGTTCCTCCCATTGGTGAACCTCAAAAGTGAGACAAGCTGGAAACACAAATCCCTCCAAAAGGTTTTGGGGAAACCTGTGGGTGATTCATTCAGGATGTGTTTGGGGATAAGTGGTGACTTTTTTTTTTTTTTGAGAAGGTTCACGAGGAATACGCATACAGAGAAGAATGCTATCCACAAAAAAATCTCTCTGGGTCATGTTAGCCAGAGGCAGCACTCGCAGACTTGACAGTCCAGGCCTGACAGGGACCTAGAGTCCCAATCAGATGCTCTTGTCAGACTGAAGGAGACAGAAAATAACCCGAGCAGATAAAATAAGTGTTATACGAGGTGGTCTCTGGTCCTTACAAACTCAGAAGCCCCACGTTTAATGTGTTAGAGAAAACCGTTAAAAGAGAGAGAGAGAGAGAGAGAAAGAGAGAGAGAGAGATAAACACAACTGTGACAAAATGGAAGGCATATGTCACCAGGCCAGGAGCCCAGTCAGTCTACAGAGACAAATGAGAGCTGTGCAGGGCCACTCTGACCACCTCAGAAGCAGGCCATGCCTCATGCACACACACAGCCTGTGCAACCTCACAGAGCCGCACCCCCCACACACACACACACAAGCACAGCGTCCAGTGCTTTTCTTAATGGTCTGTTATCTAGGAAACCTCAATCAGTTTGAATGGGGGACTATTTTACAGTGAACCCCACAAATTACAGAGCTGGTCCTGGTTGGGAGCTATGCATCTGGCACAGTAATTGGGAGAAAGGGGGGTCGCAGAAAGGCTAAGGAAAAAGGCCAATCGAGGCAGCTGGATCCAAATGATACCAGGCAGCGAAGCATGTATAGAGGGACAGTTTCCTAGGTAACGGGTTGCTCCATCTAAGTGTCACACACATGCTTTGCTAAAAACAATTTCTAATAGCTGGGAATAAAACAGAGACCCGGCTCTAGGAACATGGAGATGGTGCTCAAGGACTGACTGTACGGCCTACCTGTGTATGGAGTCATCTAGAAGAGAGAGGGACAGAGAGAGACAGAAAGGGGGAGGGGCCGTTGAGCCCCTTCTCAAGTAGCTGTTTTAGGGCTTGCGAGCAGCAGCCTCTCTGCAGATGATCACAGAGTGCTTCTTAGAAAGACCCTCAAGCAGTGGCCTGAGCTTCTGATGGGGGCCTCTCCTGAGGTCGCTGGGGGGGGCTTGAAGAGCTTCTAAACAGGACTGATATGGTTTCAATGTGAAACTCCCGTCACCCATCCTCACCAGCTTGTGTGCTTGACACTTGGTCTTCAGGAGGCTGTGGAGGGGCTGGTCCTCTTGGAAGTATGCGGTAAGAGGTGGGCACTGAGATCCACACCCTACTCTGGTCCCCATCCAGAGCTCTGCTCTTTGATCTACTAAGATGTGCAAGGCACACCTTTATTCCCAGCATCCCGTGGCGGGGGTGGGGGTGGGGTAGGAGCAGGTGGATCTCTGTGATTTCAAGGCCACCCTAGCCTACATAGAGAGTTCCAGGTCAGCCAAGGTAAATACAGTGAAACCCTATCTCGAACAAAATGTAAGGAGTCCCTGTTACATGTTCCTTCCCTTTGCCACGAACTCCATTAAGCCCTCCACACCATGAGAAACTGTATCCCCTGAAACCCCTGAGCTAAAATACGTCTTCCCTCTTCCAAGCTGCTCTGGTCAGGTATTTAGTCACAGTGTGGGGAAAGCAACTAGGACAAAGGTGACAGTGACTCCGTGAAAGGGGACATAACAAGAGAGATCCTCTCATCTCTCCCAGACCCACTGGGAAGTGACATTTATGAAAATCACTTTCTTTGGGGAGGGTCTGACTTTTCCATCTTCAAAGTTAGTGCTCTCAAAATGCCATTGGAAAGTGGTGGGAGGCAGGGGAGTGGGGTGGGGGCAGGTGCCATGGTAATAGTTAACCAGACAGCTCCGATGGCCCTGGAAACAACTGCACAGGAAAACCCAAGGTGAGGCTTCTCCAGTCACCTGTGCAGCTACAGGCAGGTGTTTGTCAACTGAGAGAAGTTTTTATAAATTGTGATGAGGGCTTGCCAGGAAGAAACTCTGGGCCCCCAAGCTTTGACTGCTTTGATAATGGTAAGGAGCCAGGCCTGATGGCAGAGGTCTGTTGTCTTAGTTACTTGGGAAGCTGAGGCAGGAGGATGTACTTGGCTGTAGAGTGAGTTTAAGGCCAGGCTGAGTAACTTTGTGAGCTATCTTAAAATGAAAACAGATGACGACAATGATAATGATGACAACCAGGATGTGGATGATGATGATGGCCCAGAGTATGTGAGGTTCTGGGTTCAATCCCCAATTCAACCAGAGACTACTGAGAAGCATGACAGAAAACAGAGACTTCATTTCCAAGGGCTCTCTGAGCCCTGTAAGCCTTTCGATTCCTCTCTGGTCCTCACTGATGGAGGGAAGGGAAGACACAGGCTTCCCAATGAAATGTAAAGAGAGAGAGATTTTCCAGCCTGAGGGAGACCTTCCTGAGAATCTGTACCACGCAGACCATGGATTGCTGGAAACTGAAGTAGGGAGGGAAATCAACGCATCATCACACTATGAGGAGATAATCAGCCAATGGGTATGCTCTGTACCCTGCTAGAAAAAGCCTTTGCCACCCAAGGCTGAGAAACTTACCCTGTGCCATATTTAATCCCCCAGATATATTCTGCCCTTGGGCTCTGTAAGGCATATCTCAATTCTTTAAATTACTGGCAGGCATTTTCTCTCCTTCTCTCTCTCTCTCTCTCTCTCTCTCTCTCTCTCTCTCTCTCTCTCTCTCTCCCTCTTTCTCTCTGTCTCTTTCCTTTCTCCTTCTATATCTCTGTTTTTCTCTCTGTTTCTCTTTCTTTCTTTCTTTCTTTCTTTCTTTCTTTCTTTCTTTCTTTCTTTCTTTCTTTCTTTCACTGCCTCTCTTTCTTTCCTTTATCCCTCTATATCTGTTTCTCTCTCTGTTTCTCTTCCTTCCTTCCTTCCTTCCTTCTGTCCGTTCTTCCTTTCTTCCTTTCTTTCTTTTGGAATCTGACCTTGCACTACTTCATGGCTTCTCCCTGGACAGGCTGCTCCATTATCCCTAGGACTTGCACAAGGTTTGGGCAGGTAGAAGAGGATGTACAAATCCACAAATGAATAAATCCACCAGCCCTAAGGTACTCCCTGCCCGCAGTCTCTTCTCTTATATCCCTTTTGGTTTAGATTGGGCATATCTGAGGTATATATAGCTTGGATGGCAGAGGCTATGCTTCAGGGACTGAAGACTTCTAGAAGGAGAGAGGAGGCTGGGAATGTGGCTCTGTGGCAGAGTGTTTGCTTAGCATACACAGAATTGTAGGTTTGATCCCCGGTGATAGAAAGAAAGTGGGAGGGAAGGAAGGGAGGGGGGGAGAAAGAGAAGAAAAAGGAAAGATTAACTAGGTATGGCTACAATACACCTCTAATAGCAGCAAATGGGAGGCTGAGGCAGGGGGATTGCTATAAGTTTGGGGCCAGCCTGAGCCACATATCCAGTTCCAGGTGACCCCGCATTGCATAGCTAGACTCTCAGAAACACTGAGAGGCGCGAATGGGGTAAAAATGATGGGTGGAGTCTTCCCATCTGAGGCTCAGTATCCTTCTCCAAATGGAACCCTACTGTGATTTGGCACTAGAGGACCCCATTCTCTTGACTGTGTCCTCAGAATGTCACCCCCTGCCTGAACACTTGCACATGGGGATTGGGACGTCTGGCTCCCTCAGGCGTGGGAGGAGGCAACACATGCCAAGCAGAAGCAGATCGATACAGAGCTGGAGAGAGGCTCGGGAGCCTGGGGAATGCTGGCAGTCGGGATTTTGAACCCGTGTGACCACGGCTAGCTCTGCAACCTGTCTGTGCCATGTTTCAGGGGTGGCAAAACGAGACAGTATTCTTGAGAGTAAAGGGCTTGTGCTTGCGAAGGAAGCTCTGGATGGGAGAGAATCCGTACCCTTCTTTGAGGCAGCACAGGGATGCTCACCACATCACCACATCATGCCAAGAAACCTTCTTAGATTCCCCCAGCCCACCTAATGAGATCTACCTTCTCGTCCAGATGCTGCCTGCCTACTCTAGTGCCCACGGCCCTGTGTCCTCTCAGGAAGGAAAAGGCATGGGTGGCAGAGGGCCCAAGCCTGAATCCTCTGAGCCAGGCAAGAATGTATGGTACTAATTTCAAACAGCCCAACATGGTTCCCTTGGAAAACTGCCCCACTGGGCCTGGGTCTCCCGTTTAATGTCAGTATTTGTGGTGGTGGCCTATGGAAGACCATCTCAGACAGCTGCAGAAAGAGGGATGGATGAGATGTCACCAGGGCCACGGATTCTCTCAGAAAGCCATGGCAGTGGCGTGGGGAGAGATCTTTGTGAGCTGGACCACAGGAGAGAAGTGGTATCACTCACTCAGAGAGAATGACAGTCACTTCTGCCTTCCTCCTCCAGGTCACTTCTCTTCATGTCTCCCTGACTACAAAGATGGCAGGGGCAGGGCACCCTCTGAAGTAAAGAGAGGACGTGCGGCAAAGTCCAGGAATCTGGATGGTAGCCAGAGTCAGAATTGGAACTGGAACTGGAGTCTCTCTCCTGTCACGAGGTAGCCCTCAATCCTTTAGTTCAGAGTTCCTCATGTTGTGGTGACCTCTAACCATAAAATTATGACTGTTACTGCTTTACACACACACACACACACACACACACACACACACACACACACACACGTATGTATGTATATATATGCGTGTATGTGTATGTATATATATATATATATATATTTTACTATTGTTATGAATCATAACATAAATGTCTGTGATTTCCAATGGCTTTAGGGGACCCCTGCAAAGGGCACATTTGCCCCACAGGTCGAGAACCACAGCTTTAGTGTGTCTCTCTGTTTAAAATAAAACCTAACCTTTAGAGAATGCCTCCTCAGCCCCAGGCTCCCAGTGTTCTGGGGGATTTTATACACTTGGGCAGACAGGAGGATTCCCTGAGAAAAGAGGCCTTGGCTCACAGTTGGCTTTGTCACCAATAAGCTGGTGATCTTGGGTCTCCTCAGTGGATGCCAGGCTGAGTTCCCTCATTTGTTACAGGCTGTACTTCAAGTACAAAATGTGGAGGTTTTCCGAGGTAAGAGCAGGAGCCAGCCCCGGACAGCACATGCACTGGGTAGGAAGCTGAGAACCTGTCTCTGTCTGCTGGCGGTGGGGCTGCCTTCCCAAGGCTGCTCATCCTAACTTCCCTGAGGGAAGACAGCGATGAAGGGAACTGGGGAAGGCCCCAATTCCTGCCATTCTTCCAGCAGTCTCCCACCAGCCCCTCCTTAGTCCCTAGTTCAGTGTAGGATGACAAGAGCAGGACCTGAGGTGGCTGCCTGGGGAACTCACAGCCTGCCGCCTGCCGCTCTCTGAGCTGTAATTGCTGAACTCTGGGAGCCAAACACCTCGAAAGAGCTAAAATGACTTTAAATGCCTAAACATTTTAAAACAAACCGTACAACACGAGGCTTTTAATCCTCTTTTTTCCCCCTTCTTCTTCTTTTTTTTTTTCTTCTTTTTGCCCCTGTGCTAAAGCTCTTTCTGTCTCTGTGTGCTTTCTCTTTTGGGGGAAATTCAAAAGCCGTTTTCCGCCTCATTACCTGCACACTGTGAGTGATGTCTGTCGGTCCTTGGGCTGTAAATACCTTAAATCATGCTTCATTAAGAATATCTATGGTGCTATTAAAGAGCTATAATAGACAACGAGTTAACAGATGATTAAAGATGAATTCCATTTGTGTCAGTCAGCAGCCAGGAGGAGACGGGAGGCTGGAAGTTCTCAACTCATTATCCCGCAGCTTCTCCGCTCCCCCCAACCCACCCCCCCCAAGCACCAGGAGGCTAGAGATGTGGTGGGGGCTTTCTGCTCAAGGGAGTGAGGTACTGGGCCACTGAGAGGTAGCAGCGGGACCTAGGACAGGATTAGTGTGTGGGAGCAGCCACAGAAAATGAAGGAGAAAGAAGCATGGAGGCTCAGAGAGGGGGAAGTGTGCATGTGTGTGTATATTATGTATGTGTGTCTGTGTGTGTCTGTGTGCTCACTCCTCCTGCATGTGGGTCTAGGACCTGCGTCTGCTGTCCAAGGCCACCATTGGTTATTTCTGTGCAGAGTCAAACTGCACTTTCAACCCTCAGAAAGGGCCAGTGGTGGTACTAGATGGTGGTGGCTCAAGCTGCAACCTTAGCACTTTGGGGGAGTAGACAGAAGAATCAGGAGTTCAAGGCTAGCCTTGCCTACCCAATGAGTTCAAGGATAGCCTGGTCTATACAAGACCCTGTATCAAAACATCAAAAAGAAAAATAAACTAAGTCAATGACTAGTCTGGTGTTATGCCATACATTTTTATAATCCTAGAATTTGGGAGGCAAATGGCTGGAGTATTAGCATGAGTGTGAGGCCTGCCTGTGCTGCATAGAAAAATCTGAGGCCCACCTTAACCTTAAAAAAAAAAATCAATATTGATGACTTGATGACCCGAGAAAGAGTAACGTAGGAGTGAAGAGACAGATTCCAAGGTAAGGAAGCTGCATTACAGCAGTGGCTGTGGAATTGGGAATTAAGAAACCCCAGCCTCCAGTGTGTTTTCAGCTCAGGGAGGGGAGAAAATGCTGTCACCAAGGGATAAGGAGTTCTGGCCAAAAGAAGGTGAGCCTGCTAAGACAGTAAAATTGTCTTCATCTGGAGAATGGTGGCAAGTCCACCATTCTGGGTCAGAAGGTGTCATGATGAGCTGGGATCCCCATTCCTTCCCTTGACAGTACAGGGCCTAGCTCAGAAGGTGTCGGGTACCCTCATTCCTGAGACCAGAAGGATCTCAGCAGGAAGAGACAGATAAGGTGACGGTCCAGTGGTTGTAAGCATAAGAGAGACGGCTTTAACACTCCCTGAGGATGTTAGCTTTTTTCCTCATTCATGCCATAAAAGACATGGACAGTTTCTTCCCCTTTCAAGTGGAGAGAGTGAGGCACAGAATGAAAAACACTGAGGTGGCTGCTGAGTCTGTGGGTGCTGTGTTCCATGGACCTGCAACCCAGGGTTGCGACACTTAAGATCTGATTCTTTCGAGGTGCTCCAGGATACAGATGGGTAGGGAAATGGAAAGCCACAGGCAGGATCAGTGTGAGGGCAGGAAGACAACTGCGACGTGGCTCCTTGTGTTAGCAGCCTCGGTGGCGTCTGTGTGTCGCTTCAGCAAATGATAACATACCAGCTCGGCTTGGCATCTCCTGACCCAGACGGTGTTTCTGTGCCCACTGCCAACTTATCCTAGCTCTGCTGGCAACACTGATGTGTGGCATTATGCTACTCACATCCCCGGTGCTACTGTCACATTCTCTGACATCCTGGATGTCACCTGCCATGCTGTCTTGAATGTGCTGCTTGGCCTGGGGTGTTACTATACTCCTTGCTCTACTGTATCTGCTTCTTATGCAAAAAGGCAGAGAGAGAGAGAGAAAGAGAGAGAGACAGGCACACACACACAGAGACACCGAGACAGAGAGACAGAGAGACTGACATGCAGAGAGAGACAGACAGACAGATAGACAGAGACAGAGACAGACAGAGAGAGAAGATATCAAAATCCAGTACTTCTTAATAAGGCCAACTCAAGACAGACAAGTATCCACAGTTTTATGTGTCTGGTTTTGTGTAGTCGTGGGGATCAAACCTAGGGCCTTGTGCATGCTAAGCCAGATTCTCCTAACGGGTCCATGATTTCAGTCTGCTATCTTTTGCCCTAGAACGCAACCAGTAGGTAAATGGGGTTGGGAGAGAGGATTTCAGTGTAATTTAAAGAGAGAATGTCACAGACTGGGCATCCCATCAGTGTATGGCATCGAAGAAATTGTCACCTGGGGTGGGGCAGTGGCACAGAGGGGCTTGGGTCCTACAAGTCCCCACTCCTGAGAACGTATTGGCTTCCTCCAAGAATTCAGTGAGGAAGGGGCTGTCATCAGACCCTTTAGAGACCGAAGATATAAAATTCTATGGCCCAAGAAGGCTGTGCCTGCCAATATTCCATCATGAAAGGGGGGGTGGGGCTCTCGAGGACCCACCCTGAGGACCCACCCCTCCCTAAGGGTTGCTAGCCATTCACAGCTGCTTGGGGGAAGCAGTGCTGTGGCCACTGAAAAGTTGCCCTTGCTCCAGTAAATATCCTCCAACCATGCTGAGTGAGCAATCATAAATTCAGTGGGTCCCTCACAAATAAAGGCATGGAAAGAGGGACCTCCTAGAAAGAAGGATTTTGTCCAAGATCAGGATATGAGAGAGGGCATGGGGATGAAATAACTAAAATTCATCATGCATATGTGTAGAACCCTCACAGAATGAACGAACAAACAAACAAACAAACAAACAAACTTAATGATAAATGAAATAAAACAAACTGAAAGGTAAAATGTGGCCTCATGGACTCGGGCCAGTGAGGAACACAGCTAGAATAATCATTCCTTTCAAGCACCGAAGGACCCTCCTGAAAACAAGAGAGACCGTGGATAGGCAAGGATAAGTGAGCCAGGGACCAGAGAGATGGCTCAATTGTAAGCATGAAGGCTTGAGTTTGGACCCCCAAGCACCCAGGTAGAAGCCAGGCATAGCAGGATGTGCCTATGAACCCAGTGCTAGGACAGCAGGAACAGGAGGACCTCTTTGGTTTGCTGGATAGCCAGGTTAGCCTACAGGAAGCACCAGGTTCACGGAGAGATGCTGTCTCAAAAGATACGGTTAAGAATGATGGAGGAAGATACCAACTGCTGGTGTTCACGAGCAATGTACATGTGCATATAAACTCCAACATTTATAACCTGCCACCTGCACACAAGGGAGGGAGTGGAGCCTCCAAACCACTGGGCGAATCTCTAATTGGTCTGTCACCTTGAGTCAGTGCCTGCAAGCAGCCAGGGTCTCAGAACTGTGGGGGAGGGTAGGAGGGAAGCCCATCACTGTGGAGTTTGCTGAGTTTAGAAGGGAGTTGGAATAGACTTGGGTTCAGATTCAGCCGGCTTCATGCCACATTCTACTTCCAGGAAAGAAAGTTGGGAGGGTGGGGAGTCGGGGGGGAGCTTTATTAGAAAAAGCAAACAGACTCCTGGAGCATCTTGGGCATCCAACGGTTCTTAGGAAACAGCATTTGTGCAAACACCACTGAATCAGCAACGCTTGGATTCAACTCCTAGTGACAGCCTTACAGACTGAGAGAAATTGCGAGACAGGGGGTTGGGGACCTGGTAAGGCAACCCCTAAGGGCCGATATCCAAATAGATCTTGGGTATATTCTCTCTCCAGTTCTTGCCTCCCACCCATACCTAGTGTACAAGCTGTCTTGAAAGAGGCTCTGTCATGCAGGGCCTTGTGGTGGATTCCTAATGAAGGGGGTACACCATAGAGAGAAGCCCAAACGTCTGATGTATATTACAGCCAGGCCTGTTACTGGGACCCGGAATGGCCTTTGCTGTGACTTTGAAGTTGCACATTTAGAATGAATGCACTCTGTCAAGGAAGTGATTTTGGTCCCTCGGGATTTTCTCACTAGATGATGAACTCAGAGGTAATCTATTATAACTCTGTGTGTGTGTGTGTGTGTGTGTGTGTGTGTATGTAGCACCTGGCAGAGGATACCCTCAGATGTCACTGCTTGGTACCATCCACCCTGTTTGTTTTGAGACAGGATTTCTAATTAGCCTGGAGCTCATCAAGTAGGCGAGATTCGTTGCCCAGTGAAACCTAGGGGCTTTCCTGTCTCTGCCTCCACAGTGCTGGGATTATAAACACATACCATTGCACACACACACACACACACACACACACACACACACACACACACACCACACACACACACACACCCCACTACACACCACACACACACCACACACCATACACCACACACACACCACACACCACACACCACACACACACACACACACATACACACACACACACATAATACACCACACACACACACACACACACACACCCCAAACCACACCACACACACACATGGTTCTTGAGAATTTAACTAGGGTTTTCCTGCTTGTGTGACAAGCACTTCACCAACTAAGCTGCCATCCAGCTCTGCTATGACTTATTATTGTATGGTGGAGGTTGAGAGGTCGAAAATTGAGGCTCAGAAAGGCTGAGTGACTTGCCCATAGCCACACAGCTGGAATCAGCATCTTCTGATATCCTGATAATTTTCTATGGTGTCAACCACCGTGGAAATTACTCAGTTCCTGACAATAAGGGAGGAAAAAAAATCCCCTCTTTTACTTGTTTATAGAAATCCTACTACCCACAGTTACCAGGAGAGAGGACACTAAACATGCCAGTGGAGAGCACAGGTGAGTAAGGTGGGGGAGGGGGCATGCATAGGAGAGAGAACACCCATTGCCCTGATAATTGAATCTTCTGGTGGAGAGACAAAGAGACACAATGAAATTGAGTTGAGCGGAAAATGTGATTTCTGAATTGATAGTCGTCTTTTCGGCCCAAGGCCTCTATCATTTACTCCAGGTACCTGGTGGTCTCACGCATCTGACCCCAGAGCTCAGCCGAGGCACCGGCCATCTGTGATCGGCTGCGTGGGGCAGGGAATGAAATTAATTTTCAATTCCCAGGGGCTGCGGTTGGTGGACCAGCAGCTAAGGGCTAGGTAGAGATAGGGAGAACAGAGCCCATCCTTCCTCGAGAGCCATCTAGTTCCCAAGCACCCTTGCAGGTGGGGAAGAGGCGAGGGAGAGGGCCGGTTGTAACAGTCTATATTGGCAATCCCATCACCAGACTTTAATGGACATTCCTCTCCTGAAGAGTTGGCCTCCTGCTGATTTCTCTCTCGAATATTTAATTTCAGACTCCTGCCCTCCACCTCCAAAGCATGAACCCCTGGAAATGAGAAGGGCTGTGTGGCTCCTTTTTTTTTCTTTTTCTTCTTTATTTTCTCCCTACCTGTTGTACTGAGGCTAGAAATCGCTTTGGCAAAAATGGCCTTGCTCCGATTACAGGAACAAATCCTAGAGTCTCCCCCACCCTCAACTCCTTAGAATGCAAACATTCCAATTTCTTGTCCCAATTTATTGCAAAAGATATAAGGCTCAGTCTACTGTCTCTCTAAACCCACCTTTTCTAGTAGCTGATAAATGCACAACAGTTTACAACACCACAGCGCCCAACCCAGGAAGAACCCAGAAAAAAAAAAAATGTGTTTCCCAACAGGAACTCAGTTCCAGCAGTCTTTGTCACTGTGAAGAAAATATGGATTATATAGTTCCTGGCTATGTAAAGTCCTCACTGAATAGAAAGGAAAAAAAGTGAGGAAGAGAGAGAAGGCTGCGTCTATTTCTCTCTTGTGCTTGCTTACATGTTTAAGTACATCCATTGGGCCTGGTTGTAAATTCACTAGGTCCTGAAAAACTAACTGAAGAGAAGAGACCCGTGGGGAAGGTAAAAAGTGAGCAGCTGAGATTCGGAGTCGAGGGGTTCATTTCCATCTCATCCCCGTGCAGTCGGATGTGGGATGGCTCCGCTTGCTTCCAAAAGGAAACAGAACCATCATTAGCACACCTCCATCTCTATCTCTCTGCCCAGAGCAATTACCATGCAGAAGCCTTCAGGGCTGCAAGTTGTTTTTATTACAGAGGAGTTAGAGGTCACTCTCCCTACGCCCATCTTGGGTTAAAACAAGTGTTTTCTGCACTAAAAAATCATGGCTCCGTTTAAATCTGTAATTGCTTTTATTTTGGTATGTATAGGACATGGTGAATTCATGACTAAGAATTGTATCCGTCAATAAGTTTGCTGCTTTTTATAAATCGTTAGCCAGACCTCGTTTTAGTCCTTTCCTGCATGGAACTCAACCAGGTGGTAAATTTCTTCCCCACCCCCACCTTGTGTCTGTGAGGAACCAGAGAAATCATCCTTTGAGACCACCTGTTCCGGGGATAATTGGTTTCTACAGGTCACAGAGGTGGGATAGAGTCGGTGAATGCAAAAGGGGACCGTCCGTCCTGTCTCTCTTCCATACTGAAGGAGATCAGTGTGCACAATGGAGAGAGCGTACTGACAACTCCTTTCACTTATTGGGCCCTTTTAACTTAACAGCTATTTAATGTCTATCAGTTGAGGACCAGTGACGTGGGTGGGAAAGCACCCCTCTCTGTATAGAAGGGTTGTTGGCCAGGGATAAAGACTTGGATTTTCCACCTCTGGTTCTGCATACTTTCAAGTTGCCAGTTGACTCACAGTCAAGTCCTTCCCCTGGAGGAAATCCAGTCCAGTGAACCATTGCTATGTTCCTTTGGGGATTCAATCCAGAGTCCAAGAGCTCCTTCTTTGAGCTTTTAAAAGAAAAATGGCCTGAGTGAGTGGCTAGTTCTAATCAGGAACTTGCCAGGTAAAGTTAAGTACTTCCTGGCCTTAGGATGGATGGACTGGGACTCACAGACAACAATCACAGGAGATGTATCTCTATTGCGACAAAAACTGCATCAATTGTTTAAGATAGGGTGTCTTGTTATGCAGCCTAGGCTAGTCACAAACTCACTATCCTCCTGCCTCCGCCTCCTGAGGGCTAGAATCACAGGTGGGCTCCACCGGGTCTGGCGTGGGTTTTGAGAAGCTGGCTAAGAATTGTATAATACAGAAAGACCTACAGTTGCCTGTAATCTCAGTCCTCAGAAGCTTGAGGAAGAAGGATGGTGAATTCAAGCTCAGACCAAACTACATAAGATCCTGTCTCAAACAGCATCCCTGTTATAAAAACAAAACAAAACAAAACAAAAACAAAAAAACAGCAACCCCAACTTCAGAATTCAGAGTTCATGAGGTCATTAAAGCCTCATATAAGAAAAGGAAGTACAGGGGCTGGAGAGATGGCTCAGAGGTTAAGAGCACCGACCGTTCTCCCAGCGATCCTGAGTTCAATTCCCATCAACCACATGGTGGCTCACAACCATCTGTAATGGGATCTGATGCCCTCTTCTGGGGTGTCTGAAGACAGCTACAGTGTACTCACATATATAAAGTAAAGAAAGAAAATCTTTAAAAGAAGAAAAAGAAAAGGAAATACACCCAACACAATCACAGTGTACAAGGCCACACACATCAGTGACATCACGGTGCCACGGTGTCACTTCAGTGTATGTGTCCAGGGGTTAGGCAGTGGGTCATGACCTGCTCTCAGGAACTGACCTAGTGGCAGGGGTCTTTGTGACCAGAACCAGCCTGTGACTAAGAGGCATGCTTCAGAGTGAGTGTTCCAGGTTAAGACCATAGAACTCCCCAGTTGGATTCCCCTGACCCCCACTACCCAGGATGGCTCTTTTTTCACAGGAAGCTCCCAGATGCATATGCTAACCACTTAACTCTTGGTCACTCATTGAGTATGATGTCCCTTCCTTTCACCCTATCGACAAACTTAGCACCTTAGGGAGGAAGTGACCAAAATAAGTAGGGTTCTCTAGCAGCCAATCTCACTGAACATCCCTGGAAAATTGTAGCGGTGTGTTGATGACATTGGGGGACATATGTCACATCCCCAGACAGCCTAGAACAGGTAGGGGGGAATACCTGTGGTCTAGGCTATCAGGACACCGTGGGGCTAACCTTGTCTTGCCCCATCTAGGCTATCAGGACACTGTGGGGCTAACCTTGCCTTGCCCCATTTTCACCTAGGGAATCTGAGTTCTTGATCAAGTATTTGTCAGGATTGTTGTGTATTTATTGTAATTACAGAACATCAAGTGCGCATTGACGTAATTACCATAAATATGTGTAAAGACATTATAACATGTAATTATGTCATCTAATTCTTTAATAAAGCATGCAGGAGAAAAATTACTCTGCACTCGTTCAGTTCTTTCTCTAGTTCTACCTAAGGTTTTATTTGCTCCCCCCCCCCCACCTTTTCAAACTGTGGAGATAGTTTCTTCTAGTTGGAAATAACTATCAGAGTAGTGAGTGTGTGTGTGAGTGTGTGTGTGTGTGTGAATGTGAGTGTGTGAGTGAGTGTGTATGTGCTTGCGTGTGTGTGTGTGTGTGTGTGTGTGTGTGTGTGTGTGTATGTGTGTATTCATGTAGCAGGTGTATATGCTTGTGCACACATATTCATATACACACAGACATATGCACCAAGAAGGAAAGGTTTTTTCTGTCCCTGGACGTGACCTGTGGTAATAATTCTTCGACTCAGGACCAGCCCCTTGTAATTGGGGGCTATCTACTCCTCCTACTTGTAATTGCCTGGGTAGGGGGCAACCTGTGCCCTTCAGGGATGGTCATGTCAATGCACAGGCCACCCGGTTTGGTGACCCTCAGAACTTCTAGAAGAGGAAGGAGCACTTGGGATAATGTTGACAGTATTCTGAAACCTGAAAATGTTTGCAAAAATTTTGAACAAGAAGACAGTTCTCTCAGGTAGGACCCTCAGGGGTCCAAGCAGAGTGATGTCTGTGCCTTGACCTGTATTCTCACATTTTACCTCACAGGTCTTTTGGGGAATGGCTTCCCTGCATATTGTGTTTTGAATAAGAATGACCCTCATAGGCTCATATATTTGAATGCTTGATCATGAGGGAGTGGGACTATTTGAGAAGGATTAGAAGGTGTGGTCTTCTTGGAGTAGGTGTGGCTTTACTGGAAGAAGTGTGTCACTGGTGATGGGTGGGGATTTGAGATTTTTAGCCTAGGTTCACTCTCTGCCTTTGATTCAGGATGTAGCTCTCAGCAACAGCTCCAGTACTCAGCTGTGTGCCACCATGCTTCCCACCATGATGATAATGGACTAAATCTCTGAAACTATAAGATAACGACTAATTAAGTACTTTATTTCATAAGAGTTGCCTTGGTCATGGTGTCTCTTCACAGCAATAGAACAGTGACCAAGATACTGAGGTACAGAATTCTGAAGACAAACAGCCTGGAATATTATGTTCTTATAAGAAAAGATCCTCTGAATGAGAAGACCTTCCAAATAATGATATCAAAATAGAAATCATAAAGGGAGGAGCTGGGGAGATGGCTCAGTGGTTAAGAATACAGGTTCAACTCCTAAACCCCACATGGTGACTCACAACCATTTGTAACTCCAATTTCAGGGAATTGAACATCCTTTTTTGGTATCTATTGGCACCAGGCATGCACATACACACATGTGCAACAAGACACACAGACACACACACACACACACACACACACACACAGACACACACACACTGTATATATATTTATATACATATCTAGTCATCACTGTGGAAAAGGGGCACTAACTTTCTTTCTTTTATTCTTAAAACTGTCTAATTAGGCCAGGCCTGGTGGAATATGCATTTAATCCCAGCACTTGGGAGGCAGAGGAGGTGGATTTCTGAGTTCGAGGCCAGCTTGGTTTATAGAGTGAGTTTCAGGACAGCCAGGGCTACACAGAGAAACCCTGTCTTGAAAAACTGAAACAAAGAAGCAAAAAAAGAGAAATGTCTAGTTAGGATCTGGATATATGTCTCTGTGGTTAAGAACATTGGCTGTTCTTTCAGAGGACCCAGGATCAATTCTCAGTAGCACATGGTAGCTCACAACAGTCTGTAATTCCAATCCCAGTGTATCTGACTTCCTCTGTGGCATTTGTGGACACCAAGAATGCATACAAACATGTAGGCAAGGTACACATACACATAAAGATAAGTAAATAAAAATGAAAAAATAAACATATCTGGTTTGTCCAAACTATTTTTTGTCAACATTTATTTTAGGCTCCTCTTTAAAATAGCGCATGCGCGCGCGCGCGCGCGCGCGCGCGCACGCACACACACACACACACACACACACACACACACACACACACACACACACACTTTGGTTTACTGCCTTAAGGCATTCAGAAAAAAATGCACAATTTGTAGAGAAAGCCTTCATCCAGCATTGGTCTCACTTTGCCCACCAAAGGCCACTCCTGTCTCTTGTTTCTAATCATGTTTTACAGGAACATCATGGCCAGGGCCAAGTTCTCTCTCTCCTTCCCCTCTCTTTGAGGTATCATATAGCCCATCTCATATAGCCCGGTCTGGCTTGTAACTCACTGTATAGTTGAAAAAGACTATGAACTTTTAATCCTCCAGCCCCTACCACCCAAGTGATAAGATTACATGCCTCGTTTCTGTAGTGCTTGAGGGTCAACCCACAGAACTGCATGCATGTTGGGTAAGCTCTCTGTTGACTGAGCTGTATCCCCAGACTCCACAGCCAAGTTGCTGAAGGTTCCCCAGAAGTTCAAGGGTAGACACTCCATTTTATTTTGGCTTCCTAGTAGTAAGCAGAATTTTAAAGCCAGAATTGGGAGACAAGATAGCAAGCCAGAGTTAACTTGGTTGGTGGGTTCCTTGAACCCAGTACTGACACAAGAATCTTTCTCCTGAAGTCACAGGACCATGCCAAGTTGTGTCAACTCTTGGAGTTGGACGTACTGCATGCAGAGTTCAGACTGTGCAGGAGGTAGAAGCAGGTTAATGTGGTGGTCTGAATAGGAATGGCTCCCATAGGCTCATAAGGAGTGGCACTATTAGGAGGTATGGCCTTGTTGGAGGAAATGTGTCACTAGGGGGTAGGCTTTGAGTTCTCAGAAGCCCAAGGCAGAACTAGTGTCTCTTTCTGCTGCCTGTGGATCTGGATGTAGAACTCTCAGCTCCTCTCCAGCACCATGTCTGCCTGCACGCTGCCATGTTTCCCACAATGACAATAATGGACTAACCCTTTGAAACTGTAAGTAAGCCCCAGTTAAATAAATAAATAAATAAATATATATATATATATATGCATATATACATATATATGCATATATATATATATATATATAAAAGAGTTGGCATGGTCATCGTGTCTCTTCACAGCGACAGATCAGTGACCAAGACAGTCAGTAAACTGGAAGCCAGAAAACAGCACCGAATCATAAAGTATTCCTGATTTACCATTCTGCTGGTCTGTTACACTTTGCATATATGTAAGACAACTTATGGAGCCAGGCATCTGTGAGCCAAAGAGATGAACAGGAAATGATGGATAGGTTGCAAGAGAAGAGTTTCCGGTGAGAACTACCTGACACGGGAGGTAGCTATGGAGCGACTTACAGATGTCTCCCAGTGCAGAGGGTAGTAGGCTATTTTTAATGAACCACGAATGGAGCAAACTCTTTGTTGCTATGCCAACCATCTCTTCTACCTTCTGTACAACATGGAGATCATATGGTAGAATTCTTTGAGGGAGACTTGGAGGCATTTTTTTTTCCTTACTGCTATTGTGACTAAGGACAGGGTCCCTTCCTCACCCCAGAGAGAAGGGTAGGAAACTGGAGTTGTACCCACAGACTTGGCTGATCAAAGGCTGAGTGAGGTATAGGCGAGGTTGGTGTCTCCCCACCCCCACCCCTGGATATCGGGCAGCACAACCATAAGGACCTCACAGGAATTTAGTTGTTTTGAGTAATACTGCCAAAAAGAAGAGAGGAGCTGACTTGCTTTAATGAATGGCCACTTCAGTGACTGTTTGTCATCCATCTCAGCACAAGAATCTCTCCAGCAGGTGAAGCAGTGTATCTTTGTAACCCTAATCCCAGCACCTGGGGAGGCAGAGACAGGTGGATCTCTGTGAGTTTAAGACCACCCTGGTCTACATCACCCCATCTCAAAAGGGCAGGAACAAATAAAGAAAAAACAAAGGAGCACGGGAAGGGAGAACTCATGTGAGTGTGTGTGTGTGTGTGTGTGCCTGTGCATATGTAAGTGTGTACGTGTGCATGTACTCGTTTGTGTCCATGTGCTGAGGATAGGTGTCAGCCTCAGGCCTTATCCACTGTGCTGGCTAGTTAAATGCCAACTTGACATAAACTAGTGTTGTCTTAGAGGAGGGAACCTCAAGCCTCAATGGAGAAAAATGCTTCGTAAGATCCGGCTTTAAGGCATTTTCTCAATTTGTGATTGACGTAGGAACGAGAGCCCATTGTGGGTGGTGCCACCCTGGACTGGGCTGGTGATCCTGGGTCGTATAAGAAAGCAGGCTGAGGGACTAGAGAGATGGCTCAGCGGTTAAGAGCAGTGACTGCTCTTCTGAAGGTCCTGAGTTCATTTCCCAGCAACCACATGGTGGCTCACAACCATCCGTAATGAGATCTGTCGCCCTCTTCTGGAGTGTCTGAAGACAGCTACAGTGTACTTACATATAATAAATAAATAAATCTTGAGAGAGAGAGAGAGAGAAGAGAGAAGAGAGAAAGCAGGCTGAGCAGGCCATGAGGAACAAGTCAACAAGCCAGTAAAAAGAAGCCCTTCACGGCCTCTGCGGTAGCTCCAGCCTCCAGGTGCCTGTACTGCTTGAGTTCCTGCCCTGACTTCTTTCAAGGATGAGCAGTGAGGGGGAAGTGTAGCCTTTCCCTCCCCACTTTTATTTTGGTCATGGTGTTTCATCACAGCAATAGGAACTCTAAGACATCCACTTTGTTGTCTGAAATGGGGTCCGACCCTGGCCTGAAGCTCACTGAAGTGGCTAGGCTGGCCGGCTAAGCTAAGCCCCAGGGATCCCGCAGTCTCCGTCCTCCCTGGCGCTGGGATAACAAACACACAAGCCAGGCCTAGCTCGTTGTTGTTTGTTGCCTTTTCTTTTGTGCAGTTCTGGGGGTTGAACTCATGTCCTTATGCTTGCAAGGCAAACACTTTACTGACTGAGCCACGGGCCAGGCCAGAATTCCCTTCTTTTGTTTCAAGATGGGGCATCTACAATACTGTCAATGTTGGGCATGCGTATTATTATTATCTCATCTTGTTATTCAGAGTTCAAAATATGTCCTGTTTCTAATTCATTCATCATCTCAATATCCCTAGAAAGTCAGAAAGGAATGACACACTCATTACAGAGAAAAAAAAAAAAAACACCACAGACTTTTAGAAGAGAACAGAAGCCTGAAATTCTTGTGCTAAACACATGATGGAACTACACAGAGAGCCC
Organism: Mus minutoides; assembly: GCA_902729485.2. NCBI lineage: Eukaryota > Metazoa > Chordata > Mammalia > Rodentia > Muridae > Mus > Mus minutoides. The sequence continues at coordinate 859,465 of LR749628.1, read as the reverse complement.
TGTCTTGTGGCCATCTGGCTCCCAGTTTTATCTAGAGTCAACCTTGCATGGGTGTGCCCAGCATACCCAAACACTAAGGATAATAATACACAACTGAATTCATAAATGTCCTTAGGCAAATCTTTCTTACTGTCCATAGGCAGGTCTTGAACGGCTCTTGGGCTAAACAAAGGTCAGTCCTTTGTGAACCGAGACAAGGTGACACCCTCATAACCGGAAGCCTCATCACATGGCCGTCAGGCTTCTCTGGGAGCTTGCCCCTACAGATAGACAAAGAAGAGAAGCCCACGGAACTGAAGCAGATCCAGGGATGGGCCTTGTGTTGAGTTCACAGCACTGAAGTGACTTGGGAATGTCCAACTGGAAAAAGGCCCTGCGAGTCGGGCAACCCTCACTCCTTCCCATCTGTCACTAGAGCCGGAAACACTGAAGGACTGGGTCAAACCTAAGCCGTGGGTGGAACGGAAACAGTATCTCAACATGCTTTCTTACAGAGTACCCTCAACTCTACAGCAGGCAAGGCTGGGAGAACACTGAAAACCCTCGGCAGCAGCACACAAGATTGGAGCTAAGACTTAAAACCCCATAGCCTTTGGTCTGGCATTCAAGGCCCGGTTTGGATCCGTGTGGCCTCGACTTTCATCTTGCTCCTCTGTACACTAAGTTCAAACCCTGTCAGTCACCAGCCTTCCTCTCAAGCTGTCATGCCTCCCGTTTTACCTCCCACCCTTATTTTACTTTAGGTCTCAGTATGTCCCAGCACACTCTTCTAAGATGCTTTTGTCTTGTGACAAAACTCCTGAAGGGAATGACGACATCTGGGAGGGGATGTTTGTTTGGCCTCCTGATTTTGGTGGGTATGGTACATCACGGTGGGGACGACCCAGGAGCCGGGCTGGCTCTGACTGCAGGAACCTGTGGCATGGCTTATCTTGGAGGATCAGGAAACAGAGAGACCTAGATTGCAACCAGGACCAGCCTGTACAGAGAAAGGTCTGCCCATTAGTGACTCCCCTCCTCTGGCCAGGCCCTACCTCCTAAAATGTTCAGAACCTCTCTAAACAGTGCCATCCACAGGAGACCAAAATGTTCAAACACATGAGCCAGTGAGGGACATTTCAGAGCCAGGCCGTAACAACTCTTAGCATGCAATTTGCCATTTCAGCTCACTAAGTACAAGTGTTTAGATGCATATGCAAGGGTGTGCCAGGCACCCACCCCTAGTGCTGGTTCTTAGAAGCTTTCCGCCTTACGTTCTTAGATAGAGTCTGTCACTTGGGCTCTGATTCAGCTCACTGGTTGGCCCCTGCCTTCCCAGTGTTGGGATTACAAGTGTGTGCACCACTGTGCCTGGCTTTTGATGTTTGTGCTGGAGATTGAACTCAGGTCATCAGTCTTGGGTCACATGCACTGACTGAGTCATCTCTACAGGAACTCACATAGGACAGGAACCTGGAGGCAGGGACTGATGCAGAAGCCATGGAAGGGTGCTGCTTACTGGCTTGTCCCCATGGCTTGCTCAGCCTGCTTTCTTATAGAACCCAGGACATCCGGCCCAGGGATGGTATCACCCACAATGGGCTGGGTCCCGCTCCCATCAATCACTAATTAAGACAATGCCTTACAGCCTGATCTTATGGAAGCATTCTCACAATTGAGGTTCTCTCCATTCTGATAACTCTTAGCTTGTGTCATAATGACATAAAACTAGCCAGCACGTCATGTATATATATTTGCGGTATATGTGTATATATAATGTATGTGTATCTAGGTATCATGTATATATATTTGCGGTATATGTGTATATATAATATATGTGTATCTAGGTATCATGTGTATACATGAGTGTGTGACAAATTGTACAATTTCCTACTCTGAGTGTACCCACACTGATATATAATCAATCTTTGAAATTCATGTTGCAAAACCAAAAACTGTACTCATGTAAGAAATTTCCCATTCTCCCCCTCCTCTTAAGCCCTGGCAACCGCAGTTCTGCATTCTCTCCAGGAATTTGACTATTCTGAGAACTTAATATAAGTAGACTAGGACAGTGTTTGTGTTTTCTGTGGTGAGCCTATTTCAGTCAGACTGATGTCCTCAAGGTTCAGGTGTTACTGCACGGATCAGAACGCTCATTCCTTTCAAGGCTGACTAACCTTCCCTTGTGTGGATAAATCCATCCCTCGTGTGTTTCTTTGACCTCTCTACATCTAAGAATATTTTTCAGAGCTTAAAGCTTCCAGCTCCCGTGAAGCTGTCCTCGGGGCCCTTTGCTGCAGTGGGTCACTGCTGTGCAAAGATCTTTGGAGCCCCTGCTCTGTGTCATGCGGTGGTGGGACATAGAGTTGAAAAACCAGCCTCTGGTTGGGCCCAGATTCCTGAGCTCACTTTGAGGTCTCCACTACAGCCCGGCTGTCCATTGCTGACAACACACCTGTGGCTGTGACGTCTACTCGGTCCTTCCCACATTACCTGTTCTGTCTGTGTGGTCATTTGAATAAAGATGCCCCCCCGCCGTGGCACTACTAGGAGGTGTGGCCTTGTTGGAGGAAGTGTGTCACGGGGGTTGGGGGGCTCTGAAGTCTCACATGCTCAAGCCAGGCCCAGTGTCTCCCTCTCTTCCTGCTGTCTACATATCCAGATGTGGAAGTCTCAGCTACCTCTCCAGCGCTCACCCTTCCCAGTGTGCTGATAATGGACCAGATCTCTGAACTGCAAGCCCAGCCCCAGTGCTTTCCTTTATAAGAGTTGTCATGGTTGTGGTGCCTCCTCTTCGCAACAACGAAAACCCTAACTGAGACACCTGTAAGCAGTTTTGAACCTAAGCCACATCTTCTGTCAAGATCCCTGACCAGCACAATGTGTTGGACCCAGCAGACACAAATAAACATTGCTTCTAATTCTAAACTAGGATTAGAATCCGGGCCCTTGGGGACGCAGGGCTTCCTGCTTCCCAGTGAATGCAAGATATGGGTATTTGCCACAGTTAAAATAAATGCTTGCACCGCACTCATTTCACAAGCAGTGAAGCCGGGGCCTCATCTCCAAAGAAAATTATATGGCAGGATGAAGATCTAGGCAGGCAGACTGTATAACCTTTTAAAATAACTACATTTGTTTGTTTGTTTGTTTGTTTGTTTATGTGTGTGGCACATGGATAGAAGTCAAAAATAGTTTTTTCTTTCCACCACATGGGTCCTAGAGGTGGAACTCAGACTGCTGGGCACGGCAGCAAATACTTCTATCTTTCGAGCCCCAGGCTTTCTTCCACAACCCAATGGACCATCATTTTTAAAATGATGGCCAGACAGGGGTTCTCTTTTGTATTCAGCATGGCACTGAGCTGTGAGGGAACAGTGGTGGTCAGTTTTATCTATCAACGTGGCCAGGCTACACAACCCAGTTATTCAGCCCCATCTTTTCTGATGGAGAGAGGAAGGTACGCAGACCACCAGCTCCTCGTTTTGATGCTGTGTGTGGGGAGGGGCCAATAAAACCAGGGTTATACAAACGTCATGGCTGTCTTAGTCTCAATGTACCTTTTATTTTCCCTATTAAAAGTAAACAGCAAACACGAGTGCTTGCATGGCTGTGAGGATATTTTGTAGATGTGATTGATATCCAATGACCAGGTGGGCGTCACTGGATCCGTAGGAAGTTTCCTGGAGGAAGAACTGCCTAAGTTTGGTTTCTAACCTTCTGAACCAAGGTTGGTTCCTGCCAGTGAGCCGCCGGCCTGCTCTTCCTCACAGCCTGCTCCGTGGACTGGAGGCTTGCCAGCCTCATAGCCATAAAAGCCAGGGCTTCATGTGCTCCTGGAGGTTCTGCTTCTCTGGCTTATCCTCAGATGACACACAGGCCAGGGGTGAAAGTTTAGGAGTGGGTGAGGGGGTGTTTGACTGCAGTACTGTGGGTGATGCTCCCACAGGTCCGTGCGTTGAAGGCTGACTGGGAGGCAGGTGGACTCTATAGGTGTGACCTACCAAGAGGTTCTCGGGGTATTGGGGACATGCCTTTAAAGCAGATTGTATACCCCACCCTTGCTCTTTCTCATTTGTTTCCTGGTGAGCATTGTGATCCACAGCAAGCTCCCCATCTGCCCTCAGCAGAGATGCACAGCTACGGCCCCTCGGGTACTAGACTGGAAGCTCTGGAATAGGGAGCCAAACTCCACCTTTTTTCTTTATTAAGTGCATTGTGTTTTGTTAGAGGCTGGAGGTTGCATAACACAAATGAGGGGAAGAGAAAGAAATGAGCAGAAAGTGCTTGAGGTGGGCCAACTGTGTGGGCTGCAGACAGAGCCTGAGGCGGTTGAGTGGTGTTGCTTAGAAAAAGGACAAGAGTAGGGGACCTGGGTTCCAGCTCCCGCTGGTCACACAAGTGAGTTGGTCCCTGGGTGCCAGAAGAACAGTTTGGATCAGGAGTTTGAGATCCCATCCAACAGCAACAAACAAACAAACAAACAAACAAACGAATGAAACCAACAAACGGTCACACCAGTTCTTTACAGGAATATTTCATCCCCCCTCCAAAAGTTCAGCCTTTGGGGCTGCAGAGACAGCTCAGCAGTGAACAGCACACACTCCTTTTCCAGAGGATACAGCAGGCAACAAGATGTGGTGGCTCACTCTTCTAATCCCAGCATTTGGGAAGCTGAGGCAGGAGGATTTCTGGGAGCCTAAGACTAGCACTATGGGTTTCAGGCTAGCCTGGGCTACATGATAAGACTCTGACTCAAAAACAAAAACAAAAGTGTGGCTGGCCTAAGGGAAAAATATATGCTCTTGTCCCCAGAGAATGGTAGAGTACAGAACTGTGGCTCCTTTCTTAAGTCTCCAGGTCTTAAAGGGGAGGAAGCAAGGCTTCCAGACAATTGTGCTGGTCACGCTCCCACAAGTAAGATGACTCTGACAGTGTTAGGTTCAAAGCTCCCTTTTCCCCAAAATGGTAATGCTGGTGACATTGTCCTAAACAGAATTGTCTGGCAGGGTAAACAGGAGGATTGATGTCATGTGAACAAGCGGAAAGGTTTCTGTTCACTAGAAAAGCAGATCTCTTAAAGTAGTTTCTGTTTACCAGGAACTACCCTTAATCCTCCAGGAACCTCCCTTTGCCTTTCCCCTAACCTCAGGCAAGGGCAGATCAATCCTACAGGCTCTCAGTTAAGATCCCCTCTCTGCTGCCTCTCTTTTTTGACTTATTCTTCTCTGTCCTGCCCCTAACCCCCTCCTCCAGAGATGGCCTTGGATGTTTGACCCCCAATAAATCTTTCTTTCTGCCCATGGAGTCATCTAGTTCGGAAGTTTTCTCTGCACCGTTGCTTACAGATAGCATGGCCAAGTTAACATTTTATTCTAAGGCTGACTATGGGCTAAGTGCTTAAATAGGTATCCGCCACCTTATGTTCCCCATGGACTCTAGTGCCTACCCAATATACAGATGGGAAAACCAAGGGTCACAAAGGTGGGTAATTTCCCTTAACACACAGCCGACAGGGTTAAGGAAGCTAGGATCTGAGCCTGCCTGACCTCATCTTTCCCTGAATAACCTCTAAGCCAAACATCTACGTCCCAATCAGATCAGCTGAGTCCACTTGCAGGAGACCGGCAGAGGCATACTGGTCACTCCTGCCTAACAGCGGATGGGAGGGTTTGGGAGCCCAACCCTAAGGTCCCAGCCAATCTTCCTTGCCATTTAGGTGCAATTTTGCCCTAATTACACTCAGCTCTGGTTGGAGAGGTCCGAGAGTATTTAAGTTAGAGAAAGCTAACTCAAGAGGGCTCTCTCTCTCTCTCTCTCTCTCTCTGTGACGGAGGAGAAGCCACCATTCATGCTGGGAGAAGACTTTTGACAGTGTGGCTGCTTTGAGGTCAACCAAGCTCCTGCAAATAACTCCCCCCCCTTGCTCTGCAGGTGAACTGGGGTGGAACTGGATTTTAGGTTGTCATGGGAGGAGGAAAGAAGGCATTGTTTAAGAATTCTCACAATAGTTGACCCTGGACAGATGACGAGAGAAAACTCTCCACAGGACGAGAAGGCCTGAAATCTCCAGTCAGGGTGCTGGTGTTGTGAATGGAAAGACAAAGAGGACCATCACTCGGCACCCCTGACACCCAGAAATGGAGCTGTGGCATGGAGGTGCCCTGTGTCCTTGTGCCCTTCTCTCTGGGCATTTTAAGGAGCTGACACCCAAGTCTGCTGGTCTGCACAGCCTTCTCCAATAAGGATCTATACTGAGTACTCAAAGAGCAGCTCTGAATTTGGCGTTTGCAGGTAGGGACCCTGAAACTAGTAAGGTTATTTCCCAGCAAGCTGCAATTTCCACATCCACAGAAACGACCATGAAGGCTGGCCAGGGTACCCTGCTAGCTTCCTTTCCAAACTTGTGATCCATCCCACCATCTCACTCGGCACCCCACCATCCCACTCGGCACCCACCATCCCGCACCCCTCCGCTCTCAGTGCAGGGAGGATTTCCTATCCCTTTGTTTGTGCTCCTCTGATCAAACCACCATTCATTCAACAAGCATTCAGAAACTCACAAGATGTGCCTGGCCTCTGGTTGCCATGGCAGAGCTGGGGAGGCGGGGCACCTACCTCCCTGGAACTCCAGGCATCCGGCTCAGAGGAAAGACAATTCTTTCCACCTGTGTGAGGAGACCTGCCTGAGGTCCTAGGGAAATGCCTGTCTGATAGGCCACAGGGGAAAGGGGCCAGTGCCACCAGCAGCTCCAGCTAAGTGACTGTCAGAGGGTTCTCAAAACACGTGTCTTCTCCAGGGCTCCTCTCCGGGATGCCTGCCCTGCACGCGTTTATTGTCTTCTGCCTACATTACTGCAGGAGCCTCTTAACCTACCAGTAACATCCTCCTGCCAGCCACCACCATGATTATCAAACCCACTTCTGCTAGCCCGTGGCAGCCTACCCTGGCTAATGTCCTTGCCCCCACCCCCATCACCACACAGAAGCCCACTTTCAGCAGCAGCGACTCCTTTTGTGTAAGGACTGACCTCATGCCCTCTGCCTCTGCCTCCTGCTTAACACTCTTCCTCTCAACGGGACAGCCTGGACTCTGGCGGGTCGACATTGTTTCCTCCAGGAAGCCCATTGGGATTATGAGCAGACCATAGACACCCTAGCGGGGGGGCCGCAGATGGAGTGGAGATGATCAGTTTCTGGGCTCATCTGTCCTCAGAGTTTGGTCGGTCTCTGAGCATATGTACTGCCTGGCCTGTGAACTTAACTCAGGACCTAAAGGCAGAAGGCTGAACCCACAAAAGGTGTAGGAAACTTAAGGTTTTCTGGGTGAGTACCTGGATCACATCTCCAAACCCTAACCCTGTGCCTCAGTTTCCCCTGCTACAACATACCTGCTCAAGCTCTGTCTCTGGGAGGAAGCACTCCCATTCATTAGCATTTGCGAAGGGCTCTGAGTGCTGCAGATGGAGACTGCTCCTAGCAGGCAGCCTGGTGGGACTAAAAATAGAGTCCTGTGGCACCTTCTAACCCAGAGCTGGGGAGGGGTGAGAGGGGTGAAGGAAGGGTAGTCAGAGGAGGAGGTGGCTGGCCCACGCCCCCGAGGGGCAATGCATAGTGGTCATCCACCTGGAGATACTGTGTGCCCTTTCCTGAGCACCAGGCTCCTGCACTGACCCGGGACACCTACCTTCTCTTTGGGAAAGCCAGAGGCAGGTGGCTTGTCCTGCCTGGGGGGACAAGGGACAGAGAAAAAGACTTTGGCCCACAGGAGTTAAGAGACTCACAGCCTTTACAGCACTAGGGATGGAAGGTTAAGGGGGTCATGGAAGAGCTGGCCCTGGGAGGTGGAAAGGCAATTGAGGGTAGCCCACCCATCGGGCTAGATAGCCAAGGTGAGTTTGTGAGTCCAGCAGGCTTCAGGGCTGTGGGTGGAGAGCTGGCCGCAGCTGGGGCAGAGCCTCAGGAGAGGGCCAGGACCCACCTTCTCTTGTGACTCAGATCTGACTCAATGCCATTTCTGAAACAGACTAGGGGGTGGGGTGGGAGGGTGGAAGGTGTTTTTGCAAAATCACAAAGCAACTTGCTTAGGGCAGCCAGGCAAAGAGGCGCAAGTGGCTGGGAGGAGAATCACCTCAGGTCCTCTCACAGGGAAGGCTAGGGTAACTGGTTGCCAAGGGACCTGGGCTCTCCACACACACCCCGCACTGTCAAGGGCAGGGTGGGGAGAAGAGATGCGCTGTCCCCAGGACAGACTGGTGAGCACCTCCATCCCCACCACTGAGCTGAGAAGAGGGAGCCTCCCGGGAAAACTAAAAAGCCGCCGCCGGTGAGCCCCGCCCCCTTCTGGCCCCCCTCACAGCCACCAGGAGGGGATTCCTCCGCTTACTTCGAGTGTGGTCTCCGCCCCGCCTCCCACCGGTGTAATGCTGGGAGAAGCCCAGGATGGGATGCTGCCAGTGAAAGCAGGCAGCCGAGGACTAGGTTCCAACCGTGCCCCTCCTGCCAGCCTGCAGGGCAAGCGGAGATGACAGGAGAGGCAACTCTCCCCACCAACCAGGTGGGCAAAAGGACACACCCTGCGGGACAAAAGGGGCGAAAGTGGTGGTGCCATGAAGACCTGCACGCTGTAGGGGTGCAGTCCGGCCACCATAAGGTCCTGGCTGGGGGTAAAGAGTCTCTGTGCAGGAGCAACAGAGGCACCTAGCTGGTTAGGATGCCTAGGGAGTCTAGCCCATGGTGATGCCTGCCACCCAATAGGGTACCTGCCTGGAGTCCCCTGAATCAGGCCACTAGAAGTTCACTTGGAAAGGGCTGTTTCCTGAGCAAGGCCACCTGCTGAATGACCAAAGGAAGGGCAACACCAGCACACCTGATTACTGTCCCTCTCTTGGCAAGCTTGGGGCAAATAAGCATATCTACTACCATCAAATCTTGGGTTCCTTTCTCTGGGCATTGTCCTTTGGGGGCATTATGCTACCCTAGGGGATGGCTGTTTATGCACCTAGGAAGATGCTTAGGGTGGTAAATATGGAAGTGGGTATCACTGAATGCAGGAACTGCACCATGCAACCAGAAAGGAAAAACAAAATTAAATCATAAAGGCTTGGTGACAATCACATATTCTAAACACAGAAACACCTACAGGTCTCTGGATTGCACATTTAAACCCAGCTAGACTCCAGCACTCAGCCACAACTAACCACTGTGATAGCCAGCCTCTTTTGTATTTAACCATGTAGCCTGACGTGAGCCCCCCAGCCTCTCCTCTCCCCAGAAAGGGATAAATACGGCCTACCTTCAATTAAAATACACATAATAAACAGGAAGGAGGAACAAGACTAGGAGAATGTTTGTCCAAATAATGGGTGATTTTTTTTAGTTTTTTTTTATAAGCAACATATTTTCCATAAAGAATATGAAGCTTCTAAGGAGGGAACCGGTGTCACCAGGTGTTCAGTTTAAACGCAAAGCCTCCCAAAGGTGAAGTCTGGGCTTGTCTTCATGAGGGCAGAGGAGTGAACGGGGTGGGGGGGGAGGGGGGAGAGGGGAGAAGTCATACAGAGGAGAGAGAGCTTCGTGTACTCCTTTGTGGGTGGGACAAGAAATGGCAGGGAAATCGGGAAACCGGCCTGCTGGGAGGGAGAAACACGAGGAAGGAAGTGGAGAAGAGTAGAGGCCTTTCTAAGGAAGCCCCCAGTAGAAGATTCCTAGCCTCTGATATTATCCTGCAACCTGCTATGCCTACAGTTCCCTTAGGGACCCTAGAGAGTGGTCCAGAGGTGGTCCAGAGGTGGGCTGAGACTCCTGAGGGTTATTATGTGATAAATCTTTTTTTTTTTTTGTCTGTCTTTGGAGGTGGGAAATCTGGGTGTGGGACATTAGAAGCCGCCCGCCACCAACATATTTGGGTCAGAAGGTGCCAAGTGCTGGGTGGAAATCAAGGCAGATGGAATGGGCTGTTCTGGATTCATTTTCATTAATCTGGTCCTATTTCATAACTCAGTTTTACTCTCTCAGACTGGAGCCTGCAGAGACATTCCATCAATAACCCCCACTTGGCCATTCTGGCCCAACTCTCTGCGGTCCCCTCAGCGCACGAGGTCTAATATCAGCCTTGGCTTATTAAAACACTAGATTTTCAGGTGGTGGATGGCAGGTCTTGTCCTTACACCTACCCCAGGCTTGTCAAACTGCCCTGGTCCCCCTTTCCCTGACTAGGAGCCTGGGGCAAAGGCCAACTCATTGTTCTTCCCCTCCTGGTCCAGCACCCTCCCTCCCCAGGCTTCCCTGGCTCCTCCCACTCCCGCCCCTGGAGTTGCAGCTTGGAGTGCAAGGAAAGCAGCCTCTAGCTGCTCCAGGCTGGAAATAGAGGGGCCTTTGCTCACGTCATCGCATGAAATCCACCATCTGCCACTTTAGTAGAGAGAGTCAGCGACGTTTAATATGAAAACTCTCGCTCGGGCAGTTGGCTGTATTCCAGGGTGAGGACACAGCTGGTATGTTAGACCAGGGACCCAGGCTACCGAAGTTAGGAATTCACCTAATACTGGGCTCGTGGGTAGCAGAGACACCGTCATAGATCACGCCTCTTTACACAGCTCCTTTTGCACTCATAGACCACAGGCAGCAGGGCCTGGGCCAGCATTGTCTGGCCTAAGGGCCAGGGATTCATCAGAATGGCCCAGGAGGTGGGTAGGTACCCCTGCCTCTGCTCCTCCTGAGCCTTCCCCCTCTTCTTTACCTGCCTGCCTTCCAGGTGAGGAGGCAAGCAGACTGGTTGGGATGATCTAAAACTCCAAAGTGTCTATTTCTTTGCCACTAGGGAAAAGAAACCCATCAGTAGTTCTCCTTCTCTGTCTTTTTAGTATTGAGCAGTCATGGCTGGAGCAAGGGGTTGGGGGAAGGAGAGAAAAGGGGTGCCATCCTCTATCTGATCCTCTTGAATGTGTGGTTGTTTTTATTGTTGTTGTTGTTGGCAACTTGGATGTCTTTGCCTGCCTTAAACCTCAAGAGAGTCTGGAAGGAGCTGCTCTCTGCTGGGTGTGGCTGTTTTAAGGGTTGATTTCCTGGAGACTCTACACTTCCCCCTGGAAGTCGCTGCAAAGGCTAGGACAGGAGGAACAGGAGTTGTAATCTTTTTATGCTCCAAAGCAACCAACTGTGTCTTGTACAGACTACCCCAGGCTCCAAGCCCAGCTTTTCCTGATGTCTCAAGGAAAGTGCTTGTCATTGTGAGCAGAATGGGTCTCCAGTGTGACTTCTCATCTGCGCAGCCTGTCTCCTTCCCTCTGATCCTCTCCCTGGCCCCAACACGGGTCATCCTTCAGGGGTGGGGGTGGGGGGGTCAGGAGGAGCACCGTGGTGCTGTGTCTGATTCTTCTTGATCTCAATGCTCCCCTAGTCCAGCAGACATCCCACTGAGCAGGAAGGGATCCAGTTGCATCTAACGGATGCTACTTCCTTTTCCCCACATCACTTCCTGCCTGGCTTGCTGCATTGGCCCACCTTGCTCCCACCTGGGCCTGCCTTCAACATGGGAGAATTGTTGTCAAAAACTAAGTGGAATTATATATATATAACGCCTTAGCTCAAATCCTTTCCAGGGACTCCCCATGTTCTCCAAACAAAAGCCACAGGTATGCAAGGACTGGGAACGTGTAAGACCAGCAAAGACCCTTCTACCATGCTGCCCTCCTTCTTTCTCCTTCTGTAATCGTATCAGCCTCCTGAGACCACAAACACACCAGTCATTCTCCTGGTACGATCTCTCTAACTTCTCTTCCCTTGGGTTTCCTTTGACCTCTTTGCTTACATTGCATGCCTCTTTCTTGATGAAGCCTACCCTGCCATCATAGATTAAGAAAGTCTCCTTGGGGGGAAGGTATGAATGAAGTCCTGCGTAAGTGTGTGCTATTGGTGTGGGCACGGTCATGTCAAGGACTTAGTTTCTGATCTATGGCTGTGAAGAAACACCATGACCAAGACAACTCTTGTCTAACTCAGGGCTTAGCCACGTTGTGTAAGTCTGTGATAGTCACGGAGTGAAGCAGACAGGCCTGATACTGGAGCATAGCTGAGAGCCTTATATCCTGATCCATAGGTAGCAGACTGAGGAGAGAGAGAGAGAGAGAGAGAGAGAGAGAGAGAGAGAGAGAGAGAGAGAGAGACTGGTGTGGGCTTTTGAAACCTCCTTAAGGCCACATCTTTTAATCCTTTTCAAACAGTTTAGTAACTGGGGACAAAGTATTCAAATATATGAGCCTATGGGGGCCATTTCCCTCCAAAAACTCCTCGGGGTGAGGCTTAAAGGGATGGGAAAGCCTTTCTCTGTGATGTGGGTAAACACTGATAGTGTATGTAGAAAATGTCTACTATAGCTGGATAAATATATATCCTGAAGAGTGCTCCCCAATGGAGATTGCGCCTACCAAGATTAGTAAAACCTGTCTCCTTGTATGTAATAACACTGCCCCCTGCTCAGCCGTATGCAATAATCCTAACGCTTTGTTCAACTATATATTATAACAGGCTGAGCTACTGCTATTCTGTGGCTTCTCCATGAGAGAGCTCAGCTTTCTTTTGGCCATCTATTGGTCTGTTCTTCATTCTCTTGCTGTCCCAGTTTGGTCAAGTCCCTGGAGCTTTGCAAAGACTCGGAATCCCATGTCAGCATCTCTAATTTTCTTGTGTCTATTCTTGTGTTAGGCTCACATCTTGATATCATAACATTTATTTACAACTATTGTAAACATGTATCTCTTCATAAATGGTCCCCTACTAGAGAGTGTGCTTTGCAAAGTCAGGGACTTTTTCCATTTGTTTGTTTCTTTTTTTTTTTCCAGGAGTGTCCCCAGGACTTGGTGCCTTGCCTAATGGAGGGAGGCCTTTAAGGTGTAGTTTGTGACATATGATGATCACTCACCCACACGCTCTCCCCCAAGGATCCATCCCCTGACTGACTACTCTGACTTCTTTTCATTCATCCAGCAGGCCTACTGGGTGCAACCAGACGGAGTCAAGAGGGAAGAGACAGGCTGGAAAAGATGGGGTTCATAAAGGATGGGGATATACGCTATAAAAAGAACACTCAAACAGTGCAGACAAAGGAATGGGCCGGGGACGGAAGGATAACGCAGTGCCGGGATGTCTGCTTAGATGCCTTAGGTGCTTAGATCAAGTTCCAGCACCAGAAGAAAAACAAGGCCAGAGCTGTGAGGAACACTGTCGCCAAAGAAGACCGTCACTCGCTCACCCTCCCAAGCTGGCAGTTTTCAAAGTTCCAGTTACCCCAAATCAGTCACAGTCTACGAATGTCACGTGAGAAATTCCCAGAAGTAAGGAGCTCACAGGTTTTAAGTTCGATGCCATCTGGAGTCAGACTGGTGAACTGTAATGCCCTCTATTCTGTCTGCTGGGTTAGGAACCACTCCTTTGTCCCATGTACAAGTTCTGTATATGCTACCTGCCCATTGTCTCTTGTTAGCCAGCATGGGTTTCAGACCTTCTTATAACTACTGCAGTACTTGTGTGCAAGTCACCTCCCATTTACTTCAGCACAGTCCCAAAGCACAGGGAGAGTAATACCAGCAACTTGGATATGCCAAAGAGCATCCATAAAGTGTCATTTAAGCAACACGGTGAAAGTTTTTGGCTTCAGGAAAAAAAAAAGTCATGCACTGGGAGCTTGCTAAAATGTACAGTAAGAATGGGATCTATCCACGAGATTGTGAAGAAGAAAAAAAATTCCAGACAGTTTCATCGCTGCACTTCAGACTGAAGAAGTTACAGTCACAGTGCCTAATAAATGCTTGGTGAGGACAGAAAAGATATTAAACCTATAGGCTTTGGTACCATCTGTGGTTTCAGGCATCCAGTGGGGGGGTGGAAATGTATTTCCTGTGGATAAGTGGGGGGGGGCACTATTACATTCAAGTATGAAATACACATGTGGAAGGTGTTCTCTGCTGCATGCCACTAAAGCGTTACAAGCTAAGGCCACCACACCTTTTAGGACTGTTCATATGCAGAACACTTCACCTAATGCTCGTGATGCAGAGAGCAACGGGGATGCCAGGCAGGCTGGTGGGGATGCAAAAGGGTACGGGCGTTTGGGGAGGCAGTCTGGCAGTCTCTACTAAAACAAAGCACTCTCACTATGTAGCCGACAACTGGGCCCCTTGATATTTACCTGAGGGAGCTGAAACCTTATGCCCACCTATGTTTATTCAGAATTGTTAAGGCTCATAAGCAGCCAAGGTGTTGGCAAATGGACAAACACAGTATGGTAAACTCGGCTGATGACATGTTTCCCATTACTTAAACGATAGATGATGCCACAAAGTGACGTGGAGGAACCTTGAATTCGCAGTTACTATGTGAAGCGGCGGTATGGTGCTGTCTGATTCTAACTCTGTGGCGTTCTGGGTAAGATGAAATTATGGAGACCTTAAAACAGATTAGTGGTGGAAGTATGGAGAGGAGGAAGTTTATGGCCACGGGAGTTCTTTCTGTGCTACTATAGTGATGAATGGATGTAATTGGGCATTATTCCAAATCCGTAATGTGTACTTCCAGGGCAGAAATGACAGATTTGGGGCAATAATGATTCTTCTACAGGTTTATTGGATCTAACACCCATGCTTTCGTGGGATCTGCTGAGAGCTCTTGTGTGGTGGGGTTGAGGGAAGGAGAGGTTGGAGGTGTTATGTGAGAACTTTCTGTGGTTTTAAATTTTGCTATAAATTCAAATTTATATTTTTTAAGTTGGACTGACCACTGATTTTTTTGTCTTATGTTTAATTTTTTTTCACAAGTCCATACACATATGAACTCAAGTTATCCCCACCCCCTCCTACCAAGACCTTCCCTCTTCCCAAGGAGTTTCTTTCCTACTTAAGTCTCCTTTTCTCTTACTGCTCTACCATTTTTAATTAGGGCTGCTCAGGTGAGCATGGGGTGGAGCTTTTCATTACTCCCTTTAAGGGCAGCTTAGCCATTGATCTTAAACTCTTAAAGTTTGAATAGCTACCTCTTTCTCAACTAAAGAAGCTCCTGGGTCTTTATCTGGGATTGGGTTTCTTCTAGAACAATCTTCATCCCCAAATCCTCAGGATCCAAGGTGACTGGAGATTTAGGAGTGGAGAATCCTCTGCAAGTGCCTTTTCTGTTCAATTGAAGGATGACACCACAGACTTCTTATTGCTGCCCTTAACCCCAGCCCTGACCATGCAAAGCAGGATCCTTGAAGCCATTGAAATATCGCCATTGCCCTGGGGTGGGGTGGAGGGAAATAGAGAGGCTGGATGAGCCATATACCAGAAAACAGCGCCAGGAGTCTGGCCTCTGTCTGGAAGTCGGTATCAAGCCAGTCCTTGATTTTTCTCTCTCACAGCGATTCTGTCCTGAAGCCATTTCACAGCACAGTTTTGTCACCCCCATGTCTGTCATACTTTGAAATGCAGTTTGTATTCAAACTCGGGAGCAATAAGGACAAGAACAAACGGGTGAATATAAAACCACTGGAGCTCCAGAGATTTGGATGGTGCTAAAGCAGTCACACAATAGCCTTATCACAAAAGTGCAAGATCGAGTTTGGATCTCCACTGTTTAAAGTCAAAAGTGTCCACGTGTTGTCAGTACAGGCTGCCAGGCAAAGGGACATCTGAAATCCAGTGTGGGGGAGGGGCAGAGGGTGGGGTGCTGAGGCGGCTGATATTAAGAGCGTCGCCTACTTTTGCAGAGGACCCAGATTTGATTTCCTAGCATCTACATGGACGCTCACAACTATCTGTAACTCTAGTCACAGTCTACCTGATAGCCTCTTCTGGCCTCGGAGGTTACCAGGCACACATGAAGTACGTAGACATACATGCAGGCAAAACTGCATATACACATAACATAAATAAATAGAAAACATTAAAGCAAATAAATAAAATTCAATGCCTGGCTACCTTACCAAATCATACAAGGGACAAACTAGTCCAAAAAAATAGCACTTGGGTCCTGATGGGGACATCACTCACTTCAAGAGAACTTGCTTAGCGTATTTGAGTGCCCAGCCCCCAACACGCCTGAGTGCAGAAGCCAACCTCCAAAAACATGCCATTGACACAGAGGTGGAGAAAAAGAAAGGGAAAACAGACAAGCCTTTTAGGTTTGGTTTTTTCAGCGCCTGGAAAAATGAGGAAGGAAAAAATGATTATTTCCATTACTGCATGCTGTAGTTTAACTGTGGTCAGCCCCCCAAGGACTTGTCTGCTGGAGGCTGTGTTCCCAGTGTGGTGATGTGACAGGTGGCAGAGCTCAGTGGGAGGTGGGGAGGTCACTGGGGACATTGCCCTCAGAAGCCATTAATGCTGGCCTCTGAGTGGCTTCCTTGAGAGGGGGCTGTTAGTAAAAAAAAGCAAAGCTGGGCCTGAGAAGATGGTCCAGTAGGTGAAAAGGCTTTCTGTGCAAACCTGATGGCCTGAGTTTGGGTCCCTAGAACCTGCCCCCCAACACACACACATACACATAGCCGAAATAGCTTCAATATTTGTATTCCTGGAGCACCACTATGGGGAGTTGGCAGATGAAGATGGGAGAATCAATCATCAGAGGCTCATGTCAGAAGACTCCTGTCTCAAACCAACACCTGAAGATAACATGCCCATCCCCAATACACACACACACACATACACACACACACACACACACACACGTGCACACACATGCACATGTACATACACTCACACACTTATGCTTGTGAGCACACATATGCACATTCATACACATGCCCACTCACACACACTTATACACATTTGCACATTCTCTCACACACACAAACATATGTATATATACATGTACATACACTTCACACATATACTCACACACACACACACACACACACACACACACACGTGCTTGTGAGCACATACATGTATATGCATTCATACACATGGCCACTCACATAGACTTATACACAGATAAGCACATGCACATTCACACAATGCACACAAACAAACATATGTGTACACACATGTACATACATATACTTCACACATATACTCACACACACATGCTTGTGAGCACACATATGCATACTTATACACATGCCCACTCATACACACTTATACACAGATACACACACGCGCGCAGACATACACATGCGCGCGTGCGGACACACATACACACACAGGAGCAGATCTGGTCCTTCCCCAGTCTATGGCACTTTATCTCATGTGATTCCAACATGAGCCAGCTTGCCATTTGCAATGCCTTCATCACAATTAAGCAGAAGTTGGTACCATGCCCTTGGACATCCAGAACTGTGAGCTAAGTAAACTTCTTTTCTTTATAAACTAAACAGCCTTGGGCATTTTGCTTTAGCCACAAAAACCCACCAATGAAATGAAATGAATTGAAAGCACTGTTGGCAAGTTCCTCTACACCTTCTTTGGTTTCCTGCCTGAGATTGTTTCTAAGCCTCAATTCCCAACTTCTGAGTTTGTTTGTACATTTGTTTCTAAATTAGGGAAAATTAGACACAGAAAAGAAAGCCTGGCTATCGGTAAAGTGGAACAACGGCTTGAACTGAGCAAGTTCTTCCTTTAAAATCCCTTGTTCCCCGTGAGGGCCCACAGAGAAAGAACCAGGAGCCTCCCGAAGCTGGCTGGTACTTCCTTCCATTGTTCACCTTAAAGCCATCAGTCTTAAGTGACTTTTTTTTTCCTTCTCCTTTCTCTTCACTGTCAGCCATGAAGGAAATGATGTCTTAGGAGACAACTTTACATTTTTTTCAGTTCAAGTTAAGTTCACTAAGACAGCATTTAAAGTCACCCAGCTCACAGAAAGCACAGATTAAATACACTGCTCTTAGTACCGTCGTGGCCCACGTCACTCAGGCCTCGCTTTTATATGTGAGAAACGGATGCAGCTCCTGATTGATGCTCATGTTCCTGGGTGGGGATGGTGATTCTTGCAGCCTGAGGAAGGCGCGTGTGGAGTGGGGAAGGTCTGCCCCGGGGAGAGACAAAGGGCTCGCCTAGTGTGCGGGCTCAGGATTCAGGCTCCCACCCCGTAGGGCTCCTCTGGGGCTTTGTATTCTCCATGGGTGTCTGGTCACCACGTCTGTCCACTCGGGTCTAAGAAAATGAAGGGAAAAAGCCAAACTCGGCAAGAATTGCCGGTCTTGCTCTCTCTGTCCCCTTAGCCAGCTGTGTGCTTGGAGCCATCCTGTGGCTGTGAACAGGAAAGAGAGTGGAGACGCCAGAAGCACACACGGTGCAGCTGGGGAGTGAGGCGCATGTCGGCAAAATAAATAAATAAATAAATAAATAAATAAATAAATAAATAAATAAATAAGGAGGTCAGGAGAGTGCAGAGGGAAAGAAGGCAAAAGTCCCCCCCCCCCCCATTTTTTAAGTACCGGGAAATTATTATTTCAATTACTATGAAAATGTATTTTATTAGAACATGGAAATTTATCATTGACACTCAAAAACCTGAAAAGCAATATCCAGCGTTATAATATGCCGGGTCTCCACATAGCGAGAATGAGTTATTAAATTGCAAGATGAACGCTTTGCAGTTCTGTTAACTGGCTGTTAGAAAAGAAAGAGTTCTGAGCTGACTGTGGATTCCCAATCCCTCGGCATCAAAGGCCTCTTGCCGCCCCCCCACCCCCACCCTCACCCCACCTGTATCTTCAAGGATCTGGATCCTACAGCCCTTTCATGCTTTGCACCGTATGAAAGTCATCATATGAAAATTCAGGTGTAAGAAAAAAACCCCAGCAAATTAAATGCAAACCAGAGAGGGGTTTTTATTATTATTATTATTATTTTTAAAAAAAAGCAGTTGCATATAGTTCAATTGTTGGAAGCGTGAGGACGTAAATGCAGTGCATTCTTATGTATAACAGCTTTTCCTTCCGCTCCCATGGCAGCCTCAATAACTCTGTACTTCTGTTCTGCATGAATAAATATGTATAAAACGTAATGCTGCAAAGAAATAAAATCCGATAACTGAAAGATACCATTTCTTAGATTCCGGGAGCGACACGAGGCACCCGCTTTCCTGATTCTTTGGTATTTATGTGAGGAGCCTTTGAAATGATAATGCAGAATTTATTATTAATTTTTTTCGGAGGCAAGTCATTTCCAGCTGTTCTTCAGGGCTGTAGACCTCAGGCCGAGGGTCTGGGGGTCCACCTACCGTGGCTCTTTGTAAAGGTTGGTGGCCGGCTGTCTGCTTCCCCGTACAGGCCTTTTAGCCAGAGCTTCCAACATCCTTCCAGGGCTTTGGGAACCAGCTTCCTTATTGAAATGATGGATGGTCCCTTGGAGTCAGCCTCAAGCAGACTTCTCTGAACTGGGTGTCATGAGATGTCATGAGATTTCAAGTGCCAGATGAGAGACACTCTCCTGTGAGCAGGCTTGGGACCGGATTCCCCCTTTCTCACTGGAATCCTGAGTTACCTGAGGATCGTCAGTACGACCCAACTTTTTGTTGTGGTTTTTTTGTTTTGTTTTGTTTTTTATTTTTGTTTGTTTGTTTTTTGTCTGTCTTTAAGATAGGGTCTCAAAGCTGACCTTGAACTCCTGGAGATTCTCTTGTCTCAGCCTCCTGAAATGCTGGGATTACAGGCACGCACTGCCACACTTGGCCGTCAGCTGGGTTGTTTGTTTGTTTGTTTGTTGTTTTTGTTTTATAAAGGGGATATTGTTTATAAATGTTGGCATTTTCTGTGTGTGGGCACACACTTGTGCGCATATGTTCATGTCATGACACGTGTGTGGAGGTCAGGGGGCAGACTTGGGGGTCAGTCCTGGCCTTCTACCTTGTTTGAGACAAAGTCTTCCACACCCTGCACACCGCAGGCTAGCTGGCCCTCAGGCTTCTGGGGATTTTCCCTTCCCCCGTGTCCAATGGGCTTGTAGAGGCTCACACTGTGACATCCAGCCTCACGTTAAGTCCTTAAGATGCACACTCTCGCCCTCACAGTTGTGCAGCAAGAGCTTTGCTTATTGAACCGTCTTCCCATCCAGCCCACACTCTGCCACTTTCTGTCAGTGTCAGAACCAGGCTGTGTCATCTCTGAGGACAGACACTGGGAGTTACGGGAAGCCGGGTCTCTGACTCCATCACCCAAGGCTCTGGAAGGCCAACCCAGCCCATCCTTCCCATTCCTCTTCTAGCATTCCCATTCACATGGTGCTGAATCCCGGCAGTTTGGGGGCTATGCTTTGGAATCCATCCAGTGTCCCTGGATCGTCTCGCCTTTACATTGTCTCTGTCCTCCGTGTGCCTGTTCTAACCTGGATCTCCAGGGTCTTGGAGGTTCCGCTCAGACACCATCTGTTCTGCTTCTTCGTTATCTGTTCTGCCTACATACACAACACCTTTCTGGCCATCTTGGTGAACTTTCTATGGGGCAGACGGCATGGCTTAGGACTTTCTGTATTACAGGTTCTTGATGTTGTGGTGAATGAGCAGTATCCAGTGTCTACTGAAGTAAGAGTTGGATGAATGAACTATGGGGAAACAATGGTACCCACTATTCTCTATGCCTCCTCTACTTGTCCTTCAGGATGGTCCCCACTCCAGTAGAAGGCTGCTGTGAGAGTATTTGGGGACACTTGGGGTTCCTCCACTGTGAGAGAGGTACTGGGCCCTGTCTATGCTCCAGCTCACAAGCAGGCTTCCCTCCGGATGATGTATGCTTACAGTGCTTGCCTTAATGTGACAAACAACCCTTGAAGCAGACAATAACAAGGAAGGAAACTGAGGAAGAAATTTTGGTTTGCAGGGATCCTGTGATGGCTGTTCTTGGTTGCCAACTCTACTACTCCTGGACTAAAGCTCCAACATGGAAGGGCATGCCTCTGAGAGTTTTGCTTACTTTGAAGTAGGAAGATCCACCTTTAATCTGGGCCATGCCTTCTGCTGGCAATCTGTATAAATGATGTAAAAGAAGGAAGCTTTGCGCTTTGCCTGCTTGCTCTCTCCTCTTTAGCAAGTCCATTCCTTCGCTGGCATTGGAGCCCACTTCTTCAGGATTCCAGCATGTGCTGAAGGTCAGCAGAGACATCCGGCCTCAATGACTGAACTTCCATTCATTAGCAGTCATTTCTTGATTTGCTGGGCCTTGGTGTGTAAGTCATTCTAATAAATCCCCTATAGATAGGTAGGTAGGTAGGTAGGTAGAGAGAGAGAGAGAGAGAGAGAGAGAGAGAGAGAGAGAATTTGTTCTATATGTTCTCTTACTCTAGAGAACTAGAGAACCCTGGATCGTACAGATTCTATTATCTTCTCTGAGCCAAACCAAAATTAAATTTTGTGAGAAAAAGAAGAAAATAAACAAATTTATCTGGAAGTTATGGAACTGAAGATGGGGGCTTGACAGAACCTTTCCCTTTGACTCTGTGTGACCTTGAACTAGTTAGGTGATATGCCTGGACCTTACCTGGTTGTGTTTAAAATGAGAATAATCATAGTGTCTCTTTAAGACCAGGTAAGGATCTCAAAAATCATACAGCCTGACTTCTGGAATAGGGAAGCTCTATACACCTGTTCACTATTGGAATCATGGTCTGGACCTCGAGGATCTATTCTGCCCCTATAAACTCATCAAGTAGCTGTCATGTCCACTACAGCTTCCAAACCAGCTTTCCTCGTGAGGTAGAAACAGTCCCTAAATCGCCAGGCAGTGAGGAGACTCCCTGTACTCAGCCCTTTGGCCGCAAGCAGGAGGTTCCCTGACCATTCTGCCTGAACTGACTAACCTTTTCTGTCCTTGGCCACCTGGATGAAGCCAGCTGACTTGGAAGAGGTTACTGGTGCATGACCAAGGTGTTCTTGTTATATCATTACGGATCAAACCCTCTACTTAGCTCCATGTGGAGAGACCAGTGCTTAGGAACACTCTGAGAAGGGGCTGTGCTGGAGTCGCTGCAGAAAGCTCCCATCTCTCGGTCATGTTTATACACTTTTTTTTTTCCATCAGGGCCAGATCCTCTGTAAATAGGTCCCTGAGACTTGAATGCTTACAAGGGGGCAGCTTAGATGTCCTAAGACAGAGAATATAGCCAATTACTATGTCATTCCTGGGTACCGCAGATGAGAACCAGGGAGGTACATAGTATAGTCCTAGAGCCAATATATTAGAAAATACACCGGGAGGGATAGAGAGAGATGGTGTGATGTCCGGGGAGCCCGACATCGGTGGTTTGGCCTTGTGTCTGTGTATTGTGCACCGGCACAGCACAGCCAGGAGGCTCACAGGTCAGCCTGGTGCAAGCCTAGTACACCTGTGGGTGACTCACCCCCCTGCCTGACACACAGAACCTGCCAGGACAACTGCACTCATGGGTAACAAGGGCTTTCTGTGTGTAATGCGCATCCACCACATCTGCTTGATGTTTCGCTGCAGAGCTGGCTGATTGCATAAACATTGCCTGCGGGACACCTGCAGTGTTTGACAATAGGAGTCAGAGCGGTGGCTCCCGGAGGATGCTGGGAAAGGCACCTGGAGATCCAACAGCAGCAGCGAGATCAGTTGTCTGCCCCACTGGAGACTAGATGACTTCAACACTCGTGCATCACATCAGTCAACACACAGGATTATTACCTTCTCAGCTGAAACGGCCAGGCCCTGCCTGGCAGGAAGGAAGGCTGGCAGATGCAGCCATCCCTATATCCTCCAAACTAACCTGGCCGGCACAGACAGCTTGAGACCCTTGCTGCTTCAGGCTGGATGTAAAATGGAAGACAGGCGCGGTAGCTCCTGAGAGGGTGCAAGTGAGAGGGGTTGAGGGTGGCATCTGAAGAGGGCCAGTTCTCCTGGATTTCAGATAACTGGCTCGTGGGTACTTCTTCTTGACCTTCTGCAGATCATCAGCTCAGCATGACTTATAGAGAGACACTAGACACTCAGAACTCCATGAAGGAGCCGTGCTGAGGCTGCAGAAGGCTCCCGAGTCTGGGTCGCACTCTCGTGCTGTTTTACACTTTTTTTTGCATCAGTTTACCTGACGCGCCAAGTCAGTGAGATTGCTGCAGCGAAGGCTGTGAGTCACAGAAGTTCACACATCGCACATCATTGCTGCAAAGTACAGAGAGAGAGAGAGGGAAGGGGGCTTCCCTGGTAGGCCTGGGTCCTGGTCTCCATGCATCTCCTCTTCCAAGCTCCTCATCGGGGTCCTTCTTCACTCCTGGCCAAGCTGAAGTAGAACCCAGGATCTGCTGACTGGAGTGTACCTTCCCTGAACTCACTAAAGAACCAAAGATACGCACAGATAGGACAGAGCTCAGAAGTGATGGGGAGGATGGGATGGGACAATGAGGACTCATGACTGGCCCCACCTTTCACAGCATCCTTGCTCTGCAATGATTACAATGAAGATGCTGTGGATGGACAGACTCCAGAGGCTGGAGGGAAACAGGATGACAGCCAGCCTGATCTCTGAGGACAGAACAATGGAGAGCGGCAAGCACTGGGAACCTGCTTAGGTGCTTCCATCTCATTTTTGGGAAGAGATAAAGAGAAAGAGAAAGAGAAAGAGAAAGAGAAAGAGAAAGAGAAAGAGAAAGAGAAAGAGAAAGAGAAAGAGAAAGAGAAAGAGAAAGAGAAAGAGAGAGAGAGAGAGAGAGAAAGAGAAAGAGAAAGAGAAAGAGAAAGAGAAAGAGAAAGAGAAAGAAGAGAAAGAGAGAGAAGAGAAAGAGAGAAGAGAAAGAGAAAGAAGAGAAAGAGAGAGAAGAGAAAGAGAAAGAAGAGAAAGAGAGAGAAGAGAAAGAGAGAAGAGAAAGAGAAAGGGAGAAAGAAAGAAAGAAAGAAAGAAAGAGAAAGAAAGAAAGAGAAGTAAAAGAGGAAAGGAAGGAAAGAAGGAGGGAGGGAGAAGGGAGGGAGGGAGAAGAGAGGGAGAGAAGGAGAGAGGGAGAGAGGGAAGGAGGGAGAGAGACCAGTTTTGTACATAGATAATAGATAATGGTACCATAAGACAGGCAGGTGGGAAAATATCTCCAAATGATGAATAAAAAATCCAGACACGCAGATACAAGGAGCTTACCTAAGCCCGCAAAGTGGAAGCATATACCCTCTGGAAGGATCGTCAATATATTTATTGTGATGCTGAAAGAAGGTACCCAGCACAGGACCTAACTAACCCTGTCAGATCCTCACTGGCTCAAGGTCTCTTGTAACCTCCAGCCAGCCTCGCTATGTGGCTGAAGATGGCCATAAACTACCTGTTCCTCCTATCTCTACTTCCTGAGTGCTGAGATCAGAGGCATGCACCACACTAACCGAGTTTTTTGGTTTTGCTTTGTCTGTCTTTGTCTGTGTGTTACTGCGGGTTGAACCCAGGGCTTCACGCATGAGAGGCAATGGACTGAGCCACAAAACTCGTTTGCTCCTGGATTCACTCTGCCACTGTGATCTGGGGAATGGCTGGACTGATAGAAAGACATCTTTGTGACAAGGTATCAAATGTACTCCCCAAGGAACAGCAAGCCACACGGAACAGATTTCCCTGTAATGAGATCATGCCCAAAGGATGGACCAGACAATGCTCCCTAAAGCAGAAAAAAACAAAACATCACAGCTCCCCAGAAAACTTTGGCAGAACCAGAGCTGCAGTAGTAGGCAGACCTACTGTGCACACCCCAGTCTGCTCCTTTGCTCCACTTTCCTAGGAAATCCCAGAACCCATGTTCCTGGAAACCCTTTATCTGTCCTTTCCGATGCGAGCGCCTTGATCAAAGCTCCTTTGCCCACTGCTCACTGAGACTCATCTCCCTGGTACACTGGGGCACATGGCTGAGCCTAGTCCACTGGGACTCTCAGAGCCAGGGATTTTGCCCTCAAACTCCGATCACAATGTATCTGATCTGGGAGGCCCAAGTCACCAGCCCGGGAGCACCTAAGCCACTCTTGTATTTCTAAGCCCTAACCCTGACACAAAAGAGACAGGTGATAAGCGGGATGTACCTGAGTGATTCCTCAAGCACCAAAGACAAGGTTTCACCTTCGGAGAAGAACCACAGAAGCAGTGAAATGTTGTCTTCTGGGCACGCACAGCCCAAGGCAGCTGTAGTGCCTGCAGTGGGCTTACCCAAGACTAGGCCTGCCAATCATGAGTTGGGGAGGAGCTTAGCGGGCCCCATCCCTCCAAGCTGAACTACTGGTTATGGATGGATTCTGGGCAGAAGGTAGTCACTGTCATTCACTGTGTAGGCACTAAGGATCCAACCAGGCTCCAGAGGAATCCTAGTGCCAAACCCGCGGTCACACAGATAATCCTGGTTTAACTCAATGGATCTCAAACAACAACAATGACAAAAATAACAAAGTCATGAGTGTGGGGAGGGACTTGTAAAGAGGGAGGCTAGCAGGATGAGTTATTAGTATTTTAATAACCAGAATAGACATTGAACATTATGAAATTATCAAAGGGTAAACATATTTTTTTAATTTAAAAAAAATAAAGAAGACTTAAAACCAGAAGCAGGAAACAACTGTGGGACAATCAGGATCCATTTCCTCAGGTTACAGGAGGCTAAAAAGGTGAGGCCGTCTACCAAACTCACGCATGGCCATTTAAAACAGGGACAGGACTGGCTCCCGAGCATCCTTCACCACATCGTCCCACACTGATGGGAGAGGACAGACAGAGAGGCATGTACACTGGAGAACGGAGCTGGGTGATTCAGCCCGCATCTGCAGCAGCAGTGCAATTATCTCTTGAGACCCGAGCGCTGGTGGCTGATGGGAGCTGAAATCATCAAAGTCCCCTTAGCCTCTCTCCCAGAAAGAAGGAAACAAACGCCTTTCAACGTCCCGCACAAAATACAATGTGTCAAACGCTACTTCTTGGCTGTCATGGCAACTGTTCTACTTTTTGTTTTTTGTTTTCTGAGACAAGGTCTCACTATGGGGGGTGGGGGGTGGGGGGTTGTCCTGAAACTCACTATGCAAACCAGTCTGGCCTCAAATTCACAGAGATCCGACTGCCTCTGCCTCCTGAAGGTGGAGATGAAAGGAGTGCACCACCATGCTCTGCTGCTTTTTAGAAATGTTGAGTGTTGCTTCTAGTCGGAATAGGTCCACCCGACCAGGAATGGTGACATGCCTGGAACCCCAGTACTCGGGGATGGAGGGAAGGAGGATCAGTTCAAAGCCATAGGCGACACAAAAGTGTTCAAGGTCACAGCCTGGGCTACAAGAAATCTTGTCTCAAACAATCAAACAATGAAACCCAGAACTGACATTAAAGAGTGGGCCAGAATAAAGCAGATAACGGGGTGATGGTTACCAATGATGAGAATCTGGGTAATGGGCTTTCAAGAAGTTTCAGCTAAGCAGAGAAGCCCTAAATGGTCTCTGTCTACTAGGGGACTCTGATATGGTTGTAGTCATTTGATTTACTGTCCAGGGCATGACTCTCACAGGGCTCCTATGTCAAGTGGCATACAAATTGACTTGGAGATGGAATAGAGACAGGCTGTGGGTGGCCATCCTACAATTTTAAATAGGTCCCCACCACCCCTATGGCATCTGGATTCTGCTTTCCATGTAGGGAAGGTGACTTTCCACTCATGAAAACTGGGGGTTTCCCTGAACTTTGCTACCCATGAGGCATTTCTGTAAGATGGGGGAGCCTCAGCCCTCATGAAGAGCCATCCCTCCCCCTTCCTGCCCCCTTCCATGGGGGGCAGGGGGTAAGGTGACTGACTTCCACAGAACGCATTCCCAAAACCTCCTGTGGCAGCTGGATTTAGTCTAGGTTATGTCTGCCATCCAAAGGTGTTGCATAAGAATTAAAGAGCAAAGGAAGAAAGCTAGGGTGTTTCCATTTCTGCCTGTTGTCACAGACAGTGATCCTGCCCTCAGCCAGGGTCTGCTGGCCCCTGAGTTGGGGCTCATATCTGGGCTCAGGGAATCCAGAGTTCCTCATCCTCACTTAGCCCCGCTGGCCTGAGGATGGCAACTGCTTCCCGTTGCTACTAATTTGGGATGGCCTCTCCTCCTCCCTTCACGCCTCAGACTTCCTGCCATCTCCGGAAGCCATCCCCCAAAACAACTAACCCAGAATAGTTACCCACTTTTGTTTTCAGTACTCAATGGAGATTTGGACAAAGATGAAAATTTCCAGCTGACCCAGACTCCAAGGGCAAGCTCTGAAGAAGGCTCATGCCTGCTCTGGTGGCCAGCGAGGGCCACCTGGCCAGGCCTTGCTGCACAGAGGACCCCGAGCAGGTCAATTCCCACTTACTGAGTGGGTTGGTTAGTTGCCATCCTCAACTTGAGTGAATTTCGAATTACCTAATAGAGATGGTTAGGCACACTGCTGGGTAAGTCTGTGGGGATGGTTTCAGAAAGGGTTAACTAAGGTGGAGTACCAGCTCTGGAGGTGGCTGGTGTCATTGCCATGGGCTCCCCTACTCCCAGAGGAGTAAAAAAAGGAGGAGGATGGGGGAGGAGGAAGAAGAGGAGGGAGAGGAAGAGGAGGGGGAGAGGAGGAAGAAGAGGAAGAGGAGGAGGAGGAGGAGGAGGAAGAGGAGGAGGAGGAGGAGGAGGAGGGGATCAGCATTCCTCTATGTCTGCTTCCCAGTCTGCTGAGATGCATATATGCCACCTCCCAGGAGCACTGCCATGAGCCCCTCCTTGTATTGTCCACCATGAAGGACTGTTCCCTTTCAAACTGTAAGCCAAAAGAAACCCTCCTTTAAGAGGCCCTTGGGCCTGAGAGTGTTCGATGCCCCAGTGTAGGAGAATGCCAGGGCAGGAAGATAGGAGTTGGTGGGTGGGGGAGCATTGTAATAGAGGCAAGGAGAAGGGGATTTCCGAAGGGGAAGGGGAAGACATTTGAAATGTAAATAAAGAAAATATCCAAAATATACAAAATATACAAAAGAAAATTACAAACAGAAAGAAAGAAAGAAAGAAAGAAAGAAAGAAAGAAAGAAAGAAAGAAAGCCTCCTTTAAGTTTCTTCTACCAGGAAGTTTGTAAGAATGATGGTGAACAGGTAATACCCTAAGGCTTCTGGATTCTTCATCTATCTTTCTCTCATCTGCCCCTCTCTCTGGTCAATTGTTTCCTGACTACAGGGACATTGTTCCATTCATAGTTGTCTCCAGAGCCTAAAGCCACACCAGACATGTAGTGGGCACAAAAGCTTTGTTGGAAGAAGAGAAATTCAGTGCCTTCTCCCCCTGAGCTGATGACTCTCCTTTGGAGTTTGGCTCCTCCCCCCCCCCTCTCTCTGGGGTAATCTCTCCTGTTCCCTGAAGCCCTCTCTCTGGGGTAATCTCTCCTGCTTCCTGAAGCCCAGGCCAGTTTTGGAAGATTCTGCCCCAGTTAGAGGGAGACAGTGGAATGTAGCGATTAGGGATGAGGCTGTGGGGCCGAAGCCCAGGGTCAGTTAACTTAGAACTTATGTGACCGTAGGGGTGAGGGATACCTGGCTTTATATCTCTATACCTCAGTTTCTCTAGCCATGAAATGAGTCTGACATTGACTATCTACCTAGGATAAGTATTGAACAAGACAATACATGTAAAGTTCTGGCTTCCTCTTATGTGGCCTTTTTATGACCAATGCCATCCACTCAGCATATCAGCTCAATAGTATTGGTGAAGGACACCTGATGGAACCTGGTGGCTTTCCCAGCATGACTGTCATCAACTGTTCACATGGGATGGAGGTCCAACCCACCCTATCTCATTAAGCCTTTCTTTCTTTCTTTCTTTCTTTCTTTCTTTCTTTCTTTCTTTCTTTCTTTTTCTTTTTTCTTTTCTAGACAAGGTTTCTCTGTGTAGTTCTGACTGTCCTGGAACTCACTCCCAGGCTGGCCTCAAACTCAGAAATCCACCTGCTTCTGCCTCCTAAGTGCTGGGATTAAAGGTGTGCACCACCACTGCCCGGCTCATTAAGCATTTCTGATGTCCCTCCCTATCCTTTTCCCCATAATGCTTCAGAAAAAAAAACATTCTCAGAATTGGAATCTTCTCTCTCTCTCTCTCTCTCTCTCTCTCCCACCCCCTCTCTCTTTCCCCTAGAAAAATGACCTAGAAACTCAAGGCAGCCTGGCCAAGGCCTTACAGACTGTCCTGGGCAGAGGGCAGAGTTTTGTGTGTCCCCTTAGGATGCCTGTACATTGTTAGAAACAGTGACACGGCTGGCACTGTCCACTGGAGGTTGAGCCTGATGAAGGAATGTGAAGGTCTTGCTTCCTGACCCCTCAAGGTGTAGCAATGGGGATGTATGAGATTATCCACCAGTACTGGGGAGGTGAGGGGGATGTCCCACGGCTGTGATCGAGATCATGGCTCTGGACAGAACCTGTAAGCAAGGCTGTGAGTGTGTATTCACGGCTGCCTTCATGCTGCATGTTTGGTACTTTGATATCTTGGGGTCTTATTGACCCTGGAGAGACTGTCCCCTCCCCCCAGGGCAAAGCCAATTGTCAGAGAAAGTGAACCAACCCCATTTCCTGTGCATAGCGACCAATTCTTTATCAGGCTCTACTGCTGCAGGCCATTTGCTGCCTGCCTTGAGGACTCCTGGTACCTCTGACGGGGACTCCACTGGCACCCATAGCCTGCTGAATTATTCACACTGGCCAGTCCTGACCCTGCTTGCCTCACCCGCACCCCCACCCCCACCCCAGCCCCGGCNCTGCAAGTTTAGAGGCAACTGAAGAGCCACTTAGATGTCACTCTCTGTCACCATCGACATTTATGCTGGTCCCTGTAGTACAGAGAGGGCTCCCACGTGGACTGCAAGCACTTGGCCTCTTTAAAAATGGAGATTAAGTGGACCTGGTTCTAGTAGCCAGCTAGACACAGTTATGAAAGTTGAGCTGTTCTCTGAGACTTGCAGCCCACGTCAGTGAGATAGACTCTCCTAATTAATAAGACAAGGAAGACTAGAAAGTTGCTAAAGCTACCTGGCAGGGCTTGGAGCCTGCTGTCACCACCACAGTGACAGTACTGCCTTCTATGCTGAGCCTATTGTGCTGTGCAGATGTGGGATGGAGGACCGCACTGGCTATCGGGCCGGAGCCTGCGCACAGCCCAAGGAAAGACTTGCTTGGTTTGTGCCCCATTTGGATAGTGAGGGGTTTGGAATCCCTTTCAAATGTCAGTGTCCCTCCTCAGCTAGATGTCCCCTGCCCAAACCCAAGGTGCATTCCTTTTTTCTCTCACTGCCTTTCCCATTTGTCCCCAGCTATTCCCAGGACAGGACACAGTCCTGGTCCTTCCCTATGTTTTCCCAAATGTCCCCCTCACTCTTCCTGCTTCGTCCAGTGTGACCTTTTGCCTCCGAGGTCTTCAGCTTTCCTGTCCTGTGTGCCCTGGCTGACAATTTTTCCTCATTTCCCTCTGTTCTTTCAAGTCGTCCCCCTCCACCCTGCCCCCCAGCTTACCTCTCCCAGAGGGTGCCATCTTTGCATACATCTTCATCTTAAATCACAGTGGCTTTCATTGCTTAACAACTGCCCAGGGGCCTCAGACACAGAGCTCACCTCCCTCTCTCTGCACACAGAGCACATGGCTGCTGGAAGTAGTGATGGACTAACATCTCTCCACACACCGTGGTCCACTCTGCAGAGAGTGGCATCGCCGTCATACTGCACACAGGTCTCTGGCCCTGGGGTGTGTGCACCATCCTTGCTGGACTGATTAATAAAGGGAACTTCTACTTGTTGAGTGCACATGAGTGCTGAGAACTTTATGGGAGGCGTGCCGCTCCATCTCCACCAGTCAATTCTTTGCACTTGTTTTCTGTTGCTTTAACAAGACTGGGTGATGTATAAATGTATGTACAGTGTATGCAATACATACACAAGAGGATTATATAGCTCCATTTGGAGACTGAAAGCCCAAGCTCTGGGTTGCCCAGTGTCAAGTGAGGGTCCCCCTTAGCTGCTTTACAATGTGGTGGACGGTAGGAGTGAGTGGGATTAGATCACACGATGAACAAGAACCTGAACAGTTTCAGGGGACAGGCTTTCGAAACTACTTGCTCTCCTGGGAATGAGAACTGCTCTAATCTTACCCGAGGGTAGCGCCTAAAATGACTTAGTGGCTTTTCACTGGACCCCACCTCTTTAAAGTTCTCTCAGTTCCCAGCATGATCACATGAGCCATGTTCAAGCCTTGACAACTTATGAGTCACTGACCCACTCTAGTGGGCCATCACAATCTTTGTTCCCTCACCCGGCAGCAACAAAGACAATGACAGAGATAAATGACAGTGTGACCTGTCTAGGTGAGGCTCTGATACTAGCCACATTATACCGAGAGCTGAGGCTCCTAGGCAGGGGCAGAAATAATCTAACTGCTAGCTACGACCATCAATCCATTTTCTGTTGCTATAATAAAAGACCCAAGACTAGATACAAAGAGCAGAGGTTTTGGAGCTTGCTATTTGAAGCCTGGAACATCCAACAGCATGGCATAAGAATCTGGAGAAGGCTTTCAGGCTCTATTACCATGTGGAATAGGATACCACGTGGTACGACAGATTTGGTGTAATATCTCAAGCATGTCTTCCTTTTCCTATAAAGCCACTAAATGCTGCCACAGTGAACCCATCCTCATGACCTTATCCATCTCTAACTACCTCCCAGACATCTCACCTCCAAATCCCTTTAACATATAAATTTGGAAGTTGAGTTTCCAACATGTAAACTTGCACGCGTGTGTTTGTGCATGTGTGTGTTTGTGCATGCGAGATTGTATGTGGGCAGGTGTGCATGTGCATGTGCACATGCGTGCGGAGGCTGGCGGACAATCTCAAGTGTTGTTCCACGGTGCCCTCCTACTCTTTTCTTACTAATTCTTTTATGTTTGCTTACATATATTTGAGTATGTGTGGGAGAGAGGTAAAGGTGGTAGGGGTGGTGCATGTATCTAGCTGTGCAAGTGGAACTCACAAGACAATTCACATCTCCTCTTCTACTGTGTGGTTTCCCTGAATCAAACCAAGACCATTAGGTATGGCAGGAAATGCTCTTACCCACTGAGCCACATCACTCACTCACTTCCTTCCTTCCTTCCTTCCTTCCTTCCTTCCTTCCTTCCTTCCTTCCTTCCTTCCCTCCCTTCTTTCTTTTTAATATCTGCTCTAGAGATCAAACTCAGGCCCTCATGCTTCCAAGTACTTTATTAACTCAGCTACCTCTCATCGCCAGCCCCCAACAAGTGCCCAACACGTGGATTTTGCAGGCACATTCACACAGTATCACTTCTCTAGTTCTCCTCCAAGGAGGTTCCCAGGCATGTGGCCACCTGTACAAGCCATAATGTGGAGTGTCACTATGCAATGACATGGACTTCTCATAGTATACCTAGCTGGCCTCCCCAGTTGGATCAGGTATGTCCCCTGGGAGGCCCAGCTCTTTTGCTAAGCCACTTCTGCATCCCTAGAGTGTTGTGCTACCTGATAGACATTTGTCAGCCACCTTCTGCAGCTACCTTAGTGCTGAGCTACCTGCCAGGTACACCTTAAACGCCAAATAGACCTTGATTTGATCTGGACTCATAGGATCTACGTTTGACCTTCTAGAGTCAATACCTACACAGCTATAAAAGGAGGACTGTGCTCCCACCACACAGGACCATCAAAACCAGAGTTCAAGGGTTAGAGTGTCCTTACGGGGCTATCCAAAGCCACAGGAGTCCTCTCAATGCCCAGAGCCTTAACGGAGTAGCTGAGGGCTGGGAGGCATGTGGATGCTGGGAGACAGGTCTCAGCCACCATGGGAGAGGATGCTGCCTGGTTCTCCATTTTGCTCAAAGGCCTGGGAGACCTCAGAGTTTAGGGAGATGGTAAGTGGGAGAGAAAATTAAAGGCAAGAGAAGTCTAAGGAAGTCGTCAAAGCACAGCCAGCTGAACAGAACCCTGAAAAAAAAGAGGCAAAAAGTAATGCCGTAAATTATAGCTTAAAAGCCTCGTTCTGGGCAAATTGCTTTTTAACAAGTAGACAAGCTCTATCAATAGCATCTACCGTATGTTTTTATAAAGTGCAGAAATATGTTTTTAAAAGGCCAGTAAATAAAGTTCCTATCGATTTGAACTCAAGTGTAATCTGTTTTTCTGTCTGCCACCAGCACTGGTAATAAAGCAGAATCATGTAATACGGTATTTCAGCTAATGTGACTATACATCACTGCAGGGACGCCCTGCGCTGTGGCGATCTATCATTTTCTATTGGTATTGCTTAGCTGCAGAATTTATAAACTTGCTCCAAATTGATGCAATGTTCAATTTTCTTTTCCAATTTATTTTTGGTTGAGCCAAGCAATATTGAAGTCTCTGAGCAAGGCGTTGGGTATCACCAGATGTTACCTGTAAGACAAGAACTCCTTGGAAGGAATGAGGGAGTCCCAGCTACCTCTTTCTGCAGGCAGAGAGGGCCAAGAACCCAAAAGCAGATGACTGTAGAAAAGACACAGATCCTGCCCTAAGAATGCTCGATCTAGATAGAGGTAATGGCAATTTCTCCAAGGAAATATATTCTGGAAGAAGAGTGAGGCAGAGGTTATCTCCTCCTTCCTGGTATACATACAGTAGTCATATGACTGATGGGATTTGGGCAACAGCAATTTAGGGCTGTCATCAAGTTCATGGCTATTGGAAGGGAGCTCTGGCATGAGAGACATCCAGACTCCATGTTTTCAAGTCTAGTCCACCACGTCACAGGCACTGTCTTAGTTAGGGTTTCTATTCCTGCTAACAAAACATCCCGACTGAAAAAAAAAAAAAGCAAGTTGGGAAAGGGTTAATTTTGTTTGTACCTCCATATTGCTGCTCACCATCAAAGGAAGTCAGTTCAGGAATGCAAACAGGACAGGGTCCTGTAGGCAGGACTTGATGCAGGGGCCATGGAGGGTGCTGCTTACTAGTTTGGGTGGTTTTGTTGGTTTGGTTTTGTTCCTAGTGGAGTTTTTCTAGAGGCCTAAGCTAGAGCCCATCATACAGTTTTGAGGGTGTTTGGTTTTCTGCAGTAAGTTTCTGCTTAAAACAGCAGACTAACGACTGTGTTTTCAGTCTCCTGCAAGCGCGCGCCACTAACTGACACAGCACTAGAAACCAGAAGAAGGTTCTGGCAACAGCTCTTCAGATTGCAGGGTAGTGGTGGTGGTGGTGGTGGTGGTGGTGGCATTGGTGCTAGCTCTTCCTACTGTGGTGTGTGTGTGTGTGTGTGTGTGTGTGTGTGTGTGTGTGTGTGTTAGCTTTTCTCTTATGGGAGGGAGGGTGGGGGTATAGGGAGAAGAGTGTTAACTCCTCCTATTGAGATAGGGGGTAGTGTTAGCTTCTCCTATTGTGGGGGAACAATAGTGTTAGCCCCTCTTTTTGTGTGTGTAGTGGGGTAGCGTTAGCTCCTCCTATTGCGAGGGAGGGGGTGCCACTGTTCATTTGTTTGGTTGGGTTTCAGGATCTGACTCCAGCCAGGATAAGTGTCAGAGATAAGATTTACCTTACCCCCTAAGACCATGAAAAACCAGAGTGAAACATTAGCTAGTGATTTTAAGAGTGGATTTCAAACCTTGCACAAGAGTGAACCTTGGGGGCGGACACACCAATGGGAGAAAACGAGAAGCCCAGAATTAGCAGAAGATCCTCAGAACATTTGTTTTGTCTTGTGAGGGGGTGGGAGAGGAGGGTCTCCCTATTTAGCTCTGCTGGCCTGGAGTTGGCTATGCAGACCAGACTGGTCTAGAGCTCACAGAGATTCACCTGCTTCTGCCTCCTCTATGCTGAGATTAAAGGTACATGCCCAGTTCTCCCAACTCTTCAGCAAAGAGCTGACCAGAACATGGGGTCCTATCTAAATGCAGATAAAGCAACACACACACACACACACACACACACACACACACACACACACACTCACTCATCACTCTCCCTTCCCAACTCCTGAGACTCCCTCGTATTTACTGTGGTTTGGGTACGGAATGTCCCTCATAGGCTCACGTGTTTGACACTTGGTACCCAGCTGGTGGAGTCACTTTGGAAGGTTATAGAATACTGAGGAGCCTGACTCAAAGAGGTGAGTTACTGGGGGTGGACCTGGAGGTTTGAGAGTTTGTCCCTACTGTGCCCTTCCTGTCTTTCCTGTGTTGGTAACATATGTGAGCAGTCACTTCATGCTCTTACCATACCTTCCCCATCATAGTATACTGTCTCCCTTCACAAACTGTGAGCCAAAAGTAACCCCTTCCTGTTTTTAGTAGCCTCTTGTTAGGTGTATGACCATAGCATCAGGGGAAGTAGATCCTGTCGTGTTCCCATCAGACCCAGAAAAAGGCCTCCTAATTCATAGGTGGAAGGCCACACACGCAGCCACGGGGCCAAATCAGCTCGAGGGGGAACAAAATGGTTGCTGTGGTCTCATCTTCTAACACATAAATATCAAAGCCCAGAAAGAACTGAACTGCTGTAATGAGCCCAGCAACATGCTAGAACAAAGCTGAGGCATGTTTACAAGATTACAATCACACTTCACACCTAACAAAGTAAAGACTCACAGGGTCTGGCACCTGAAAATTCTTACTAAGCATGCAAAGACGCAGGAAACTACAAATCGTAACCAGGACAAAATTCAGTCAATGGGAATGGATCCAGAAATGGTTCAGATGATCAAAGGGGGACACACCAGCACATCACAAAGTTATTATGACCATAATCCCTGTATCCAAGGAAGTATAAGGATGCTTCAGCATCCCCAGAGAGATGGAAGGGATCTTCTCAAGGCACCCCCCATAGAATTGTAAGAGACGTGTCTCGGTGCCTGTGATGAAGAATGAATGAAATTAATGGGATGGGACAGAAGGCAAGCTATCCAGAAGAGGCAGAGCAACAGAAACCGTCAGTAGGAAATGGGACAGTTCCAGGTAGCCAAGTGTACCAGTAAATGAGTCCCTGAAGAAGAGGCAGAGGAAGGGACCCGAGAGGAAACCACAGGAAAGGTTCCAGGTGTGGTTAAAAACTACAAACTAGACAGGGAGCTAGTGCCACTGCAAGTGCTGGCTGTGCAAGCGTGGGGACCAGATCAGACCTCTAGCACCATGTGTGTTAGCAGACACTCCCCAGCGCTGGGGAGGTCGAGACAGACAGATTCGCAGGGCTTGCTGGCCAGCCAGCCAAGGCTAATTGGTAAGCTCTTGGCCCCAGGGAGACAAGGTGGGTGGCATCTGAGGAGTGATACCTCGGGTTGTTCTTTAGCTTTCACACAAAACAAGATTTTTTATTGGATCTTATGGACTAATGTAGATTCTAGACCCAAAGACTTAGCTATCATATGTGGATGTGATCCTATAAGCTAAATAGGTTGTCTGACAACAGCTGAGCTATACTACGTGAATACAACACCTATACTACACGAAGCCAAAGTGACAGGAACCCCTTGATGTCATCTAGGAGGAACAGCCTAAATACTTACAGAGCTTCAGGAATGTTGGAGGAGGTTTGGTTTCATACATAGTCGCCCTTCACACCTCTCCAACTCTGTTCCCTGATGACAGCTCCTTCATGGGTATGTAGAAATGCTTTGGTGAGGGGAAGGTTAGCTCTCTTTTTCTCCTTAGTTGCTTCAGAGATCCTTGGATTCTAGTAGTTTGGTCATGACGCATGGGTGATTTTAAAAAAGAAATCCTGACTGGAGTTCTCTGGGCTTAGTGGCTCGGTGGTTTCATGTCTTCACTACTTTGGGGGAAGTTGCTGGTGACCATGTCTCCAAACATTTCTTCTGACCTACTAACTGTCCTAGTTGGGGTTTCTATTGCTGTGACGAGACATCATGACCAAGGCAGCTCTTATAAAAGAGAACATCTAAGTGGGGCTGGCTTGCAGTTTCAGAGGCTTAGTCCATTATCGTCATGGCGGGAACTGAGCATAGAGGTATTGAGGCAGACATGGTGGTGAAGAAGTAGCTGAGAGTTCTACATCCAGAATGGCAGGCAGCAGGAAGAGAGAGTGACACTGGACCTGGCTTTAGCTTCTGAAACCTCAAAGCCCGCCCCCAGTGACACACTTCCTCCAACAAGCCACGCCTACTCCATCAAGGTCACACCTCCTAATAGTGGCACTCCCTGTGAGACTTGGGGGCCATTTTCATTCAAACCACCACACTTATACTCTTTTTTTTTTTTTGAAATGGGGTCTTACTTATGTGTATGATACTTATATGTGAGATACTTATATGTGAGATACTTGTATGTGAGATATTATATGTGAGATACTTGTAGGTGGGATATTATATGTGAGATACTTTTATGTGTGATACTTATATGTATGATACTTATATGTGAAATACTTATATGTGAGATACTTATATGTGAGATACTTATATGTGAGATACTTATATGTATATTTGGCCATTTCATGTTGCCTCACTGCTTGGATGTTCTGGCCTGTCTGTTATATCTGTTTGTTTAGATCATGTCTGTTTTTCAATGAACTTTAAGTTCAGTGGCCCTTTCATCTATGGTGTCCAGTTTGCTGACGAACTCGTCTTGAGTTCCTATATCAATATGTTGTCTGGTGTCTCAGGCTTGACTCAGTCTCTACCATGTTCCTCAGGGGGATGGCATCTCCCCATCATTCTAGACTGAGGGGTATGGAGCTTCATATCCACGGGGCTTTCTTCATGCTAGCCTGCCTGTCTGTCTGTCTGTCTGTCTGAGCACCTGGTTACCGCCTCCCAGTGCTTCTTGCTCCCTGGGACAGCTGTGATGTGTGGCGGACAGCTGCCATGAAGCTGCTGGTGCCAGAATTTGGGATATGCTTCCAGTGTATCACTTCTTGACATAGTATAGATGAGGGCTACTATAGCATGGGGTGGCATGGGAGGCTAATCCAAAGAACAGATAGAGAATAGAGTTCTGAGATCCATTGTCCCAGCCTCAGTGTGGGATTGTGATGATCTGAGCTAGGGCGATGAATGGATTCGAGTTAACAGCCACTTATAATCAGTCATTGGTGACTTTTGCTTCTGCTAGTCCCTCCTTTCCAACTAGTGGCTTCTTTAACTGAGATTTGCATTGTAAGGATTCCATCCTGCTCACTGAGGCTAACACTCAGGCTAAGCAGGGTCTTCTCTGATCTCCCTTTGACATCCTTCCATTCCGTCTCTGTGGACCTCTTAGGGGCTGAACCCAATGTATGTTGATAAATGATGGCTCCTTTCCTCTCACAGATCACATGTAACATGAAAAGTACAGTACACAAGATAGACCACGTACTGTATATTAATTATTTGTGTCTAGCGGTGCTCAAAATACCCGACAGAAACAGCATAAAGAAGAAACTGTTTATCTTCTTTCACGGTTTCTGGGGTGTCCGTCTGTGGTAGGGAAGGACGGAGGATCACCCTACCAGGGCCTGGCTCTCTGCTTTCTGTTTTGCTGTGGGGCGGCGGGGGGCGGGGGGGGGGGGACAGCTGCCACCACAATCACTCGCCTCCATAAAGCAGGCAGTGTGTTCCTCCATGCCTAACCCAGTGACATACATGCACCAGACAGGTTTCACCAAATCGTCCTCACCAGCCNGTAGGGAAGGACGGAGGATCACCCTACCAGGGCCTGGCTCTCTGCTTTCTGTTTTGCTGTGGGGGGGGGGGGGGGGGGGGGGGGGGGACAGCTGCCACCACAATCACTCGCCTCCATAAAGCAGGCAGTGTGTTCCTCCATGCCTAACCCAGTGACATACATGCACCAGACAGGTTTCACCAAATCGTCCTCACCAGCCTGGGATCAGTGCTCCAAACAAGCTTATAGGGGACATTTGAGATTCAAACCATAACATATAATACATTTGAATATATATGCAATATATTTAGATGTTATATATTTCTAAATCAAATAAATAAAGTAAATAAAATTGTTGTCCCTTACTATTCAAGGGTATGGTTATCTAAGGACCTCGCATGTAGATACTAAATTTGTTCATCTCTTATATAAAATGATCTCCTATGTAATGTACTCTAATATAAAAAGCTACACCCATCTCCCCCGAATCTTTAATGCATATCTAGAGCTAACGCTGGAAAGGTAATCATTATATCTCATTGCTTAGGACTGACAGCAAGGGAAAAGTCTATGTGTGTTCAGCTCAGAGGAAATTTGTTGGGGGTTGGTTCTAATGCTTTGAATTAATTCGGTCCCCCAAATCAGGAACCTACGTGTCCAAATGCTGAAGGTCCTTGTCCCCAGTTGGTTTTTGATCAATCAATAAAGATCCAACAGTCAATGGGTGGGCAGGTAGACTGAGGCAGGACCTTGAGATTTGTGCAGGCTAGGAACCAGAGGAGAGGAAGGAGGAAAAGATCACCACGATTCAGAGGGAGAGAGATCAGATTTAGAGCTGCAGAAGGAAAATCATTCAAAATGTAGGTGAGAAGGATTGTGGCCCCTGGAAGGGCTGCCCAGAAGTGTCTTTGGAAGCAAAGACTAGGGAGCCACCCAGACAGAGCCAGGGCAAAAAAGATAAAATATAGGATTAGAGGGTGTTAAACCAGGATTGCAGGAGAGAGATGTGTGCTAGCGGCGGTGAGGATTAGAACTACCCAGCCTTTGAGCTAGTCAAGGCATTTAAAATTAACTGGTGTGTGTGTGTGTGTGTGTGTGTGTGTGTGTGTGTGTGTGTGTTTATATGTGTGTTTCATTTGAGAATCCAGAGGGCTCTGATGGGTAGCTAGGAGTGAGAGCCACTGGGAGCACAAAGTGGTTTAACCAAAATTGTCCGCTACAGAAATTATATACGTTTTTCAATTAAGAATATTTTTCAGAGCCGGGCATGGTGGCACACGCCTTTAATCCCAGCACTCAGGAGGCAGAGGCACGTAGATTTCTGAGTTCGAGGCCAGCCTGGTCTACAAAGTAAGCTCCAGAACAGCCAGGGCTATACAGAGAAACCCTATCTCGAAAAAACAAATATATATATTTTTTTCAGGGGCTGGGAAGATGGATCAGTGGTTTAAAACACTTGTTCTTACAGAGAACCTGTGTGTTCAGTTCCCAGCACCCACATGGCAACTTAGTATCAATAGCTCTAGTTCTAGAGGATCCAATGCCTTCTTTTTTCTTCTTAGGCACCAAACATGTATGTGATATACATATAAACATTCAGATAAAATGCACATGTACATAACATGAATAAAAATCTTTTCATCTACAACTAGCTAGTGGAGAACCTATGTGGAGGACAAACTGTTTATCTGCATCCATGCTTTTCTACCTGTGCATGTGTGTGTATGTACATCTGTATACCTGTGTGTACATGTGTGTGAATCAAATACCCAAGCATACTATGTCTTTCTATTTGGTAGATTGGTTGGTTTTTTTGGAGACCAGGACTTATTATGTAGCTCTTGTTGTCCTTGGAACTCATTATGTAGACCAAGCTGGCCTTGAACTCTCAAGAAATATGCCTGCTTCTGCCTTCCAAGCACTGGGATTAAAGGTGTGTGCTACTATACCTTGTGTGCTACTATACCTGGTATATACTAAGTCTTAATCTTGCTATTGATATGTGAGAAGGACTCAAAGGGAATATAGAAGAAACACTTAAAATGAGCAAAAAAATCTATATTTTCTGCTAATTGAGAAAATATTTCTTTTCTCCTCTTCCTCATCCTCCTTTCTCTTCCTTCTCCTCCTCTTCCTCTTTCTCCTCTTCCTAATCTTCCCTCTCCTCTTCCTCCTCCCCTCTTCCTCCCCTCCCTCCTCCTGCTCTTCCTTTAAGCTGAGACTGTTCAGTTTCACATAATGCAGACTCCCTTGAGACGCCGTAGATAACTGTTTACCTTTCCATCCATCGCTACCCCGTGATGTGAGGTGCTGTGTTTTTGAAGAGCATTGCACAGATGTGGACACCTGCAGTAAGGCTTTGGAGAAGGAAGGCAGTGCCGCTCTATCCACGGGGCAAGAGATGTGGGAGAGGATGAACCCTGTGGAGGGCTACCAGACAAAGGAGAATGGCTTCATGATTTCCCTGCATGCCTGTAACCGCCATCTGACCCTTCACAGCTAGCTCTCTGCCCTTAGTATGCATACATGTATCGCCAACTGGTTTATTTTCTTACTTGAAATGGATAACAACCCTGAGAGGTGGGCATTATGGATCCTGTTTTGCAGTTGAGGAACTTGCCTTAGAGAGGTGGGTTTTGAATCTATTTCTGTCTCCAGCCCTTGAACACCAAACTCTTTTTTTTTTTTAAAGATTTACTTATTATATGTAAGTACACTGTAACTGTCTTCAGACACACCAGAAGAGGGCATCAGATCTCATTACAGATGGCTGTGAGCCACCACATGGTTGTCAGGATTTGAACTCAGGACCTCTGGAAGAGCAGTCAGTGCTCCCAACTGCTGAGCCATCTCTCCAGCCGGAACACCAAACTCTTACACATAAAAACATTCTTCATGTATCTGTCTGGTATCTGACAGCATCTCAAATTCACCATGCCCAGACCAGAGCCCTTGAGTCCCTGTGCCTGCCTTCTAAAACTGCTGTTCTGTTTAATCATTCCCTTCTGTGGCAGACTGAGTGCTGTTGCCTAAATTCACAGTCCCTAATCCCCAGTGTGATGCCAGTTTAGGTTTTAAGGAGGTGATTAGGTCATGAGGGCGGGGGCCCTCTTTTGAATGAGATTAACACCCTGATGAGGAAAGACTGCACAGCTCCCTTTCACCACCTTGCTTCACATAATGAGTTCCAATACAATTGAGAACAAGAATGGGCCCTTGACAAGACAAAGAGTCTGCCAGCACCTTGATTTAAAACTTGAGCCTCCTGAATTACGAGGATAAATGCTTATTATTTAAGCCTTGGAGCCACAATATTTTGTTATGGCAAAGTGAAAGGTTTGCCCACTCCATCTTAGAACCGATCTCAGATGCTGATCTTCCCAGTCAGCAACAGCTCAATCTAGTATGTTGGCTTTCAACCAAAGTGCTCTGTGCTCTAGGCCTGCCTGTGCTGAAGATAAACATGGCTGATTTTCTTCTTTTCCTTAGGGGGATGCTCTTCTCATGCCTTGGCCCCAGATAGATTGACTGTTGGATGGACTGTAGTCCTTCCCTCCCCGCTTTTCTTCTGCAATCAGAAATCCTTTCTCAGGAAGTCTAG
Source organism: Mus minutoides (assembly GCA_902729485.2). Taxonomy (NCBI): domain Eukaryota; kingdom Metazoa; phylum Chordata; class Mammalia; order Rodentia; family Muridae; genus Mus; species Mus minutoides. Next base: position 817,363 of record LR749628.1, on the reverse strand, counting down.
GGTGTATGAGCTACCTCTTCTAGAGGAAATGCATGGTTGAAATTCTGGACAATTCAGACACACTGTAGTCCATGCCTGTAGCCTAAGGACCAGGTGGGGCTGAGGCAAGAATATCAAGAGTTCAAGTCCATAAGGAGTAAGGGGATAACGGAACACGGGACAAATGGAATATCAAAGTGAAGGGGTGGATACTGGGGGGATTCAAGGTTTAAGTGGAGATGGGTGGGTTAGCCAGAGCCAAAAATATTTGAAAATCTACTTTGTAAGCTAACCTAAAAGTATAATTTTTAAAAATGAAGTTTGAACTCTGGTACCCTGAATGGATGAATGATCCTTACCCCAGAAGACACAGATTATTAAATAAAAATCTCCATGCCAGGTATAATAGATTTTCCTCCAAATTTCTGGTCAGAAAGGTCCCAGAACCTCTCACCCCAAATAACAAAGATTATTGTTATTGTTCTTTTTTTAAAAAAAAATTAAATTTATGTGTATGTACATATGTCTTTGTGTATATATGCCACATATGTGTGGGTGTCGATGAAGGTCAAAAGAGGATATCTAGTCCCCTGGAGCTGGAGTTATAGGTGGTTGTGAGCTGCCTGGTGTGGGTACTAGGAAGTAAACTTGGATCCTCAAAGAACAGCAAGAACTTTTAACTAAGGAACCATCTTTCTAGCTCCTGCCATTACTCTTTGATCCTAGTGCGGTTTGTAGAGCATAGAGAAATCAAGCTGGAACTGATGTGAAAATTTCCCCCCTGCTGGCTAGTCTTCATAGTGCCTGAACGTCTTATGCAGTCTGCTGGGGTAGAAAGTACATTGGTGGTCTTCCCCAGTACTGGACCACTGGACACTAAATGCTACAATACTTTCAAGTATGATGTAATCACCACTGCAATAATGGCATGGAGGTTACAAGGGCAACCAATCCCTTTGTGATTTGATCTGAGTTCTCCTCCCTAGGAGGGAATTCATACTGGCATTATCAACCTGGTCAAAAGCCATGGTCTGGGAGGTCATAGGTCTATGGAGAGGGAAGAACCTCCTGTTGTTTTGATAAGTGGACATGTTGCCAAACTTCCAAATATCGATGTTTATAGCAATAGGCTAGTCTTGGCTAGAGCAGCCTCTCTCTATAGTGAGCAACAATGTAGAAACTGAAAGCTAGCATAAGTTCTGAGAGTAAGTGCCTGCTGAGTGCTTAGCTGTAAATGAGATGTCTATGTGTGTAGGAGACATGTCAGTCCTGTGCCCACAGATAAGCACACAGGGTTGTCTCCTCAAACGGAGAGAAGTATAACCCATTTTCTGCCCAGAAGACTGGGAGCAGATGTTGTTAATAGCCTGGTAACCTTTGTGTGTTATCTGGGAAGCCAAACCACACTAGATCTTTCCACCCCCTGGACCCCCTATCTCGAGCTGGTTTGTCTCAGTCAATCTATGGAGCTTATCATCGTGGAAGATATCACGTGTAACCTTACAAAGAGTTTTGATGCCGTGTCTTATGCTCTGTTGTGCATGTGAAATTAATTATCATTGGGAAACCCTTTTTCAAACTGTGCTGTGCTTAAATATGACTAAAATAAACTACTTGAGGTCAAACCCTTGAAGTTTGAACCAACCGTGGCTCCTGAGTGTTGTTGAACCAAATTGACTTCTTGCCTCTGGTGGACTGCTACTCTACTGGCTGTGGTATTTGCAGAAATCCCCTGCATGTATATCAACCCCTACGAGGCTTAGGGAAAACAGATGAAGAGGAAGGAGACAGTGTGAGAGCCAGAAAAATAGGGAGGAATCCTACCAAAAAAACAAAAATCCTACCAAAAAAAATGCTATCTTCTTGAAGCTGGAGAGGTGGCTCAGTGGTTAAGAGCACATACTGCTCTTGAAAAGCAGTTCAGTTCCTAGTGACTATATCAGGCACCTCACAACCACCAAAAACTCCAGTTCTGGGGAATCCGGCAACTGATTCTGGCCTCCACAGACACCTGCATCCATGTCCGCATCTCCACATGCAGACACATATTTACACACAATTAAAAAAGATGTTTAAATCTTTTTTTTTCAAATGCAAAGAAATGGTGTCTGCTGGATGTGACGTGGCCGTTGTCCTCATGAACTCGATGCGGTTATGGTTACCTGCATATGTTATGTCCATACAAGGTTAAGGCAGCCAACAGGATTAGTCGGAACTCCAGCAGACAGCTTCAGTTAAATTCATTGGGTTACCCAATAAAGCAAAATAAAGGCCATGAAGATGGAAGGGGAGAGATTGGGTATCTACAGAGTGTGGGAGGGGCAGTTGAGGGTGGGTATGTATCATCAAGATACATATTATACATGTATGTAATTGTCAAAAAAAATAAATAGAAGATAGAGAAAAAAAAAAAAAGCTTGAGGCCACCTGGGTTCCGGGACAAAGTGTGGGGCAGGCTAACAGTGCTTGGAAAGGCGATGTTGAGAAAGACAGTAAGGGACTGGCCTCATCCAGAAAAATACACCAGACAGGAAACTGATCCCCATTGTGGGGGCTTCGTGGAACTGTGTTTTAGTTCATGAAAACCATTGACCCCAACAGACAGGACAGCATAGTAGTCAATAAATAGTTGCTAGAGGCGCATCACTAGACTTTGGAGGCCATCCTGAAGCTTAGCAGTAGTGGTTCAAGGCAAGACACATCCTGGTTCTCCGTGTAGGAATAATGGTAAGACTTGCCTGGGAGTCTGGTTGTTGGAAGACTAGACGGTGACTGGGCAAAGAACTTGGGGAACTGGAGAGGTGCTTCAGTGGGTAAGAGCACTTACTTCCTGTGCAAGCGCGAGGAACCTACTTCAGATACCCACCACCCACAGAAAAGACATGCGTAGTCATACGTGCAGCTATGACTCCAGCACTGTGGGGACTGGAGACAGGAGGATCACTGGACCTTGTTGTCCAGGCCACCTAAGTCCAGGTTCTGTGAGAGACACTGTCTCAAAGGAATAAAGTAGAGATTGTTAGAGTAGGTCATGCACACACATTACACGTGTGTATAAACACCTCGCTCTCTGTCTCTGTCTGTATGTTTGTTGGTCTCTCTCTCTCTCTCTCTCTCTCTCTCTCTCTCACACACACACACACACACACACACACACACACACACACACACAGTCTGAGTAGTACCTGATGTGTAGTCATATACCATTGTGCTCTGCTATCTGTCCATGAACCTGCTCAAAGAAGCCTACATTTAGTCCAGGGCACCAGGGCTGATGGGAGCAGTCACCCTTCATCATCTTTACCCAGCTCAATGGCTCTCTAGTTATATGCCATCTCCTCTCAGGGTAGCTGTAGTGGCTATCCTTGGTTGTCAACTTGACTATATTTGGAATGAACTACAATCCAGAATTGGAAGGCTCACCAGTGACCCTAACCTGGAGGCTGGGAGATAGAAGTTTCTGATCTGGATCTTGGTTTGGAGATCTTGAAGCATAGTGGCTATGAATTCCAGAAGATTAAGACAGGGAGATCTCCAAGTTCAAGGTCATCTGGGATTAAAGGTGTGATGGCACACACCTTTAATCTGGGCAACACCTTCTGCTGGAGATCATATAAAGACACTGGAAGAAGGGAGACTAGCTCTCACTCCTTCGCCTGCTCGCCGTGTGGGACTGAGTAACTGCTAGATCCTTGGACTTCCATTCACAGCTACTATTGAACCATTGTTGGGAATTGGACTGCAGACTGTAAGTCATCAATAAATTCCTTTACTATATAGAGACTATCCGTGAGTTCTGTGACTCTAGAGAACCCTGACTAATACAGAAGTTGGTACCAGGAGTTGTTCTAGAGGAGCAGAAGTATAAGGATGAATCTTTTAAAATACTGCAATTGGCTTGTTGATCCAGTACCATTTTCAACTACTGAAACCTCTCCAGATTCTCTCTCTTCTGGGAGCTCAGAGAATTTTGAAGACCCATGGTTGAAACTATATTTCAAACTTAAAGAAGCTAATGCCCTTGATCTTCTTGATGAATTAGGTGATTCAGTGTACAAAGCTTTCTACAGGATGGGGGGAAAATCAGAAATTGATTTTACTGGCTGGATGCTCTTAGTATCTGGGGAAAAAATGATGAATGAAAGGAAGGAGTCGTGTGATAAAAATCGAAAGGCTCCAGACACAAGTAAACGATCTAAAAGTTGCTAAGTGTGTCCTTGAAGAGAATCTTCTCTCCTGTAGCCATAGAGCTCAAGTTACAGAAAATCAAACTGAAACCCTCATTGTAAGGTTGGCTGAACTACAGCAAAAATTCAAGTCTCAGCCTCAGAATGTGTCGACAGTTAAAGTAAGGGCACTAACTGGCAAAGAATGGGATCCTATAACTTGGGATGGGGATGTGTGGGAAGACTGTGTTGAGAATTTTGAATCCTCAGATTCTCAAGGGTCTGCCCCTCCCACTGAGGAAGTAGTACCCTCAGCCCCATCCTTTGAAAAAATGCCTTCCCCACATGAGGATGTTTCTCAAGGCCCACCAATAGTTTCTTCTAGACCTGTAACCAGACTCAAAGCAAAGCAGGCTCCTAAAGGGGAGGTAGAAAGTGTAGTCTGTGAGGAAATTAGCTACACTACTAAGGAGCTTAATGAGTTTGCTAATTCATTCAAGCAGAAACCTGGTGAATATGTGTGGGAATGGATTTTAAGGGTGTGGGATAAGGGTGGAAGGAACATAAAACTAGAGCAGGCTGAGTTTATTGACATGGGCCCTCTAAGTGGAGATTCTAGGTTTAATACGGAAGCTCGCACAGTTTAAAAAGGTGTCAAAAGTTTGTTTGAATGGTTGGCTGAAGTGTTTATCAAAAGATGGCTTACTGGAAATGACTTGGAGATGCCTGATATTCCATAGCTTAGTGTTGATGAAGGGATTTTAAGACTTAGGGAAATTGCAATGCTAGAGTGGATATATTGTGTAAACCTAATCTTCCACGATGGGAAGGTCCAGAAAATATGCTCTTTACCAACGTTATAAGACACAAACTGGTGAGGGGGCACCAGCACATTTGAAGTGTTTTGTTCTTGCCCTTTTCCTTGTGCTAGACCTTAGCATTGGAGATGCTGCTGCTCAATTAGATGAATTAAATTAAATGGGTTTAATTGGATTCCGAGGTAACAAGGGCCAGAGCAGGTCCTGAAGGCACAAGCAAGTTACATGAAGAAGTTGCTCAAATGTCTATGGTTTCTACTGTTGCAATGCCATCTGCTGCCAAGCATGCGCCTATAGCCTCATGGGGTGTTCCCTATGATCGGCTGACTGAAGAGGAGAAGACCAGGGCCTGGTTTACTGATGGCTCTGCACGTTATGCAGGCACCACCCAGAAGTGGACCGCTGCAGCATTACAACCCCTTTCTGGGACAACCCTGAAAGACACAGGTGAAGGGAAATCTTCACAGTGGGCAGAACTTCGGGCAGTACACATGGTATTACAGTTTGTTTGTAAGAAGAAATGGCCAGATGTACGATTATTCACTGACTCATGGGCTGTAGCCAATGGATTGACTTGGAAAGATCACAATTGGAAAATTGGTGAGAAAGACATCTGGGGAAGAAGTATGTGGATAGATCTCTCCAAACGGGCAAAGCATGTGAAGATATTTGTGTCCCATGTAAATGCTCACCAAAAGGTGACTTCAGCTGAGGAGAAGTTCAATAATCAAGTGGATAAGATGACTCGTTCTGTGGACAGTCAGCCTCTTTCCCCAGCCATCCCTGTCATTGCTCAATGGGCACATGAACAAAGTGGCCATGGTGGTCGAGATGGAGGTTATGCTTAGGCTCAGCAACTTGGACTTCCACTCACCAAGGCTGACCTGGCTACAGCTGCTGCTGAATGCCAGATCTGCCAACAGCAGAAACGAACACTGAGCACCAGATATGGCACCATTCCTTGAGGTGACCAGCCAGCAACCTGGTGGCAGGTTGACTACATTGGACCACTTCCTCCGTGGAAAGGACAGCGTTTTGCTCTTACTGGAGTAGATACTTATTCTGGTTATGGATTTGCCTTTCCTACACATAATGCCTCTGTGAAAACCACCATTTACAGACTGACAGAACGCCTTATCTACCGTCATGGTATTCCACACAGTATTGCTTCTGACCAAGGGACTCATTTCACAGCCAGAGAAGTGCGACAGTGGGCCCATGATCATGGAATTCACTGGTCTTACCATGTTCCCTATCATCCTGAAGCAGCTGGTCTGATAGAAAGATGGAATGGCCTTTTGAAGATGCAGTTACAGCGCCAATTAGGTGGTAACAGCATTGAAGGCTGGGGCAGAGTTCTTCAGAAGGCAGTATTTGCTTTGAATCAGCCTTCGCTATATGGTACAGTTTGCCCCATAGCCAGGATCCATGGGTCCAGGAATCAAGGGGTAGAAAAGGGAATAGTTCCACTCACTATCACTCCTAGTGACCCTCTAGGAAAATTTTTGCTTCCTGTTCCCATAACTCTAGGTTCTGCTGGCCTAGAAGTTTTGGCTCCAGGGGTGGGGGAGGGGGAGTGCTCTTATCAGGAGCCACAACAAACATTCCATTGAACTGGAAGCTCCTGGTCATTTTGGACTTCTAATGCCCTTAAACCAACAGGCTAAGAAAGGAATAACAGTGTTAGGAGGGGTGATAGATCCAGATTACCATGGGGAAATTGGATTACCTCTCCACAATGGAGGTAAGCAGGATTATGTATGGAATGTAGGAGATCCCTTAGGGCATCTCTTAGTACTACCATGTCCTGTGATTAAAGTCAATGGGAAACTACAACAGCCTAGTCCAAGCAGGATGACAAAGGACACAGACCCATCAGGAATGAAGGTATGGGTCAATCCTCCAGGAAAAGAGCCAAGACATGCTGAGGTGCTTGCCAAAGAAGGTGAAGGAAATACAGAATGGGTAGTAGAGGAAGGTAGTTATAAATACCAATTAAGGCCACATAACCAGTTGCAGAAGTGAGGATTATAAAGTAATATGAATGCTCCTCTCTTATTTTGCTAATAAATACATTTTTCTTTCTTCCAATTTCTTTAACATCAATTTGTATTTAAGTTGAGACACTAAAAGGATGCTCCCAAGAGACATTGCCCCATTTTAAATTTATAAATGCATTTGCGATTGTACGAGGGATAGTTATATCATGTTAGGCGTATTCACAACCTTGTTATTGTTTCATGTGAACATGAGATATTATTTGTGTCAAGTTGACAAGGGGTGGATTGTAGTGGCTATCCCTGGTTGTCAACTTGACTATATTTGGAATGAACTACAATCCAGAACTGGAAGGCTCACCAGTGACCCTAACCTGGAGGCTGGGAGATAGAATTTTCTGATCTGGATCTTGGTATAGAGATCTTGAAGCTTAGTGGCTATGGATTCCAGAAGATTAAGACAGGGAGATCTCAGAGTTCAAGGTCATCTGGGATTAAAGGTGTGATGGCACACACCTTTAATCTGTTAAAGGAAGGTTACGGCCATGCTCGGTGTCTGAGGCCTTCCTGTTGGGGAGATGGGAGAGGATCCAGCTTGCTCACATAAAGTAGTTAGGCTTTCAAAACAATTAACCCAAAAAAATCCCAAGCCTGACAAGGGACTTTCTGCAGGGGTTAGGGAAAAGCTTTGTACCCAGGGAGGATCTTTGGAGGGTCTTTCTTTTATTGTTGATGCCGGGTTCCTGGTCCCTGGGGCTCACCTTGTTTGTCAGTATGGTTGCTGCTGGCCTGTGTTTACGTGGTGGCACCTTTTGTTCCCTGAAAAGGAGCTTTGACTCCAAGCTGCTGTCTCCCTGGTTACAGTGGACAGAGAAGGCCAAAAGGTGTTAGGCATCTCCTCTACTCTGTAATATTAGAAAGATCTTAAAACATTGATGGCCTGGTTTGATGGCTCAGTGGGTTAAGGGGGCTTTCTGATGACCTGAGTTAGATCCCTGAAACCCACATGCTAGGAGGGAATCCACTCCCCCCCTCCCAAGTTGTCCTCTGACCTCCATTAAGGACCCCGTGTTACATGCCCATCCCCCAAATAAATATATATAATTAAAAATATTTTTTGAGTTGAAGAAAATCATAGGATCACTTATCAGTGGAGGTCAGGAATATTTCTTTTGCCTTTGAGACAGGGTCTCCCTGTGTAGCTCTGGACAGCCTGGAACTCACTATGTAGACCAAGCTGCTCTTGAACTCATAAAGAGATCCCCAAGCTTCTGTCTCTCCAGTGCCAGGACTAAGGGTGTGTGGCACCATACTGAGCCTGACAGAATAAATCAAGCAATTACTGGATGGCCTTCTTACTTGTGGCCACGGAGTAAGTGCTGACTGAAGCATGGCTCCGAGAAGTTTCTAGAAAAACGGAAGGCCTGGCTGGTAGTTTCCGGTCTATGGCCACCTGCCAGGCTTTGGCTTGAGGACAGATGACAGGGGGAACCTGCCACCCAACCCAGCAGGGCTGGTACAAAGTCAGTAATGGAGTGAAGGGGGCAGAAAAGGGACAAGCCCTCTGAGGGGGAGACACAGGGGAGACGCATCCCCAGAGGGAGGCCACAGTTCCACTAAGCATTGCTGAGCATCAGAAACCCCGGGGGAGCACAAGATGGCATTTAGTGGAACACCTGCTGCGGGGAAGGCGCCAGGCCCTTGAGTATATTTTCCCTGTGGGTGTGTGTTTGCGCATGCACACAGGGGCCAGAGGAAAACACAGGTTGTCTTTCCACACATGCCTTTTTTTTTTAATTATTATTCTTTGAAACAGGCTTTCTCATTGGCCTGGACCTTACCGACTGGCCTAGGCTGACTGGCCAGCGAGCCCCAGGGGACTCACCTGTCCCCACCCAGGGCTGAGCTTACAAGTGCAGGCCGCCACGACCAGCCTCTGCGACCGACCACCACCGCCACATAGACTCCAGGTTTCTCAGTTGAGCAATCTCTTCAGCCCCTGCATACACTTCTATAGATTAGGCCAAAAGGCTGAGAAAGGTACGTTTGCTAGCTAAATACAGAATGGGGTGGGGGCTGAACTCAGTCTTGCTTCACTTAGCATACATGGATTGAACTCAGATTGCTTGCTGTATGGCCTTCTTGGTCCTCAGCCACGCAGAAGGGTCACACAAATGGGACTTTCCTGTGTGGGACTCCGTAGGCTAAAACGCAGGCCCTAGACTCACATCCGAATTCTGGGACTATTTACTCTTAGTTTAGACATAATTCTGACATTCTCTGCTATTAGGTTTCCCATCCTGTCAAGAATTAGAGGGACCATAAGGATACTAATCATCTTTTGACAGCGGCAAGAAGTGACAGATGACAGAAGGAGAATAAATTTTAAAATAATTTTAGTAGTCTTGGGTGGTTTCAGGGAAAAGCAAGAAACCCCACAAATTTCCTTGATCCCCCAGATACTGCTGAGCAGTCTGAGAAAGCGCCTATATTCCTTATACGTGTGAGTTAATAGTCTATATTTGCTGAGCAGGCCAGGCTCCAAATAAATAAATAAATAAATAAATAAATAAATAAATAAATAAATTTCTGCCTTGACTAGAGCAACTGGACCTCTCCCAAGTTCTCAAGATCTTCTTTCCCCTTTCCTAGACTCCATCCTAGTGACGAGGTCCTGTGCTTGTCCTTAGCACCCCAGTGATCTAGTATAGTGACCACCCCATGGTCAGTATAGATGGAGAGTCCATAAAAGGTAGCAATATGTAAGAGATATAAAACCAGATGGTTGTGTGCAAAGTAGCCCTTGTTTTATCATTTCCATAATAGTGAATAGAGCTGGGGCCCTGCTGTGTGCAATCTAGTCAGAGTCTGGTGTTCTGTTATAGCAATAGAAATGAGATTAAAACACCCCCAGTATCACTCACTGAGGTCAGGTCATTAGAACTGGTGGCCTCAGTCATGTAGGACAGCAGATGAAAAGGTATTTAAAATGATATTGGCAGTGTGAAGGCAGGCTGGACTTCAAGAGGACTTGCCCTTCCCCAAACTCTTAAGTCAAAGAGGAATGCAACAGACTCCCTACAAGAGCACAGGCCTTTTAAAGAAGACAGAAGGAGAGTTAGACCACTTCATAACCAACCCCACTCCTGGAACTAGGACTAGATTGGCACCTATAAGGGCCCTTGCTCTACCCATCACTATGGAAATGATATAGCAAGAACTATTTCAGAAAAGAAATTTCCTTAGGGCTTGATTGGTGCTGAAGGCTCAGTTTCAAGCTCAGTTGCTGAGATCCCTGGGGGGGGGGGGGGGAAGGTGTTGGCCTTTGTATGTACTGTGAGTGGGGTACAGGTAGGCATTGGGCCCTCACAGCAGCGGCCTTTCTCATAACACCACACACATTTTATAAGCAGGGCATTACAACATGGTGGGATTCAGAAGAGGCCTGTGGCCTTTCAGGACTTGATTTTCATGTCTCTCTGACAGTGCCTGATGCTCCTAATATTTTAAGTGGGGGGAAAAATTAGTCCAGATGCCAGGAACATTAACAGTAGGATTTATTTGCCTGTTATTGAAAACATGGACATGATGCTGTGTTTAAATGCACAGATTTGAGGCAGAACAAAACAGCCAGCTTTCAGATCCAGATCTGGGCTTCATTATCATTACTCCCCAGCTGTGTGGCCTTGGGCAAGTTGCTTAGCTTCTCTAGACCTCAGTTTTTACATCTGTGAAACAGGGATAATAATGGTTCTGAAAAGTAGCTGGATTAATATTTCCAGTGTGCTTGGAGCTGTGTCTGGCACATGTCTGAGCCTGCTAAATAGAACCAGATAACCAGGCAGGAGATAAAAGGGAGGCATTCCCAAGCAGCAACTCCTAGCCTTAGATGTCCGAGGTCTCTTTCATCCTCCCAACTCCTCAAACCAGAGGCAGCAGTTCCCGAATGGGTCTGCTGGGGAGGGAGCGCAGTGAAGGGTTAAACAACGGAGTGCACAGAAAAACAAGTTCCATCTGGTCCCCGGGACAAAGCGACAGCCTGCAAAGCCCCCAGCCCGGGCTCCTGCTCAAAGGACACATTGCTTTTTAAAATTCCAACTTGTGGCTGCTTCAATCCGTTCTCCACACCCAAGAGCTCCCAACAGGATCTGCAAATGGTAGTGGCAAGCCATTCCCTGGCCTGAGAGCAGGTAGACGATGAGGTAAGTGCCTCCGAAGCTCAGCCAGGATGACCTGGGACCCGGCTTCCACCTTTGGCTTTGCTTCAAGGTGGGCATTATCTCCCATGGCAGGAGAGGAAGGCAAGACTGAGCAAAAGGGCAAGACCTGGCTTGAGCTAGCAGGTCTTTTACATACTGAAGTCTGCGAATGGGTTGCTTTGCAATTCATAAACTTATATGCTCATTGTGCACTTATCAACTTACTTGCTATCTACCCCATGCTGTGACTGGAACCCCATCTGTGGGTGCCAGATGAGCAGAGGTACAAGAACCACCAAATGTTCCTCAGAGAGTTAGGAGATCCTAGACCAGAGGAGCAGGGTTGATCCTTGAGGCAGCTCTCACCCCAGCATCTGCTGTGGGAGCACGGACCCTCCCCATTTGGGAGAAGAGAAGAAACCAAGATGAAACCAGGGCCTCCCAGTTTCTATCTCCCCTACCACCCAGGCACGTGCCAGCCTGGAGAATACTGAATCCAGATCTTGCTCTAAGCCCACAGAGCAGGAAAGTAATTCACAAAAAGTTGGGCAATTCAAAGTTACCGTTTCCATAACAACCAGCACTCAGACCATTTGGATAGCCGAAGTCTTTTCTCTTAGCATTCACTGCCCCCCCACTACCAATAGCATTTTTCTTTATTATTAAAATAATACTCATTCATTGGAGAACATATGGAAATTACAGACAAGTGTACAGAGGAAAATAAAATTTACCATGAATCCTACCATTCAAGATAATCCAGTGTCAACATTTTGATGTGTTCCCCATTTGTCAAGTTTTTTTTTTAATTTGCACTCACAAAAAAGACATTTTTTTTTAAAAAATTGGGGCTAGAGTTAAATTACTGTTTTATAATTTGGTTTTCTTTCACTTAAAATATATTGTGAGACTTTTCAATAGCCTTAAATATTCTTTGAGAATGTGATTTTCTTAATGGCTTGCTGCTACTTTTTTTCATATGGATAGAGTACATTCTCGTTAGACTGCCTATTACTGAACGTTTAGATGGCTTTCATTTTTTTCCTGCTATTTTAAATAACACTACAATGAACATCCTTTACATAAATGTCCATCTGTGGCTGATTAAGTCATCTGATTAGAATAAATTCCTTGAACAAAAATTACTATCTATACATGAGGAACATGTTAATAGTTTTTGATATACTTTACCAAATCACCTTCCAGAGAGGATGCTGCGATTTGTACTTTTTTTTCTGTAACACACTCTCCCCTTTAAGAGAAGGGTACCAGCTGTCATCTGGCTGGTTTTACATCAAGTCTATACCATTTCTAAACTATATCTTAACATGGGGCCGAGGATGCAGCTCGGTTGGTAGGGTGCTTGCCTGGCGTGCTCGAAGCTCTGGATTTGGTCCCATGTACTGGGTAAAAACCAGGTGTGGTGGTGCATGCCTGTAATCCCAGCACTGGGGAGAAAGAGGCAGGGGGATCAGAACTTCAAGATCATCTTCAACTACAGACTGAGTCTGAGGCCAGCCTGAGCAACAAAACTTCCTGTCTCCAAACAACCAACCAACCAAACAAACAAACAAACAAACACCAAAAAAAAAAAATACCACCCAACCCTGCATTCATCTTTTCTAGCATCATCTGGTAGCATCCTTTCCTAGCATCATCTGGTAGCATCCTTTCCTAGCATCATCTGGTAGCATCCTTTCCTAGCATCATCTGGTAGCATCCTTTGCATCTTCTCCTTATGGAGTATTCATCTCTTTGGTGCTGATTTGCAAGAGCCCTTATATGTAAAGATAATATATGTTTGTGCCAGACTCAGCCCTTGAAGGCGGGTTTTGAAGGGCAGCGGCTTTTGCATCTTATCACACATCTGTCCTTGCCTTGGTGGCCATCTTCTGTCCTCTTGTGGGCAGACAGACCACCACTTTGACACATTGATGAGACCTAAATGCTGCTCTTTTGCTCATTCTGGGTTGGGTTTGGTTTCCATCAACTGCTCCAAGCTGACTCAGGCTTCCCTGGAGTCCAGGCTTTCCCTGAGATCTCTGAGGCAGGAGCATGGTCAGCCAGCTCTGAGAACACTGCCCGACCCATGCAGGCCCTGGTCTGCCTTCTCCTGCCTATCTAATCTTGACCTCGTAGGTGCCTTCCCTTGGCAATCTTAGAAGGCTGCTAATAGCTGGAGGAGAAAGGAGCCATTTCAAGACTATTCACCAAGCAAGGTATACTTCACATGGCCTTGGGCTCTCCATCTGGGCAGATGGGGAGAGCCCGAGGTGCGGAAAGCTTGTAAGCATGTTAAAAATATGGAGATGCAATGCAGAACCTCAGATTGATCATTGCTCTGCCTGTGAGATGAACTGGGAGAGCAGCTCTGCAGAACAAGTGCATCATGGGGAGGACCTTGCATTTCTGTTCCCACAGATATTGTTCTTTCCAGTCCAACCCTACTCAAGGGGCCTTAGAGCCCCAGGAAGGTCCCTTGATTGTGAACAAAGGTGGTTCACATGCCCCTATCCAGCTTCAGGAGACAATGCCTGCCACCTCATTTCCACCTAGCCCTCAGACTTCACCAAAGTTATCTCTCTGGGTGCTGACATGGGAAGAGACTTGGTCATTCTCTCCTTGGGTTTCCTGGGTGTCTATTGTCTGAATAGCTGAGTCTGGCCTTTTTTATCTGTCTCACTTTGTATAAAGATATAATACTTCCCTACCATCTCTTTTTTATTTTTTATTTTTTGCCGTTATCTCTCAGCCAAGGAGTGAGGAGAGTGCAGAGAAGAGGAAGAATAAATGACAGGCATACACAAGGTTCTGGGTTCAGTCTCCAGCAATGGAGAAAGGAAAAAGAAGGGAGGAGGAAGAGGAGGAAGAGAAGGAGAGAGAGAGAGAGAGAGAGAAAGAGAGAGAGAGAGAGAGAAGAAGGAGGAAGAGGAGTTAAGAGAAAGGAAAATTATTTTCACTTTCCTGCCAACTAGGCTCTGGTCTTCTTTGGCTGTCAAATTGTAAGGCCGCACTGGTCACCTGGTACCTGAGACTATTCATCACTTCATTAACTCCATCATCATCATCATCATCATCATCATCATCACAATGTCAGTGTCGGACACCAACAGACTTTGCATACAGAAGCCAGTGAAACCTAGGCACTGAGGGGGTTTTTCAGCTCCCCGGCTATCATCATGCCACAGTATGAATACATTGAGTTACGCCATAAATCCTATGAATATGTTTTGAATTACCATGAGAAAGAAGAAAAACAAAGAAATTCAGGAGGCTATGAATGGTCAAAGAAGGGGAAAAAAGAAGGAAAGAAAGACAGAAAGGGAGGGAGGGAGGGAGGGAGGAAGGAAGGAAGGAAGGGAGAAAAGAAGTAAGGGAGAAAAGAAGGAAGGAAGGAGATAGGTTAGCCTAAAGGCTAAGCTCCATCATAGACAGGGCCATGTGAGACAGTACAAAGGGAAAAGACCATTAAGATTCATGGAAGGGGAAACACAAACCAAAGCACCAATGAGAAGAGTCCACAGGAGCAGAACTTGCCAGTCTGCTGGACAGAGAGGGATGGCGTGGATCAGGAGAGGGACGGTATAGAGCATGTGTATGTTCCAACATGGCTGAGCAGACTCGAAGGAGAAAGAGAGAGAGTGAGGCATCACTCTACCCCAAGTTCATGCCCAAGGAGAAACAGAAGGATTGGAAGCTATTCAAACAGAAAAGGGAGAAAGAAGGTGTGGAGAAGACTGGGTCCTCCTTCTGCTTTGTTGGCGATGGTTTTACAAGAAACCCACCTATAAGAACCTATAGTAACCTATAGTAAGAACCTATAGTAAGAACCTATAGCAACCAATAGTAAGAACTGATGGTAACCTATAGTAAGAACCTATAGTAACCAATGGGCCTATGTTTCAAAGTAGCCCATGCTACACATCCTGAGCTGAAAGCTACCTTTTGCCTGCCAAAACTTGGAGTGAAAAAGAATCCAATATCCTCATACCCAATATGGCCCTGGGTGTGATCCCCAAAGGTACAGTTGTTGACATGAATGTGAGCCAGTTGGGCCTTGTGAGCCAAGGTTGGTTTGGGAATGTGTGCCCAAGTTACCAACCATCCTGAGAATGGTGGGTGTGGTCTTGCTGGTTTGACAGGGGTTTCCTATAACTCACTCTAAATCATTACTGAAGACTACAAACTGTCAGAAAACTACCACTGCTGTGATCTTTCTTTCTTTTTTTTTTTTAAAGTATGTGCCACCAAGGCCTGACTTAAGATTTATGGGGTTTTTGTTTGTTTGTTTGTTTGTTTGTTTGTTTAAGATTTATTTTATTATTATATGTAAGTACACTGTAGCTGTCTTCAGACACTCCAGAAGAGGGCGCCAGATCTCATTACGGATGGTTGTGAGCCACCATGTGGTTGCTGGGATTTGAACTTATAACCTTCGGAAGAGTGGTCGGGTGCTCTTACCCGCTGAACCATCTCACCAGCCCCCTGCTGTGATCTTTCTTAATACCACCAAGCAGCCTTACGAATTCTCAGCCATCAGAAGTATTTATTAAACTGTAAAGATAAATGGATGAATTGGAGATCTCTATTGAACCCCTCTTCTTGAAGTGCAGGGAACCCTGTGGAAGGTAGGGAGGAAGAACTGTAGGAGCCAGAAGGGAAGCCACAAGAACACAGCCCACAGAATCAACTAGACATGAGCCATAGGGCTCACAGAGACTGGAGCGGCAGTCTCGGAGCTGCGTGGGTCTATGCTAGAGCACCTGCATATATGTTGTGGTTGTTTAGCTTGGGGTTTCTATTGGACTCCTAGCAGTAGGAGTAGGCACTGTCTCTAACTCCTTTGACTGCCACATCCAGCCCTAATAGGAGGGTTCGTGCCGTGTCTTATTGTATCTTGTTATGCTGTGTTGAGTTGATAGTCCTGGAAGGCCCGCTCTTTACTGAAGGGAAAAGAAGGAAGGGCGGATCTGGGGGAGGCACTGGGAAAGAAAGAAGAAAAACTGCCCAGTTTTACGAAAGAAAGAAAGAAAGAAAGAAAGAAAGAAAGAAAGAAAGAAAGAAAGTCCATTTTCACCGAATCACATCCACTCAACAGATCTGTACTAAGAGCCCACTGTGTGGCAGAGATTGTTCTCCTGCTTAGGGTACAGCATTGGGTTAAACAGATGAAGAGCCCTGCCCTCCCAGATCATACAGTCTAGTTGTGGGGTCGTGGTAGCAGCAGAAAGACAAACTAGAGAACCCCAGAATTCTTGGCGGACTTTCATGTAGGCTGGAAGGTTGTGACTAGGATGAGAAACTGGGAAGGGGGTAAGTGGACTCCATGAGGCCTCCCTGAGGAGGCGACCTTCAGGCAGGGAGAGAGCCAGTCGAGGAAAGTTGGAGAGGGTGGGGGGTGTCAGAAGGTAGAGGTGGCTCTCTGGTGCAAAGGACCCCGGAAATACTGGGAAACCAGGTAAATTAGGTAGGCAAAGTGCAGAGGAGCTGAGAGCAGAGCGGATGTGAGGAGCAGGTCAGGTGCTGGGGCATCTGTCTGGCAGGCACTGGTAGGGACCGGGCGCTTACTCAGGAAACTGAGGGGAATCATGACAAACTTTGAGCAAAGGCTTGAACTCATCTGACCCACAGATTTAAGGGCTCCCTCTGATGGCCGAATTGAGAACAGGCTGAGCCTTGGGGACAAACAGTGGTGCTTGGTGGTAACTAGGAGAGAGGCTGTGGCAACAATCTAGGTCCAGAGAATGGTAGCCCGCTGCCAAGGTAGGGACCCTGGGGAAGGGAGAGATAACCAACTTCTAGACCTTTCCCTGGGGCCCCGGTAGCACAGTGAGAGAGACAGAGACACCCCTCCACTCCCCCAGCTCTCTCCCCAGTCCTGGGTTAAAACTGAGGATAAAACAGGCTTGGTAAGGGATAAGGACGCTTGATATGAGGGGCCCACAAGGACATCTCAGTGGTCATATGAGTTGAGACAATTGGTATGTGGATAAGGCCACCCAAGGAAAAGAGGGACAACTGAGGAGAGGACAGAGAAATGAATGAGAGAGAGCATGGATCCTGGAAGCTAGCTGTGTCTAGCAGGAGGGAGCCACCCACTGGGGAAACGTCCCAAATGGGGCCGAGAAAGAATTCCACAGAGGACTGCCCTCTGGTTCCTAGACTTGAAAGGGGTACTCTTGGGACTCTAAGGGAGAACAGGGAATCTTAGAGTTTGCACAAGGTGGCACCAAGGTTTAAGCCTTCCGAGAGTCCCTGGCTCCTTATTCTCTAGGCTCAGATTCTAACTAAACCTCGGTAAACTGAGGCAGGCAGCTTTCACAGCTACCAGTTTTCCACTCAGGAAACCGCGAGGACTTTTTCAAAATCTTTGTGATCTAGGGAAGCAGTGGGAGGTATCCTCGATGTTCTTCCCATCAGCAGCCCCCCCCCCCCCCCACACACGCTAATCCTGACCATGCTAATCGTGAGTGAGGGGCGAACTGGAGACATTGAAAATGGAACGCATTCTGCGTCTAGCTCTTTGCACTGTCGTAACAGAGGTGCAGTTTCACTCCGGACTGGTGAAAAGAGAGACCCAGCGGGGCTTGGGACCTCAAGCGTCACATCAGAGCCACACGATGGATTCTCTGCGCCTTCATTCATGGATCCCGCTCCACCAACTAGGAGAAGCCTGTGTATTCCTGCCCTGGTGGCCCCAGCCAAGCGGCGGGGCTTTGCGTTGTTTCGGGCAGGATGACGGTCACCTAGCTCCCTCTGGTGGTGACTCAGTTTCAGCCTCAGAGAGAGCAGAAGGCCTCTGTTTACACAAGCAGGCTAGGGAACTGGAACCCTGAAGCACCTTTGAGTTCTCCTCCTTTGCCACATTTCACCCACACCGTCCTTCTGGGAGTCTGGGGTCCTACATTCCCCTGAGCACGCATGGCCCAGTCCCTCTACATTCCCATAGCGGTGGAAAGAACACAGGCTTAGATACCCAAATGTCATTCTGCCCCTGCAGACCCCCCAAAAAAGCAGCAAAGAATTTCAGGGTCCTCCATCTGTACCTATCCCTGCACCACACCTGGCCTGCTCCACGCCTACCTGTCCCTTGGTTAAGACACGTGACATTTCTGGAATCGCCCTAGCCTGTATGCAAAGGGAAGTGATTGTCTCCTGTTCTTCCATGAACCTGGGAAGCCATTTGGGCACCTAGGCCTGTATTCTTTCCATTACTATGGGAAGGGACTGGGCCATGCAGGCTCAGGGAAGTAGCGTGGGATGTTGGGGGGGCACTCTTACAGCAGGAGGTGGCAGTTGGGCCATGTGGAGCACCCTCCATGTGGCCATATCCTCACCAGGAAAGTGGCAGAACGAGACATTAGCTCAGTTCTGGACCCTCTTAGTCTAGCTGAGACCACTTCCGGTGCCTCAGTCTCCTAGAATCTACCCCTAATGTGCTCAGCGCAGAGCCTGGCCCATAGAGGAGGGCCAGAAGATGTCTCCACATGAACGTCGGGGTACAGTGGGAACAGAAAGATATCTGGGACAGAGAATGACTTAGAAGCCAGGGTCTCAGAGTTTTGACCTCCGTGTCACATGAAAGTAATGTCTCCCAGCTTGTGGTGAGACTTGGCTGAGGCCTGGAGGTAGCAAAACCATGGGTATAAGGCTGTAGGTCAAGGTGTGCCCCTCTGACAGGTTCTGACGTAGTTCAGGCTGACCTTGAACTCACGTAACTAAAGATGACTTGGAACTCATCCTTCTGCCTCCATCTCTTGAGTACTGGGATTATAAACACACCACCATGCTTGGTTCTATTCAGTGCTGGGGGTCAGGCCCAGGGTTTTGTGCATGCTAGGCAAGAACTCTACCAACTGAGCTACACCCCTGGCCCATAGCCCACACTTGTCTTCTTTTGGGGGATCTGGGGAGACTCCCTTTGCCTCTCTAGGCTTCACATTCCCTGCCACAGACGGAGCCCCACACCTGTCCCGCCTGTCTACCGAGACCGATGTGAGATAAGAATGTGAAATTACAGCATGGCGGAGAACACACAGCAATGACTGTCATAACAGGGAAAGTGCTTTTAAAATGGTGACGCTTACCCTGTTATTACAGAGGGACAAAGCTCCCAGTGGCCCACACTCTGCTCCGTATCAAAGCATGAATCTCACCTCAACAGGGCTACCTGTGATTGTTTCTTTCCCAGGCATATAGACATCTCTACCCTGGATACATTTATATTGGAGAAACGGGGCGGGGGGGAGGAGGGGGCGAGGATGTTGAAGTTGGTGCCAGGGGCAGAAGTGGTTGGTCCTCTGTTCACATCAAAGTCTTGGATAGAAATGTCCATTTAAAGGAAAAGCAATTCGTGGGGGGAAAGCTGAGCCCAGGGCAGTTGGCCATTGGCTGGAGGAAGATATCAGGGGAGTTCAGATGCCTGATGGCGGCAGAGGCGCTGCCAGTCTGAAAAGGTTACATAGCAAATGATTCCAGCTACATTACACTCTGGACCTGGCAAATTGGAAAGAGTGAAAGGATCAGAAGTTGCCAGGCTTGTTAGGGGAAGGAGGGCTAAGCAGGAAGTGTACAAAGTGTCCTGAGGGCACAGAGCTTAACCTGTCTGGTTACTCTGTAACAGTGGTTGCATGTCATCATGGGGCCACAAAACCATGGCATGGTGGGTATACCACCAGCTCTGGGTAACATAGATGGATAGTGACAGCTGGGTGCAGGGTGCAGGAGGACAGAGGGATATGGGGCAAGGGGACAGGGAGACAGGGGGGTCCTTTTGATTTTTCTACTTTGTAGTACTGCAAATCTAAAACTGCTCTAAAGTGTAAAGTCTATTAAGAAATCATCTCCCCAGAACTGTGTTGCCTCGTTTGCAAAACAGAGGCCCTGAGACCTGCCCAGTCTGCTCACGATGACCATGAGGCTGTGATTAGTGTCACGTGGACTGCATGATGGTCAATGGGCTCTCCAAAGTGATGGTGTACACTGGTCCCCACAGAGTGAGAGGAATCTTAAAGTCAGAGTAACAGACAGCCATTCACACTGCACTGCCTGTGCTGTTACTGTCCCAACTCGGGCCCCTCTCCTTCCTTCCCCCACCACGTTGTGCAGGTGTGAACGAGATAACGTACTGTAGCTCTTAAAAAATCTGCAAGACTCCTTCTCAAGACTCCCCTTTGGACCCACTGCCTTCTCTCTCTGGTGAGCACAGACCACAAGCCTCGGTGGCGTTGAAGATGCACGTGCTCGACCCTCTGAACAACAAAAGCTAAGAAGCTAAGAAGCCTTTGATGGTGCTCAACAGACCACTGTGACCAGATCCTGTCCAGTGTCAGGCAGGTGGGCAGGCGGGCAGACAGACGGGCAGACGGACAGGGACACACACACACACAAACACACACGCTCCTGTCTTTTTTTCTCGACCAGATGCAAGCCCACTGATCTCTCCTTGCAAGGTCCCATGTGTCTATCCATGCAGCAGCCCACACAGCTGCTCAAAGAGACACTATTTGATCTGAGAACATCTGCAAGCGCTTCCTCAACCCTTGACTGGGAGCCTCGGCTGAGACGAGACATCAGATGGCCGTGCTCCTTGAGCAAGCATCAGCCAGCACTTGCAGTGGAGTCCCCTGGGGTTAGACTCAGGACTGGCCGGAAGTTCTGCAATCCCTAAAACACTGAGTTCATCAACAAGGAAGATGATGGGGGTGGGAGGTGGGGGATGGAATAAAGAGAACTATGTCAAGGGTCAACCAAGGAGCTTACCTAAGTTGCCACCCTGGAAGACCTCCTAAGTCACTTAGCATGCAATTTGTTTTATTTTAGTTTTTGGGACATGTTTGTTTTTTTGAGGCTGGCCTCAGACTCAGTGTGAAGCTGAGGATGTACCTTGAGTTTGGCCGGGATGACAGGAATGTGCCATTACACCTTGTTTATGGGGAGCTATATTCCCAGCTGCACTGTGGTTGGTTTTTATGGCCTCCGTTCCACTTTCAGGGTTTAAGGAGCACCCAATAGCAGTGGTGGACATCCTTGCTATTCTGAGACATCTGGGCAGGTCAGCGGTACGCTGTCTGTATCCCTTGCTCCTGAAACAGGGTCTGGCAGGAGTTACAGAAAGCAAACCCCATCGAGATTAGTTCCAATGGATGGATGGTGGGATAAACGGAGATGTGGATGGATACGTGGGATGGGATGGAGGAATGAATGGCGAGTGTGTGTGAACAGACGTGTGGATCAGTGAGTGAATGGTACCCTGAGTCCAGCATATAAGTACTGGGTGATGTTCTCAGGGTCTGGGGTTTCTTACTCCACCTGTCAGGATTTCTTGCCCAACCCCCCAAACCACCTGGCTCTTCAACCAGATGCATGCGGTTGAAGTGGGACACAGACAGGCTGGACCACTCAAGCTAAGAAACCAGGGACACCTGAGCAGAGTCTCCTGGATGCATCTCTCAGTCTATGGCTGATGCTCTCTGCCCACTGGGGTTCAGCTCTGCCTGTCAGCACCCCTACATCTATAGCCTCACCCTCATGGGCTCTCATCTCTGGCCTCCAATCACACAGGCACCCCACAGTCTCTACGAGCTGTGCTTTTCTCCTGAACCCTTTGCCTTTTAGAAGACAAACTGTGAAGCACCCTATCCCTTCTTATAATGACACCTAGCACAATTTGGTATGAAGCTTTGGTTAGCTGCTAGTTTGTTAGTTAGTTAGTTAGTTAGTTAGCAAGTAATGGCCATAGCTCCTCAGGTCTTCCCTAAAACATTGTTAGGTTTGGTAGTAGCCTTCCTGTTGGTGGTCCCCTCACCCTGTCACCTTATCTGGGGAGGAGAGGGGAGGGGACACAGACACCATCACCTCTCCCCATGGCGATTGCCTCTCTCCTTTTCCTCCACCTTCCTTTCCTCTCTTGCCACACCCAACAGCATGAGGACCCCACGTTGTTTGTGCCCAAAGCCCTTCCACTCAGTTCCAGGATATGATCCCACATCTGTTTCTATACCCTGGAGTTGGGGGGTCTGCTGGCTGGATTCCAGCGCACAGGGCCCTCCCCCCAGGCTGTCAGCTCCTTCTCTGCTCCATTTCCTGGCCCTTTGGGAGTTCCTGCTTCTGGTGGTCCAGTCTATTCCAAGGTGTATGGGGTCAGCTGGAAGCCTTCCTTGCTGACTGCCCCTAACTGTCTGTCTCTGTCCATGCAAATGTTTCCAACAGGACTGTGTGTCCTCTTTCCCCTCCAGTTTGTCATTGTCCTACCTATTTGCTCTGTCCTGTCAGATTAAAACACGCCTGAGTGTCCTTTTCTCTTAGCCAACTGTTATGAGTAACTAGCCTACTCCACAATGTCTGCTTCTCATTCTCTCCCTAGTGCCCTCAGGAAGGCCACCGAGGACTCCCTTGTGGTTGGGTCCAACGCACGTTTTTTCACCACCTATCTAACCTGACGCCTCTGGCTGGCAAGAACCCTCTAATCTTGCCATATCCTTTACCGGAGAGAGAGAGGTGTCTTCTATAGATTTCCCTGGACTTGGGCACTGAAGCCCCTTTCCAGGTCCACCACCCTGACATCTCTTACTCCACTGGCCCTGCATTCCTTCAGATTCCCTTCCCCCGCCCCCATCTGCTGCCACAGTGGCCTTGCCCTTCCCAAGTTGCTCCCAGCCCTCAGCCTAAACATGAGATAGTAGTGGCTTCAAGATAAGCCTCTGCGTCAGGGCCTTGCGGCCTCCCACAGGTCACTTTCTCACCCAGCCATTCACTGTCTGTCCCTCACTAGCCGTGGCCCACACCCACGTCCCTCTGCTTTGGGGCTACCTGCCTGCTTCCTCTACTTGTCCCAGAAGCTCTATGATGGGTGACGTCTTCTAGAACTTACATGGCGTTGGGAGTACAGAATCAGAGTCACCTTAGGTGGCTGACAACGTGGCTAGCCTGTGAGGTCACGGACCCTTGCGCAAATATCTACAGTCGGCAGCCCCCGTAGGCATGTACAGCCCGCCCCCCTCTGCCAGGAAGGCCTACTTCCGGGCCCCATAAATCTGCCTGCCCCTTCCACGAGAGGCCGCTCTGCCAGGGATTATCTAGAGTTTCTGAAGCCCTATATGAACTCATCTATGCCTGTAGCAGGCTCCTTAGTCTCACTCAGCGTGGAAAGAGAAGGCTGGGGAAGGCTGGGCAGATCCGAGAGCCCTGAAGGCAGTCTGTGGCTGCCTGCATCTTTGCGCCTGTCTCCAGGTTGTTAGGCCCTAAGAAAGTTGTCTCTACAGTGTGGGCAAGGGAATGGTCCCTAGGGCAATGGCAACACAGGCGTGCTCCTACAGACACGGGTGGCAGGGGTGCGGGGTGCCCGGGGAGGGGGGTGTGCCTGAGCGGCTCTGGAGAACTTTCAGGGTCCCTTGCTTTCAGGATCCTGATTGGCAACCTAAGGGACAGCAGGACAGAGCACTGTGGCTTTTGTTCCATTCCTCAAGCGCGCAGTGCCTAGTCCCCACTTAAGGGTAATTTGTTCCTTTCAAAAGGATTCCAGCTGGTTACATTTAAGGTGAAGAATAAGCTTCAGTCAAGATGCTTCTCAGGGCTTTTCAGTTTTCCTTGGCTGGAGAACGGGGATACATTTTCAAATGTCGGGCCACTTAATGTTTGTCGGAAGGAACACCAGGGGAGGGAATGGGGGGGCGGCACCCACACACACACTAACCAGCCCGCTCTTGGCCCTCAGCTCTCCAGTCACAGATGGCATGGGACGCATCCTCTTTCCTAAATTCCTTTGCCTCTTTGAGGACCTCTGACTTTCTCCCCATCCCTTCCCACTACCTCTCTCTCCCACTCCCAGCCACCTTCACCTGGGCAGAGAATACTTTCCTGAGACCCTGGTCTCAGAAGTTTTTCTTCAGTGCCAAGGACACCAAACAGCTTAATGGGTGAGCAGTGGGGCTGGCTTACTGTTCGTAGCTTAGGCACCAGGAAACGTTTTTCTACATGCCATTCGTTTTCATCCATCCATCCATCCATCTATCCACCCACTCATCCATCCATCCATCCATCCATCCTTCTACTTACTCAGCTCTCTGTCCATCTATATATCTATCCATACACTTACACATCCATCCATCCATTTATCCACCCACCTATCCATTTGGCTACCCATCCATTTATCCACCCACTCATCTGTCCATTCACCAATTCACCATTCATTGATTGATCCGTCCATCTGTCCATATGTCCATCTACTCTCATCATCCACTCTCTTCTTAACCCAGTCATCCAGCACAGGGTCTGCCATGCCAATGGGGGACTGCAAGCGATTCAGTGTTTACAAGGTGGTCGCTGTGGTACAAGACATGAATGAGCAACAGAAGGAGTGCAAAGGCTCTATTGATGACGTAAGGGATACTTGGAGAGCTTGGAGCAAGACATCAGCAAGAATGGAAAGTGAAGTTCAGAGCCAGTAGTCAGGGAAGGCTTCCTGGAGGTGGAAGTAAAGCTCAAAGATGGAAAAAGCCTGTGCAGTGGTATGGAAAGGTGGGAACTCCCCCACCCTCACACCCCCACCCCTGAGATGGGGCAACAGAGGCCTGACCCATACTTCTGCCAAGGCTTCAGAGCTTGCTTGGCAGGGTTGGGGGTGGGACCCTGCTGGGCAAGTCCCCTGACAGTTGAGCATCTCTGGTCACTTAAATTTGGAAATGAGGTGATATTTCCGCTAAACCGTGTGCCAACTCTTGCCATTCCCCATCAACCCTGGGGACTCTGAGGCAGTAGCTTCCTCCTCTAGCTGAAGAGCCGAGCCCTTCTTACCCATGCCTGGCTTTTTAGGTACCTTGTTCCAATATGGCACCTCTTCCTCTCTGGCTCCACCTGCTCCTCTACAGCTGTCTCTTCCCCGAAACTCTTCAAGGGAGCTCCGGCCGCCACCCTCTTTAAGGACTGTCCCTACTGTCCTTCCCACCCTCCTTTCCATATTCACCAGAGGAGCTTCCTTTCAGCATCCCCTCCTCCAAATCCCCCTCAGAGCCCTTGGAAGTGATTGGCCTCTGGAGCCCAGGGTTCTAGAGTTGGACAGCTCCGAGGTGTTGAGCCTGGCACTGCCGCCGCCCAGGTCAGCACTGGCTAGGTCCTTACACCCATCCGAATAGCCCTTACTCCTCCCCCCAACCCCCCCACCTCCGCAGCCCCTCTCCCCACTTCTTCTCACAAGCAGCTCCTGGTATTCCTTTGGGGATCTAGCAGAGAGAATGGGAACCATTGTTTGGTTTGGGCACTAGCAGCACCATCCAGCAAGGATCCTGGTACTTACCCCTAACCCCTTTACAAAAGCAAATACTTCGTTCACAGGCCCGATGACAAAATTGAATGGACCCATGGCATAAATAGGGCCCAGCATGAAGTGCCACACAGTGCAAGCTTTTCAGTACCCCTGACTTTACCTTCCCCAGAGTCTAACATTTTTCAGAAAGCATTAGGACTGTGCTAGCACAAAACTCCTTTTTCTTCCTGCCCTCTGCTTCCACCAAACCTTCCTTGGTGAGTCTTAATTCTCCTTGGTAGCATTAAGCCTCTTTTCTCTCACTTCTACCCTTCACCTTCAGATTTCTGGACGAGGCAGACACCCCCCCCCCTCCCTTCTCTGTTCTGTATGCATGCTCCAGGACATCAAGTAAACTCAGAGAAACCAGACTCCTAACTGGTCTCCAGTTCCTCCCTCCAGGGGAGGTCAGGAACTTGGCAGTCTACAGCTCCACCTAGTGGGCACCTGCAGCAATAGCAGCACAGAGCTGGAGACTCCCCAGGGATTGATGAACTAATAAATTTTGGTGAAGCCAAAGGTCTCATCCTACAGGGCTCTGCTGGGTTTCCATAGAATACGTTGGGCCTGGGTGGGGCCGGGGTGGGGCTGGAGTCCTGCCCAGTGTGGCAGCAGTAGCTGTCCTTTCTCTGTTCCTCTTGACTCTGTTCCTAGGCATGACATTGGCTGACGTCTTCAGCGAGGAGGGAGAGTGGGGGAGGGGGTATTGCTGTTCAATGTCCTGGAGGGAGACTGCCCACTGGAACGGTTGTGTAGTGTCGCAGTTGTAGCCCAGGGAAGCTTAGCAAGCACAACTTCGTATATCAGCCACATCAACTGGGGCGGGGGGGGGGTGGTCACATTTGATCTTCAGTAGTGAGAAAACACTGGAAGGGAGACAGACAAGCCAGACCCACCCTCGTGGTGACTCCGCTGCCCCTCACGGTGACGCCGCTGCCCTTCACAGTGATGCCGCTGCCCTGGCTACCCGTTTTGCTAGGTCTGTCACGTCTCACCATGATCTGCCTGACCAGGGTGGCACGGGGCCTCTGGGGCCGCACAGGGGAGGACAAAGAACCCTGTAGTCCCTTCCTGCCCTACTGCACAGAAGGGTCAGCACCTTCTGTCTGCCCACTTGTGACTTGCCATATCACTTCTGGGCACTAGTACCACTGATGCCGTGTGGGCTCTGTCTGGGCCGGGACACAACAAGAGGAAAACAACCAGAAGGATGAAATCGGAAACTTCCCCCTCTTTTCCGTTTGCATGGCCCGTCCCTAAGCTTTCTGGACCTTCGAGCCCAAGGAAGTTTCCAGAACAGGTATCAACAATTATTTTCCAGGAAAAGAAGTAGTCAGTCAGTCACCGTTCCCAAAAGACTCCGGTGTTCCGTTTTAGATGCATTCTGTTTTAGACACATTACATTACATACTGCAAGAATCCAGAGCTTCAGCCATGGGTCCACTGTAGGAAAGACACACAACCGCTAAGCCAGTGGCCACGACCCCTTTGGGGGAGCATCAAGTGACCTTTTCACAGGGGTCGCCTAAGACCATCTGCATATCCAATATTTACATTACGATTCATAGCAATAGTAAAAGTTACAGTTATGAAGTAGCAACAAAAATAATTTCATGGTTGGGAGTCAGCACCACGAGGAGCTGTATAGAGGATTAGGATTGGGAAGGTTGACCACCGCTCCAGGCAATAGCTGCCTGACTCCCGCAAGCCTGGCCCTCCAAGTTTCCAAGAAAACTGAGCTAAAAGCAAGTCAGGGCCCCACATTTTCCTTGAGCCAACCCGGTTCACTCACATCCAAAGCCGTGTGGAACTTGACTATTGGCGCCTGCCAGGCCGTGATCTTCTGTCTGTATAGATTGCACTTAGGAACAATTTTACAGCTGATGTTCCCCATCTCCATGTAGAAAACTTCTAGGTTCCTACGGAGAGAGGGGTAGTCATGTCATGCCAGGGTTTCAGCAAATCCGGGGGCTCGCAAGGCTACTGCAGTCCCGCACCACTGGGCATGCAGAGTTGAGAGGAGTTAAATTCTAAACCTGACAACCAACCAGCTGTGTGACCACAGAGCTGTGGGACTGAGACCCCGATGCTTTTGTCCCAGGGTCTACTTGCCTGAGGCAGGGACAGTGTCTACCTCATGCGGTTGGTGTGAGGACACATCACTGGTCAGTGGGTAGAGCAAAGCCTAGCATGCTATGAATTGTCATCCTTAGTGTGCCAGAGATCGACTCACTCTCAGATGTGTGACTCCCTCAAGAAAGTGGTATGATGTCTGCATTCACACACACACACACACACACACACACACACACACACACACACACACACGTCTTTCTGGGTAGTCAGCTCATTTCTGTAGTGTTTATGATGCATACAGAGAAATTGCTGTGCTGTAGTACCCTTTAGGAAGTGTAAACAAAGGGCTGTACTTGCTCAATACCAAAGCAATGTGTGTGTGCAAGTGTATGCATATATGTAGTATGTGTATATGTGCAAGTGTATGCACATACATAAATATACATACATACACAAGTACACACATACTATATGTGTGTACTTGGGTGTATATCTACGTATGTGTCTATACATGTGTATATGTGTTTATGTATGTGCATGTGCATACATATCCCTACGTATGCATGTATGTATGCATATACACATGTGTGGTACCCAGGGACTTGTACATACCAGGAAAGCACTCTATCACTGAGCTACACTCCCATATTCTCTGCCCCCTTTTTTTTCTCCTTTTTTCTTTTTGAGACAGGGACTTCCTATACAGCCCAGGCTGCTCTTGGTCTTTTGTGTTCATAAACCTGCTGATATCTGAAGCTGTGTGGGCTGAGCTGTCCTGTGTGCAGTTGTGACAGTATACCTTTCTAAGTGTTTGGCTTACGAGATGTGTGAGGGGGTGCTGATTCAGAGGTGGTCCCTTGACCCAAACATTTCCAACTCAGGATTGGCTGAACCCACAGATGTGGAACCTGCTGGTGGAGTAGAAAATTGACTGAATTGGGCCTATTAGGACATCATGCCTGAGCTTGTCAGAACATTCTTATTACACAGAGACCAGGGCTTGTGCTCCCAGCCTTTCCCAGTAGCCCAATACAGCTGAGCTAGTCCCTAAATAGACAATGGCTATTTATACCACCATGCCCTGCTGGGGTGATACCTGAAGGACACCCAGGGAGAATGTAATTTGAGGATCATATCTTTAGGAGTGTTCTTGTAAGCGTTGAGAGGAGGCCAAGGGCAGCCTCCTAGCGAGACCCACGTGGCCTTTTCCACCCCCCAGTCCCCCGTGCTTTCAGTAGCACTGAGGTTCAAATTTGGAGAAAGGCAGTTGGGTCCATAGCAGCTAGTAAACCACACATTGTGTGCTTTGGTGGGTGGGCACCCCCAGCACCTAGACTTGGTCTCTGTGGTCCCAGAGAGCGGAAGAAGCAGTATGAATTGGCCAAACCAACACTGCAGGAGTATTAGTTGTTTCTCTTAACTTTTTGCACGTGTGCAACACTCTTTTGGGGTGACATAGTTTGGGCAGTTTCGAAGACATCTTTGGGAATGGATTTTTCTTTCCTTTTTTATTTTGTTTATGTGTTTGTTTATTTATTTATTTATTTATTTATTTATTTTTGAGTCTGGGTTTCTCTGTGTAGCCCTGGCTTTCTTGGAACTCACTCTGTAGACCAGGCTAGCCTCAGACTCACAGAGATAAACTTGCCCCTGCCCATTGAGTGCTGGAATTAAAGGCATGCACCGCCACCACCACCAGGCAGGGACGGGCTTTCTTTTTCATTTCTTTTTTTTTTTTAAGATTTATTTTATTTATTATATGTAAGTACACTGTAGCTGTCTTCAGACACTCCAGAAGAGGGCGCCAGATCTCGTTGCGGATGGTTGTGAGCCACCATGTGGATGCTGGGATTTGAACTTATCACCTTCGGAAGAGCAGTCGGGTGCTCTTACCCGCTGAGCCATCTCACCAGCCCCTTCTTTTTCATTTCTATGCACAGCAGCACTCTAAAGACTGTTCGGCTTACTTCTGCCTCTACCACTGGTTCATTGCAGCTAGCAAGATAGATGGAGGGGGCTCTCTCAGACAAAAGAGAGACAGTCTGCACATGGCGGGGACTTGGGGGAAACTGAGGGTCAGAAGGAGGTCAACTGAAGACAGAGGGGCCTCTCCACCCAATAGTAGGTCTCCCCCTGCTCATCCTGGTGGAACTAAAAGGGTTAAACAATTGATGTCAGCGACTTTGTTTGGTGAATGGGCTGGGGCCCAGAGAAACTGCTTTCCAGGGCCTGACGGGGGCTCTGGGGAGTAGTTCTATGCTCTAGTGGCCTTCCACTCTCCTCCAAAGGGGGCTGCTTCCCATAAGAAGATACGCCAAGGCGCATGGGTGGGTGGCAACGTATTTATAAAGGTACATACCAGTAAAAATGTTTTCCTTTAATAAGAGAGAACTTAGCCAGGCGTGGTGGCGCACGCCTTTAATCCTAGCACTCGGGAGGCAGAGGCAGGCAGATTTCTGAGTTCGAGGCCAGCCTGGTCTACAAAGTGAGTTCCAGGACAGCCAGAGCTACACAGAGAAACCCTGTCTCGAAAAACCAAAAAATAAAAAAATAAAAAATAAAAGAGAGAACTTGCCGTTGTCTTGTGCAGTTCCTTAAGCAAAGTGGGGGTGGGGGTGGGGGTGGACTGAGGTTAAAGAAGAGCCCTGAGCCTGGAGATAAGGGGTTGGGGGTACTCTGAAGGGCTGACTTCCTTGTTGCGGCTTTGGGAGATGCTCCCATCGTGGGGAAGGTCCCCAGGACTATCTGTGCACATTGGCTGCAGCTGTGGAGGGCACCAAAGAAAGTCAGATGGGTAACCACAGCTCTACCACTGCTGAGACTGAGCCTAGGTTCTGTCACATGTAAGTAAGACCTTGACCCCCCCCAAAAAAAAAAATCTTCCTTAGTGATATTTTATCTTCACATGAAGCAGGAGTAACATTTCTCCTTTATGGATTCCTGCCTCTGAGGACTAAGTCCGACATTCCAGAATCCCCTGCCAGACTCCACAGGAGGGACAGGCTCCCTGGTTAGAAGCTGAGTTAAGCAGGACTCCTTGGGAGAGATCCAGCACAGGGGTACTGCTCTGTCCTCCGGGCGGACATGTCCGTGCTGTGTCTTCATTTCCAAGGCCACCTGTCACAAAGGCCTTGTGGCTTGAATGAGAAATGTCCCCCAGATATGGGCTCTTGTGTTTGAGCACTTGGTCCCTAGCTGGCGTTACTGTCTAGGAAATATCCTGGTTTTCTTTTGTTTGTTGTGCCAAAACACCAGCCAGAGTGGCTTGGGAGAGGAAACGGATTTATTTCATCTTAACACTTTGCTCTCCATCACGGAGGAATCCGAGGCAGGAACCTGGAGGCAGAGACTGGAGCAGAATCCAAGGAGGAACGCTGCTTACTGGCTTTTGTTTTCCAAGGCTTTCTCAGCTTGCCTTCTTATAAGACTCGCAGGACCACCTGCCCCAGGGGTGGAGTTATTCCCCGTGAGCGTGTCTGGCTCTCCCACGCCTTTGGTTACTCAGATAAATGCCCACGGGCCCAGTATGATGGAGGCAATTCCCCAATTAGCATTTCTTCTTCCGTGGTGATTCTAGTTTGCCTCAAGATTTCCTCAATCACCAACTTGGCAGGGGAGGGGTATGGCAGAAAAGTGACAAGGAAAAGGGGAAGCTCGGGGTGGCCCACCTAGACTGGCAAAGTGACAAGCCGGGGTTTCTAACCTATATACTGTGAGAAGAGTGCAGAATTCCAGGGCCTGCAGCTGGTGACCACCCAGCATGAGGGGAGCTTGTGCCTCCGGAAGGAATGCAGGTAGTTCAGCTCCAGTTGGGACCACAATCCCTTGAGGGCTCCCTGGCAAAGCACACACAGGCCTACTGTTGACAAATAACCTCTGACTCTGAGTACATCTTTCTTCTGCTTCCCCCCCCCCCTTCACATGCAGCTTTGTCTCAGAAGTCCCAGGGAGGGGGCTTTCCGGTGGGTTCTGATGACTGGCTGTCAATCTGTCAGGTCTTCGACTCAGCACTGGTCTCCAGACTTTATGCCCACTCTCACAAAAGCTGGCTAAGCCACGGGGAACGACCGACTTCTAGATTCACACTCCAGGAGGCCACCCCGTCCCACCCTACCTGCTCTGCTCACCTGCATAGTGAAACATCTTCTCTTGGCAGTGGTGGGAGAAAACATCCTCGTGCGCCGCCTGCAGGTTTCCCTCCGCCCGGTTCCCCTTCTTCTTCGATGGACTCAGCTGTCAATGAGAGGCCCACCCACAGGCCGGCTGCAAGGAGGCTCAAGCAGAGTGCTGCTGCGACCAGCTTCATTGTCATCGTTCTTGGCAACTAAAAGGAATAACAAAGCAAAACAAACAAACAAATAAACAAAACCTGGAGTGATTCTGTGACCCTGGGACAGGGACTCCAGGGACCCTCCTGGTAGCCAGAGCACTGTCTGATAAGCACAGCAGAAGGGTGCCAGCGATCTGGGAGCCAGCCATTGGTCTGCTACCCCGCTGTCTGTACTTTGGGAGGACTTGGACCTGCTCCGAGCTGGACTCTGTTTACTGTTTTGGCTGAGGTCCCTCCCTAGCAGGACATAACTCCGGTTGTTACTCCTCAGGCTGCTAGGTCTGAAGAAAAGTGTGTGACAAAAAAAAAAAAAGCTTGACAAATAAGTTGAGGGCCCAAGCCTTGGGCTTCAGAGCTGACTCCAGGCTGGAGAGGGCTCTGGGTTTCAACTGTTCTGCTCTGTCCCCAGCTTCTCTGCTACCTGTGTCCATAGCCTCTGAGCCACCAGAACGTTGTGATGGTTGGACAGAACGACCCTACAACTCTATGTAAGAGGGGCTGCTAAGCAGGANCTGTGAGTTCTTGGGGGATTCGCCAATATCCCGTGACTTGAGTGGAGGTCTCCCTACGGGGGTCCTTTCAGACAAACATGCGTGACTCTCCACCCTAAGAACGTACTGTCAGCACCACTTGAACAACGAAAGGAAGTGTCAATCACTGAAAAGGGAGGGGGTCTTACAGTAAGTGCTCATTTGGGGTAAGCTCCCAAGCTCCACTCCCTAGATGCATCAACCTACCCACCCCTCAACTATCTATCTATCTATCTATCTATCTATCTATCTATCTATCTATCATGCCTCCACCCAACCACCCATTCAGCTATCTATCACCCATTCATCCATCTATCCACTCATTCAACTGTCTATCTATCCACTTGCCACAGACCCTCTGGATCCCCTGTCTGCGTGGGTCGAGTTCTCTTGAGGAAGTGGGCAAAGATTCAGCGAGTGACAAACAGACCACACAAGGGAGCATGAATCTGAGTGTATTGTGTCAAATTAAGCATCAGACTTTTATACAGAAGAAAATGGGGAAGTTAGGTGCCATACCAGCAAGATAACAAAACAGTAATACGAGCGAGGAAGGACTGGCAAGAACCAACTGGGATAAGATTCAAGGTTAACACTGGGATCAAAAACAATTCCACCTGAGGTCAGCTTAAACTAGGGAGCCAGGGGCAAGGGCTTCAGCCCTTGTCGTAGTCCACCTTCCCCCTAGGCCATTGTAAATACTTGTATCTGGGTGTAACTCAGCTAGTTATAGTTCTAACTATCTAGTCTGGTTCCTTCTCAGATTGCAAACTTCCTTATTCCTAGATAGTGCTGAATTCCTTTGTAGGGCAGTGACTCAAGGTTGGATCAAGGACTGCCTAGGATCTAACTTGGCTATATGTTAAAATATGAATCTTTAGGAACACTTATAATGAAGCAATATTAGGGGAAAGCACACAGATCTGTTTACTAACTAAATCAAGGACTTTGGAGCATTCTTTATACAGGATGCCACAATTCCAGGAGACTTAGTTTCTGTGAACTTCTTGCCTCGGGATCGTGCCCAGACTTTTCAGCCTGTCACGCGGGTTGCTATTGGAGTGGATGTAGCATCCACTTACACATGCATTTATCCACCCATTTACCCACCCATTCATCCATCCCTCTACCTAGTAGTTATGTGCCAGGTTAGGGCATATGGGCCAATTGTTGTGCCTGTTTTCACAAAGCTTATAGGTCATCCAGAGCCAGAGGATGGTATTGCCAGGAGGAGATGGCAGCTGAATTCCTGGCACCCTTCCTCAAACTGGAGAGGACAGAATAAACTTTACTTTCTTTAACCATCTGGAGATAGCCCACAAGACTGTCATCTAACTCAAGTCTCAACTGAGGAAAAGGACACAGCAGGGACTTTGGACCCGCAGACACCTGAGACAAAGATGACAGATTGAAATATAGCTCAGAAGGAGCATCTGGGGATGAGCTGCTTTGGAAATGAAGATATTCGAAAGCATCTGTGTATAGAAGAGTCAAGAAATCCACATTCGAGTCCATATGTGACATCTGCTTTCCTGTAGCCTTTTCCCTAGGCTCAGATCAAGTCCCAAGGCCGGGCAGGAGTGACAGCCTGGAGACGGGAGAGCGCTCCCCATCTGGGTGAGCCAGGCACTTTGATCATTCAGTCTTCGTGTCAAGCTTTTGAAATAGAAACTGGGCATCATCACGTACTCCTAAGATAAACAGAAAGAGACCTAGCCTGGGACATGTATCTTAAACAACTAAAAAAACCAAAGACAAGAGAAACCCTTGAAAGAAACAGGGAAAGAATGTAAATCGTTCTGTACAGAATCCTCAGTAACCGCTGCCAGCCGACTCCTCATGAGGAATCTGGTAGGCCAGTCAGAAATAGGGTAGTGTATTTCCAGTACTAAAACAAGCAATGAACGAACAAACCAACAGTCAACCAAGAATTCTGTAATCCAGTAAGACTGTGCTCCAAGTGGGAGGGAGAAATTAGTCATGTAGCTAGGTAAACAGATTGGGGGGGGGGGTTCTTTATCAGCGGAACTGTCTTGCAAGAGATGTGAACCAAATGTTCAGGTAGAAATTTTTTAAAAAAGGTAAATTAGATGAAAAATAGATATGACGCTACCCATCAGAGGCAGAAATAAATAAAAACAAAAGCCTGTTACTTCCATATTAGTGTGAAACTTCCCTTTTAAATACAAGCTTTGAAGACAGTAAATAGGAGGCATCCTGAATCTCTATCAGCAGGTAAGCAGTGCCCAAAGGTGTAAATCATCCCATCAGCAACATAAGAAATGGAGGACTACACGGGGCTCTACAGAAACATGTTTGTATAAGGAATAGAAGTTATACTGCATATATTCAAGTTGGATTGTGATAGTGAAAGGACCCCCATAGGGAGACCTCCACTCAAGTCATGGGATATTGGCGAATCCCCCAAGAACTCACAGAAGACCAGGCTTGCTGCAAATCACATGAGGCTTTATTCGGGGAAAGCCAGAGCTCTGGGGACGACTCATATCCCGGAAGTGGATAGAGGAGTCGACCCTGAGGGAAAAGAGGACCCGGTTTTTATGGTTCCTCAAGAGGGAGANGGAGGGGGAGGGAGAGGAGGGAGGTGGAGGGAGAGAAGGAAGGAGGGGAGGGAGGGAGAGAGAGGGAGGGGAGGGAAGGAGGGGGAGACAGGGAGAGGGGGAGGGGGAGGGAGGGAGAGAGAGAGAGAGAGAGAGAGAGAGAGAGAGAGAGAGAGTAGTGGAACCATAGTTTAGCATGGCGGTACTTGTCTATAATCTCAGTACATGGTAAGAATTGAGGCTGGAAGATTGCTGGGACTGCAATAATGCGTTCTAGACCTGCCCAGGTTACATATAGGGACCCTTTCTCAAGAGACATTGAAACAACAGGAAAAACAAAACAAACAAACAAACACCAAGGTAAGCCAAAATGGAAGAGACTAATAAAAAGTGCCTTAGTGACTAAGGGCCCCAGTACTGGGCAGGAGCTAGTGGTCCCTGTTATAAACAAGCAAGCCTGAGTGGCCGCCCTCCGGCTTCCTGCTTTAGATGACCTCTAAGTCTTGCATTGGATCGACCATTTTGGTGCCATGTGATGCAGGCAGGGGGTTGTTAGTAGCATGCTCTTGCACCCACAGTACTACAAGGTAAATGAACCCCATTTATTTATAAAGTAACCACTTTATGTTAGCAACGGACAACACACTAATACAAAGATATAACAATTATAAATATATATCCACCAAGCATCAGTGATCCAAATAATGTGGCTTTTGCAAACACTGACAGATTTAAATAGAGAAATGGATAGCTTGATAAAAATAACAGTAGGAGAACTCAATAGTATACTTTAATTTTTTTTAATTTTATGTATTTATTGTGGGGGGTGCACAGACCATGGAAATTAAAGGACAGTTTATGGGAGTTATTTTCTTTTGCCTCACAGGTCCTGGAAATCGATCGCTGATCATCAGGCTTGGCTCCACAGCAAGTGTCTTTGCCTTTGGGGACATTCCAGTAAAGACATAGAGGATCTGAACAATACTATAAACCAATGGAATGTATCAAGATAAACCTAACAGGCCACTCAACAAAAGGATAATGAACATATTCCAAAACTAAACACAGGGAACACTCACCTAGGTACTGTGTTAGGACACAACAGCAAGTCTTAATGGATATAAATTGTGGATATCATACAGCATGTGTTTGGGGTTCTGTGGAGTGAGACTAGAAAAATCACATGATCATAGTTGGAGATGTCAGTACTCTCCTGAAAGGGTTCAGTGTCTAAAGGTGCTTGCTGCAAGCCTGAAGAAGAAATAATGGAAATGTCACAAACAGGTTGAAATTAAATGGCATATATTGTTGACAATGCTGGGAATCAAACCCAGGGTCTCATGCATGCAAGGAAGTCATCTATCACCAAAGGACACCCCTAGTCCATCAACAGTACATCAGTAAACCGACAAAGAAGACTTTATTAGAGAACTCAGAGAATAACCAGAGAGAAATGAAATCAAGACACAATATACCAAGGTAAATGGGATATAGAGAAAGCTGGAAGTGATCTCAGATCACTGTAAACAGAAACATTAAGACAGTGAGTGTGGTGTTGGGGAGCACACCTTTAATCCCAGCACAGGCAGAGCAAGCAGAGGCAGGTGAATCTCTGAGTTCAAGAGCAGCCTGGTCTACAAAGAAACTCTGTCTTGAGAGAGAGTTGAGAGAGAGAGAGGGAGAGAAGAAGAAGAAGAAGAAGAAGAAGAAGAAGAAGAAGAAGAAGAAGAAGAAGAAGAAGAAGAAGAAGAAGAAGAAGAAACAGAGAAGGAAAGGAAAAGAAAAGAAAGAAAACAAAACAGTGAAGGAAAACTGAAAAGAGGACACCATAGTTAAAAACACACAATGAAGCCGGGCATGGTGGCGCACGCCTTTAATCCCAGCAGAGGCAGGCGGATTTCTGAGTTCGAGGCCAGCCTGGTCTACAAAGTGAGTTCCAGGACAGCCAGGGCTACACAGAGAAACCCTGTCTCAAAAAACCATAATAATAATAATGAAAACACATAATGGTCTTCCAAAATGTTGGGCAGCTCACAACCACCTGTAATTCTAGCTCCAGGATAATATCTGGTGCATACACACACACATTCACATAAATCAACATTTTTTTTTAAAGATTTATTTTATTTATGATATGTAAGTACACTGTAGCTGTCCTCAGACAATCCAGAAGAGGGCGCCAGATCTGGTTACGGATGGTTGTGAGCCACCATGTGGATGCTGGGATTTGAACTCATCACCTTCGGAAGGGCAGTCGGGTGCTCTTACCCGCTGAGCCATCTCACCAGCCCAAATCAACATTTTTTTAAAGCAAGAAATGCTTGCATCAGAAAAGAAACTGAGGGCTGCATGTGGTGTGCACGCCTTTAATCCCAGTACACAGGAGGCAGAGACAAGTATATCTCTGTGAGTTCAAGGTTAGCCTGGTCTACATAAAGAGTCCAAGCCTTGGTATATATTATGGTCTAATGATTTCCAATAAAGATATTAAGAACACAAAAACAGAGACCACCATCTCAACACATGGGGATTGCTAACCCCATGGCAAAGAACATATCATACACAAAAACTTGAGTCACAGCGAGTCACAGTTTTAAATCTAAGAACAAGTGTATCACTCAGAAGAAAACACAAGAGGAAACTGTCATAGAATTGTCATGGATTTGGCAATGACATGTCATTTTTTTTTTAATGCCAAAAAGCACAAGGACAAGAAGCAAAAGAGACAAGCTGGACTTCAACAAAATTGGACCTCACTTTCTCCTTCTAAGGAGAGACTCAATCTGTGAGTCCTCATATTTCCAAGTGCGGGAGGAGACAGGGTTATTTTTGTTGGTGTTGTTTTGTCTTCCCATTTCACGGAGGGAGTGAGGAGGCCGCAAAAGAAGGAGATGTGGGCCTGGAGAAATGGCTCAGCAGTTCTGAGTGTTTGCTGCTCTGGCAGAGGATGGACATTTCCAGCACCCACAACTGCCTGTGACGCCCGCTAGGGGACCCAACACCCTCTTCTGGCCTCTGTGAATGCCTGCATATATGGGACGTACACACACATACACATCCATTAAAATAAAAATATTTTAAGGAAGGAAACATGCTAAGAGACTGTCAGATTAAGCCTGTCTGAGGCCATTTGTGCTCTTCGCCTCAGCAATTGGAAACATTCCAGTGCCCTTTCTAGAGACGATTAGAGACGTGTTTGTGCTCAGAGACAAGCACTTAGAAATGCTGCAAATGATGTATTCAAATCACATGAAATTGGAGGGTTAGAAAATGCTATCCTTGATTCTGTCAAGCTTCTGCATCTCAGTCTCTCCCATTTTTTTTTTGTTTGTTTGTTTGTTTTTGTTTTTGTTTTTTTTAAGTTCTGGCTGGTGGAAAGTCCCTATGTCACACCAGGAGCCAAAAGTGCTTTTTTTTCACTTACCAGGTTTACATGAGATTCTCTTTTGCTGTTCTCTTCTGGAGAATCTTGATCCGTTTTGAAGCTGGCAGGGGTCCCTTCAGGGTACCCTCACAGTATTTGTCTAGTGGGATGAAGGTTAACTGCTATTGAGGACCTATATAATTCTTAGAGAATGTTTGCAGGGGGAGCACAGGACAGGGGAAGCCGTTGGCTGTTGGGAAGGCAGTTGGAGAAAGTTCCAGAGAAGTTCCAAGGAAGCGCTTTTAGTTTCGATGGGAGAGGGCAGGGAAAGGGGGGCGGGAGAGGCTGCTGTCCTCCCAAGGATTCTAAGGCCAAGTCCTCCTAACGATTCTGTGAGTGGGAACGGCAGCATCAGTTCTTGCTCTGTTCCTCTTACTTTTCAAGGGACACTCTAGATGCAGGAGGAGAAAGCTGCAGGTGGATGCAGAAAGTCAAAGAGCTCGATCCAGCATTTAGAGACAGATGAACAGCATCTGGGTAAGTGCCAACGGCAGGAAGGTTCAGACAGAAAACTTCCTTGGAGCCTTTTGCCTCCCCAACCTGTGTGACCTACAGAAATTTGAACAAAGGACTCACTTCCTGTTTCCACGGGTGCAGTTGTCCTAAAATCAGCAAGCTCAGGACAAAACTCTGGGTCTTCCTGGACCAGGATTTCCTGCTTTATTTGAATAACCATACCTGGATTTACAAACTTAATTCCTTCTAGAGAATTCCTTCTGGGGAAAATAAAGGAACCTAATGGATTTGAGAGCAGAGACGCTGCAATCTCAATTACTAGGTAAACTGAGGCAAGCGGGACTCGCAAGATCAAGGCCAGGCTGAGCTACAGAGGGGGTTCAAATTTAGACCCAGCAACTTAGTAAGATCTTGTATCAAAATCAAGCATAAAAAAATAGTCGCTCGAGAGATTCAAGTGCACATGCCTTTAATCCCAGCACTTGGGAGGCAGAGGCAGGAAGATGTCTATGAGTGCAAGGCCAGCCTGGTCTACAGAGGGAATTCCAGGACAGCCAAAGCTGTCTAAAACTCTGTCTCAGAAAACAACAACAACAAAAAGTTAAGTAATGCATCTCATTAGTAGAGTATTTGCTTAGCGCACATAAAACCCTGGGTTTGATCATAGCATGGAGGCGTGGACCTGAAAATCACATCACTCAGGAGGTAGAGACAAGAGGATCAAGAAGTTCAAGGTCATCTTCCACTGCAAAGTAAATTCAAGACCAGTCTGAAATATATGAAATCCTATTAAAAAATATATATATATACATATATATTTATGGGATTGGGGTGGGGGCTGGGGGTATAGTTCAATTGTAAAGCACTTGTTTAATATACCCAAGGCCCTACTTTTTAACCCCCTGTACTGGAAAGGAAAGGAAGAGGAAGAGGAAAATGAGAAAGGAGAAGGAAGAAGAAAAGAAGGAAGGGAAGGAAGGAAGGAAGGAGGGCAGGAGAGAAGGAGAAGTCAATGGAAATTCATACACTAGTAATTAATTTTCAACCCTAGCTGCCCATTGGAGACCTGGAAATTGGCCATCATACTCCAGGAGAATTCTGCCACACTCTCTGAGGGCAAGACCCAGGCATGGTTAGCTGTTTCTTAGGCGAGTCTGATGAGCTGCCAGCTCCGAGTTCCCATGTTAAGCATAGGTGGGCGGCAGACATTTACTTGGAAGGTGGAAGGTGCTGATCCTGCTGCTGCCTGGCTTAACGCTTAGCATCTTTCACCCAAACTGAAAGGAGAGGGATGGAATGGTAGAGTGTTGGCCTAGGCTAAGCAAATCCCTCGGTCTGATTCCCCACTACTGCAAACAGAGCAAAGAAAAACTGCAAGATGGCAGCTCACAAGGTGCCAGTGAATGTCGGTTCAGTCAGGGCATCCCATCCAGATAGTCCCTGCTGCCATCCAGGAGTCCTTAGAACTGTCGATCTGCAAAGGAGCCATGAGGTTGTCACAGTTAGTGGCAGCCGCCATCACTTTTTGGAAGTACCTCCAAAGGAAGCTTCAGAGCAGACATATCTAACTGCCCCTGAAGTTTCCTGAGCCTGTCTTGAAGGAAGGAAAGAACAGGGAAAAAGACTTTCCACCTCTGCCTCCGGGTATCCTGCTCCACTGGATGACTGCGCCACCGAGCCTGTTCCAAAGATGGTGATAGTGCTGCTGTTCACCATTGTTCACCATGCTCCAAGCACCCTGAGAGCATGTCTACTCTGCACTGTTCTATTTAATCCATCCCTGTGACCTAGGTCCCTGGTTTACAGCCAAAGCTTGGCATATTTATCAAAGGGCACACAATCAGTGAATGGAAGAGCTGGATCCCAACCCAGATCCTTTTGTATCCAAAGCCTGTATGTTTCTTTACTCTTCCCCCTTGCTAAGACATCCTTGGCTGTCTGCGTTCTCTATCTTCTCCCAAAAGGCTTGTGAACACAAATGTCCCTTCCTTGCAACAAGCTGTCGCTTTCACAGCTACCCCCCCCCCCAGACTGCAATGGTCACAGGTCATGTGGGGTCCTGTTTCTTGGATGCTCCCCTATGTCTTACCCTACTTATTCACTCACTCAATCAGCAGACAGTTTCTGGGTCCTCTCCAGGCTGGATGCTGCCAGCCTCTGGTGTTTGACTATCTTGCTGTTACATCAGTCTGGAATTAGAAAGGAGGACAAGACGGTCTCAGCCAAGTCTGGAATAGTGGCTTAGCTGTTTTCTTCTGAGGAAGGAGAGTGAAGAACTCGTCAAATGCTAAACATCTTCGAGCCCACCCAATGTGCAAAGTAGCTTTGCATATTATTACAGGTCTGCGCAAAACAGTAGGCGGTTTAATGGGAAAGACAAGCCTTTACTTAACCTGCTATAGAATATCAAATACTGTGATGAGAAGGAACAAAAACTAAATAGCAGAGAACAAATCCTGAGTTAAAATGCTGTCACAGGTCAGGGCTAGGCTTAGGGCCATGGTCTCATGGGACTAGAGCTGTTCACTGCATAGTACATCAGTGAATCTTTTTTTTAAGGATTTATTTATTCATTATATATCAGTACACTGTAGCTTTCTTCAGACACTCCAGAAGAGGGAGTCAGATCTCATTACAGATGGTTGTGAGCCACCATGTGGTTGCTGGGAATTGAACTCAGGACCTTCGGAAGAGCAGTCAGTGCTCTTAAGCCCTGAGCCATCTCCCCAACCCCGTATCAGTGAATCTTAGAGGCTGTGTTCTGTAAGCTCGCCCTCTGTTCTTTGATAAGAACTAGAACTCATGCATGGAGTTCTTAGTGCATGACTTAGCCCCAGGCCCCCACATCTGATTATGTGATTGCTGTTCCTAGCAAGGTTAGAGGATAGTCATTAAAGCCTAAATGGTCACCTACAGCAAGTGGAACCCGGTGAATGGGAGAGGCCCTGGCCCATGTGTCAGGCTATCCTCAGATACCAGACAAAACGCAAAGATCAAGTCAGGGGTGATGCTGGGGCCTTGATCTTCACTTTGAGATCTCAGAGGGAAGCTGGGCACGCCTTCTCACACTCCTTCTCCGGCGTGTCTTCTCAGAGAGTGGGCTTGTCAGAGGATGCCTGCCAGGAAGGAGTCAGATCTTTGTGCAGTTTATTCTGTCTTCCTTTAGAGGCAGCCTTACCTGTGTGATAATTTCCCAAACAATCCCAAGGCATGCAGGGAAAGGGTTGGAGGACTTGCCATCCTCAGAAGCTCCAGAGGAGAGAGGGGTGGCGTGACCTGGAGGCAGATTTCTAGTCTAAGGGTAGCAATCATTAATGGGTTGAGAAGTCCTCCGATGGGCTCTGTGTGGGCTCACAGGGCACCCTTTAGCAAACTATCCAGACAGGCCCTAGCATGCCCAAGCAGGGACACTGCAGAAAGGATTCCACTCTGGAGGAAAGGATGGACTGGAGGTGCTGGATGTTTAGCCTGTGCTCTGTGGAGGAGCTTCGGCAATCTTTGTGAATATGGCGCATGGGGAGGGAAAGCCCAGTGGTTGGAACATGGTTCTGTTTCCTGCATTGGGGTTCTATCTTAGGTGGTTTGCATGTCACTATGATCAATAACCTGGCGGAAATAAATGATGGGAAGTAAGATTTATTTTGGTTCAGGGTTTCAGGAGGTAGGAGTCCATCACAGTGAGGAAAACCTGGCAGAGTTAATCACGTCGGTTGGATCAAAGGCGCAGAGAGAGCAGAGAGAGCTAGAACCAGGGACCCTGCAAGCTTCAGAGGCATACCCCTAGTGACCCACTTCTGCCAACTAGCCCTTATCTCCTAAAGACTCCACAGCATCTTAAAATAGCCCAGTGAGTTGAGGAATACGCATTCAAAACCTGAGTCTATAAAGGACATTTCAGATCCGAATTGTAACAGCTTCATTAATAATAAGGGAACTGGTAACGTCTTCCCACCAGTTCAAAGGGTGGACCAGGGAATGAGCAAACTGATAGACGATCAGTACTGAAATCAATGTACTAAAGGTAACATCCTTTAGTACGTCTTCTTCCACTGTGGATGCCATGCCTAGTTTTATGTCAACTTGACCCAAGCTAGAGTCACCTGAAAGAAAGCCTTCCATAAGATCCAACTGTAAGGCATTTTCTTAATTAGTGATTGATAGGGGAAGGCCCAGCTCATTGTGGGTGGTGCCATCCCTGAGCTGGTGGTCCTGGGTTCTATACAAAGCAGGCTGAGTAAGCCAGGAGGCAGCACCCCTCCACGGCCTCTGCATCAGCTCCCGCCTCCAGGTTCCTGCCCTGCTTGAATTCCTGTCCTGAGTTCCTTTGATAATCAACAGTGATATCAGTGACAGCACACTCTGGCTTCTGGCGTCTCACTGCTTCCCCTTCTGACTTCCCACCATTCTGCCCTGATGTCCACTCCTCAGGGCCCAGCCTAACACTTTACCGTCTCCCAGAAATGCTTCCTTCAGCAACTGGCCATGCAAGCTTCCTAAAGGCTTGCTTCTGGCTCTCCCATTCGGTCACCTCTTTACACTACAGCTATGTCTCAGTTATGTCTTTTCCTATTTACAAACCTTTACAGACCCTCCCCTTCTTCGTTAAACTTCCCCCCTACTCTCCTTTCCATTTTGCAAGGAATAATAGGAGTTATTGACAAGAGCTTCCAGAATTGCCCTACCTTCCTTCCAACATAAAAAAGCCACCCTTCCAGGACTCAAAAGGCTTTCCTCTCTTCCTGCCTTCAGGCCTCTGCCTCCTGCCAATCATGTATCCCTTTCCCTCCTCTGCATTTTTGATCCCCTCTCCATTTTATCTTAGGAGCACTTTCTAAGAACGTCTTCAAAAGTAGTCCCTGGTGGATGTTGAGGACCCATTAACAGGCGCCCCCTTCTGGACAGAAATATATATCCCCTGATCCCACTTTGCTGTTGAGAGCATAAAGCTTAGTCCCCTATGGGAGCTACCAAGGATAGCTAGCTGCCAGAGCCACGCTAAGATCCATTTTCAGGGCGCGCCTCATCCAGTGACTGATAAGGAAGCCTCGGATTTATTTATTAAGATTAGTAAGCCACACAGACACAGATATGATTGTCCCAACAGGAGAGTTTGAGTTCACACGTCCCTACATATGTTAGTGAAAGTGCCTCTGAAACTGAGTGTTGGC
Organism: Mus minutoides; assembly: GCA_902729485.2. Lineage (NCBI taxonomy): Eukaryota > Metazoa > Chordata > Mammalia > Rodentia > Muridae > Mus > Mus minutoides. The sequence goes on along the minus strand of LR749628.1, from coordinate 773,357 downwards.
TTCAAATACATGAATCCCTGGGATCAAATCCCAGCACACTCAAAAAGAAAAGTATCCCAAGGGCAGAAGGTACACTACCTACGCTCACTTAATGAAACACAAATATATATATATATAGTCACCTGGGAAACCAAATGGCTAGGGGGAGATGTGACCGAGAACCTTAACTGTGACTTCTACTGAAAATATTAATAAAGCGAAACAATGTCCTTTGGCCCCATTTGACCAATTCTGATGGCTTTACGGTGTTCCTCTCTCAGAACCTGCCCTAAGGCATGATTGGGTCATAGTGGGTAAAGCCCAAATGAAATGAATGGAAAGCCTAGGGCTTGAATTGCTGTAAATGTAAAAGCTGTACTCATGGGTTGGAGAGATTTGGCTGCTTTGCCAGAGGTCCTGAGTTCAATTCCCAGCAACCGCATGATGGTTCAGAGCCATCTATAACGCAATCTGATGCCCTCTTCTGGCATGCATTTATACACTAAAAAAAAAAAATTGTTTTTAAAGCTGTGTTGTGGGGTGGAGGGAGTGTCATTTTTCAGCTCTAAGACTCACCAGCTTGGAGGACGAGCCAGTCTCTCAAGGGTCAGCCACCTCACTCCATATCAAAGCATCAGAGACAAACCGGAACTAGAAAGGTGTGATACTTAGGTAAAGCAAGGCCCTCCCTTCTCATACTCCTGATGGAAGGATGACTGAAAGACCATCACAGATCTGCAGCTCCAGCTAGCTCTGCAAAGCACTTTTTTATCTCTGCATCACAGGCCCACTTCCCCCAGCGGCTCCATCCACGCTGCTTCCCCCACTCAACTCTCCCTAAGAACTACCCTGCCTGCAAACACTCATCTTGGTATCTGTTTCCCAGGGAACCAATATAGACACTCTCTACACCCCCACAACCCCACTAACCACCGCTCCCCACCTCTCCTTTCCCCCCCCACAGCCAAGCATCTTGGAAGAAGAACCCCTCACTTCTCCTGGTTTCCCCGTGTTCCAGTTGCCTTCCACACCTCCATGGGTCAAGGCTAGCACTACCTTGTATGTGGATACCTCAACGCAGAGGACACCCTTCACTGCCCACATGCTAGACTCTGTACAGTCTGACACTTGGCCACTGGGTACTTTGAGTCTCTGGCTGTTACCATACCTTCCACCTCCTAGCGGGTCCTTCTCCTTTCTTGTGCAGACAGCTTGGCCCAGTTGCTTGAGCAAGCCCTTACAGCCATCGCTTACATATCTTTTTTTTTAAAGATTTATTTATTTATTATATGTAAGTACATTGTAGCTGCCTTCAGATATTCCAGAAGAGGGAGTCCGATCTCATTACGGATGGTTGTGAGCCACCATGTGGTTGCTGGGATTTGAACTCAGGACCTTCAGAAGAGCAGTCAGTGCTCTTAACCGCGGAGCCATCTCTCCAGCCCCCTCTTTTTTTTTTAAATCATTTTATGTATATGAGTACACTGTAGCTGTCTTCAGACACACCAGAAGATGGCGTCAGACCTCGTTATGGATGGTTGTGAGTCACCATGTGGTTGCTGGGAATTGAACTCAGGACCTCTGGAAGAACAGTCAGTGCTCTTGACTGCTGAGCCATCTCTCCGGCCCCATGACTTACACATCTGTGATATAACTCTTGCCCTGCTCAGCTAACTGTGGCTTGGACAGTCCCACTTGAATACTCCTCAGGTATCTCTGGCTTGAACCTGAGTGAGACAGGAGGATGGTCTCTTGTAAGTTTTCTCTTCCATGCTCCCTGGTCTTAGTGTCCATTCACCCAGCACCCTAATCTCAGATTTGGAGTATCAGCTACAATGAATGGCTCAGCTTCTTCCCCAGCTCCAATCCTTCTGAGACTCTTATCTGAACATTAAGGCTGACTTACCCACTGAGCACAGTGAGGAGGGTTCATGGTTCATACAGGGATCTGCACAACTGTTTTTATTTTAAAAAAAAGAAAAAAGAAAAAAGTAACATGGTTTATCCTGGAGTATATTTATCTCTGTGCCAAATGTAGACATCAAATGTAAGTTTTAAGTGTGTGTGTGTGTGTGTGTGTGTGTGTATGCACATGCGCATGCGTATATGTAAGTATAGAGAGGTCAAAGGACAACCTTGGTGTCCTTCCTCAGTACAGACAGGGTCCCTCTCTGGTCCTGAGCTCGCCACTTGGGCAGTCTGTCTGGTGACCAAGCCCCAGGAGTCCACCTGTCTCCACCTTCCCAGTGCTAGGATTACAACTGAACACTGTGGGTTTTCACAGATTCAGGTCTTCAGGCTTGCAAAGCAAGCATTTTATCAACTCAGCTATCCCCCAAGCCTCTCAACTCATTATGTAGACCAGGGTGCCACTGAGTTCACTTGCCTCTGACTCCCAAGTGGTGGGATTAACAGGTGTGCACCACCGCTTCCGGCCAGTTCTAATTTTTGCTAATGGAGGAAGGAGTCCACTAACATCATCATGTTAACTCACTAACCCCTAGGCACTCCTCCCCAGCCTTGCCCAGTTTCACATGGTGGTGGTCTGAATGAAAATGGCTCCCACAGACACGTAGGGAACATTATTATTGGAGGTGTGGCTTTGTTGGAGGAGGTATGTCATTGGGGGGTGAGGTGGACTTGGAGGTTTCAGAAGCTCAAGCAAAGCCTAGTAGCTCACTTTCTCTTCCTGTGCCTGCAGATCCAGATGTGGAACTCTCGGCTACCTCTCCAGCACCATGTTCTCCTGCCTGTTGCTATGCTTCGTGCTGTGACAACAGTGGACTGACCTTCTGAACTGTAAGCCGGCCCAGTGAAATGTTCTCCTTTATAAGAGTTACTGTGGTCAGGTGTCTCTTCACAACAATAGGAACCCAAAACTAAGACACATACCATTTTTGTCCCGTAACCAGGAATCATTCCAAGCTGCTCATGCCCTAGGCCTCAAACCTAGAAGCTCCACCTCTAGGCCCACACCCAGAGACCCGGACTCACTCACTCTTGAGTCCCCACACCCAGAGTTCCGGGCGCAACAGATCTAAGGCCAGAGATTTGCTTTGCTACCCAGGCTTTGAGAACCCTCTGCCTCGGCTGTCAGGAGGGAAAGCTTACTGCCAAGCTGAATCCTTTGTGGCTGTGTGGCATTTCATCCTGCCTTTCAGAATCTATTTGCAGTGGCTGTAGTTTTTCCACGAAAAAGATAGCATCCTTTCCATCTGGCCCCTGTCCTCTATCTGGACAATCTATATCTATCAATTCCTTCCCTCAAACTGACTAGCACATTTTAACCTCCCGTACCTGCCCCCAAAATAGTCCTTGCACCCTCTCCTGAGGCCTTCGCTGTCCTAGGCTCCACAGCGGATTTTAGCAGCAAAGAGATGGTCTTTTTCACACCCGCTGAGAAGCAGCCGGAAACACAAAGGAAAATGACATTTAAAGGATGTCAGAGGAAGGGCAGCATACACGAGATGTGAGGAGGACCAGCTGAGGAGGAAGAAAACCCGGCAAAGTATAAAGCAAGCCAGGGAGGGCCCCCAGTCCCACACAGTCAGACCGGAAGTAGGGTCAGACGGAAGTAGAGCTTCTTCCGGCAATGAAGGGAACCACTGGAGGAATGGAGAGATGAGTGAAGGGAAGAGGCAGCTCTCCTGCCTGATAGAGGTCTCCTCCTGGCTGAAACGAGATGAAAAATGCTAAGCCAGAGGCTGTTCCAGATTCCAGAGTTTGCTGGCCACTGGGCAGCCTCTGCTGCTGCGACTGCATCCTTTGGCCATCTTGTCCTCTCCTGCCGTTCCTGCCCCCACCTCTTTGGTCAGATGAAACCCACCCCAGGCACCAACCCTTCTGGGAGTCACCTGACTCCTCTGAGGCTCCTAGCCAACTCAGGAAGTCATGTGACCACTTAGACATGCATGACAGGTTCCCTGGGGATGCTTTGAGGGGTGACCTTGTGCCCAACTCCTTCCTTGCCCTTAAAGTGGGGCTGCCCCCTGGTCTGGGGGAGAGGGAGGAGAAGGCTTCTGAAGGGGCAGGGCAAGCTTTCTTTCCTCTGCTGATTTAGGGCCCCCAGTTTCCTAGCCTGGGTTATGTAACACCTGAGGAGAACTAGGCTCCCCTGTCACCTGCACATTTTCTCTTTCTGTGGAGTGCTTCCTAGCCGCAGCTGCCTCTCAGAGCAGCTCTATTTTGGGAGCTGTTTTCGTTTGGCCTATATTAAGCACAGTCACAAGGCAGAGGCAAGGTGCGGGTGCAGGGTGGCCTGCGGGTTCTTTGTGTCTCTTTTAGTGTTAAGGGTGAGACAAATAGACAAGATGGAGCCTGCAGCTCTAGAGGGGAGACTCTCAAATGGCCTATAGGTCTCATGCAAGGGCCCAGATGACAACAGAAAGCTGAGGTTTGGGTGGACTCCCTCTAACTCCCATAGGCCTAGGTCTCTGCCCAAATTCACATTCTAATTTTTCTCCTCATGCCTTGCTAAAAGAGAATCCTATAGTCACTGCTGCCCGGGTCAGAAAGAGGCTTTGGTTCCCTGTGGCCTGCAAGGCTCAGAGACCAGCCTGGACTGGTGGGAGCCTGTGAAATATAGCCAGCAGGGTAGTCACGGGCTATGCAACCCTCTACTAGAAATCCCTTCCTGATCTCATAATGAAACCACAGGACCAGTGGGAGCAGAGCAGGGGCTGCTGGGAAGTGGCTGCCCGGGTTCTAGAAACAGAGCTAGGACTCAAAGGTTCCTCCTTCTTTGAAGGCCTGTGAATAAAAGAGGCAAGGTCAAGAATTCATCTACTGTCTTTGTTAGGATTTTATTGCTCTGAAGAGACTCCATGACCATGGCAACTCTTATAAAGAAAAACATTTGATCAGGGCTAGCTTCCAGTTTCAGAGCTTTAGTTCATTATTGCGGCGGGAAACATAATGGCATGCAGTCAGTCAGACATGGTATTAGAGAAGAAGCTGAAAGTTCTACATCTTGATCCGAAGGCAGCAGAAGGAGACTTTGTACTACACTGGACATAGCTTGAGAGGAGAAGATCTCAAAGCCCAACTCCATGGTGACATAATTCCTCCAACAAGGCCACACCTCCTAATAGTGTTACTCCCTATGTCCAAGCATTCAAACATATGAATCTATGGAGCCCATTCCTACCAAACCACCACACCTACTAAGTGTATACTGTGTCCTTTTTCTCAGTTATGTCACCTGAGCCATTTCCCGTGATGTCTCTAGATGTACCTATCCCATTTCCAGGGACCCAGTGTGCAACCTCAGACTGCTGACCCCAAAATCCACATTTCATGTGCCCTTTCCCTCCCAAGAGTCAAGTCCTGCTGTCCCACTCACTGAGGCAACAAGCAACCCCCACACCCACCTTTCTAGAGTGCAACCAGGTCCAGCCATCAGCCTCCTACCCAGTTTGTATCACAAAGGGACCGAAGGAAGACTTCCCTAACTCCTCGGGAGGATGCGAGGATGCCGAGGTCACATTCAAGGAAGGACACAGGCTACAGATTAAGCTTTCATGCATGGCTGGCACTGAGATATTGAGTTTATCATGCATGCAAAGTGGGTCACATGGGTCCCAGCAGAGCTGCCTGGAAACACCCCCAAGAAGTGAGGAGGTGACTCTCTGGGAGTTGTTACATGGAGTGAGTTTCCTTTGATGGGCTGTAGTGACCCAGGAGAGGAGTCAAGAAGATGAGAGCTGAACACGGAAATGAGAAAAGACGGAAAAACTGCAGAGCTTGAGTTTGGCCTTGTTCAGACCAGCATGTTGAACCCTTGCTTCACTTGGTCCCTCATCCAGGATTTACCCCATCCTTTTGCCCACGGTGTCCTCTGTGTATAAGCTACCTGTTCTGTCGTCACTCAGCAGTCTCCTTGGTCATCAGACAGATGACAATTGTTGTTGCTCAAGCTACCTCATATGTGTTTTTAGATTTCTTTTATTTTATGTGTACGAGTGTTTTTTTTTTTTTTGTCTGCATGGATGTGTGTGTACTACATACATGCTCAGTGCCCATGGAGTTCAGCAGAAGGTGTCAGATCCCATGGGGCTGGAGATACAGAAAGCCAGCATGTGTGTTCTGGGAATTGAACCTAGGTCTTTTGGGAGAGCAGCAAGTACTTTTAGGTGAATAACCAAAAATTTGGTTATTTTGGTTAGGGAACCAAACTTAGGCTCATGCTTATAGCAGGCAACGTACTAACTGAGCCATCTCCTCCCCAGATATCTCTCTCTCTCTCTCTCTCTCTCTCTCTCTCTCCCTTTCTCTCTCTCTCTCTGTATGTGTGTGTGTGTGTGTGTGTGTGTGTGTGTGTGTGTATAGACAAGGTCTCCTTATATAACCTTGCCTGGCTTCCAACTCATTATGTAACTCAGGCTAGCCTTGAACTTGTGATTCCCCTGCCTTAACCTTCCAAGTGGATTACAAATGCAAGCTACTGCCTGACTGAACAAGGACTGTTTTGTCTCGGTTGGGTTCCGCCGTGTAGCCGTGTGATCCTCCTCTCCCATCTCCCAAACACTGAGGTGACAGGCGTGAGCGGCATGCCCGGCTCAGTCCATCCTTCTTGCTATTGATAACGACTACGTCGTTGGTGTGTTCACTGCACTATACTTTATCACTATTTCCGAGTGCACTCCTTCCACTCACAAAGCTGTCTGTGAGAAAGGGTGCCGACTTCTGCCAGCAGCAGCTTCACACATCTCAGGGTTTACCCCAGCTCCAGATTGCTCTTTTCTCCTGTGCTTGATTCAGGCATACACTGTTTTCCTTAGTGCACGATGCAGGAATAGACCCCAAACCATAACATAGACATATACTACGGGCCTGGGTGTGAAGTTGGCCAGACCACCTGGGTTTGGGTAGGTGCAAACTATGAGTGGGATACTTTCCTACCTGTGGTGGTTTCAATGGGTATGGCCCACATACACTCATGTGTTTGGATGCTTGATCCATAGGGAGTGACAATCTTAGGAGGTATAGCCTTGTTGCATGGGTGTGGCCTTGTTGGAGTGGGTGTGCCACTATGAGAGCAGGCTTTGAGTTCTCCTATGTTCAAGCTATGCCCAGTGTGGCACACACTCCCCTTTGCTGCCTGTGGGTCAAGATGGAGAACTCTCAGCTCCTTCTCCAATACTATGTCTGCCTGGATGCTGCCAAGCTTCCCACCATGATGATAATGGACTGAACCTCTAAACTGTAAGCCATCCCCAATTAAATGTTCTTTATAAGAGTTGCCATGGTCATAGTGTCTCTTCATAGAAATAGAAACCCTACCGGAAACACATCCCAAGCTAAAGCTAGCTGTATCATATCAATCTGGAAAATATTTTTTAAAAAAATATATACAGAAAAAATAAAAATGTTAAGAGATATAATTTTGACACGTCAAAATAACTTTAGTACACATTTCTGCACTTTTCTTTGTGGGCGAACTTTTCCTAACTGTTCGAGAGTCCACCGATAAACTGTCAGCCATTATGTATACACACTAGGACATCCACTGCTACCCATCGTATGGACAGACATCCAGCATTCGCGTAAACCTCTCCCTTCACACTGGCGGGTTTGTTTCCCATGTTTTCTCCACCATCATTGATGTCACTGAATATCTCCAGACTGAGGTTATCTCCTGAGATTTTGTTAGGCTTCCTTGGATCAACGTAGATGAGAATGTTTTACGCTTCTGAATATATATAAAAAGAAGATGAAAACCCAAGCAACTGTTTTATCCTGTTCCATCCCTAGGCCTGTGAATTAAGTGGTAAAGGAGAGGTTAGAAAGAGATGGAAGGGTTTCTCTGTGCGTCCAAGCTCTAAGGACCAGGCACCCACTTGGCAGCTTACAACTGTGACTCCAGTAACAGGGGATTTGACGCCTTCTTCTGGGCTTTGAAGGATCTGCATTCACACAGTGCACAGATATCCACGCAGGTAAAACACCCATTCACTAATAAAATAAAATAAAATAAAATAAAATAAAATAAAGAGATTAAAAATAGAAGTATGGGCTGGAGGAATGCTCAACGGTTAAGAGCACTGACTACTCTTCCAGAGGTCCTGAGTTCAATTCCCAGCAACCACATGGTAGCTCACAACCATCTGTAATGGGATCTGATGCCCTCTTCTGGTGTGTCTGAAGACAGTACAGTGTACTCATACACATTAAATAAATAAATAAATAGATAGATAGATAAATAAATAAATAAATAATAAAATGTTCCATTTTTTAAAAAAATAGAAGTAGCTGGTTCATAAAGTGCTTAGAGTCTTAAATAACCTTTATAGTAACTCTGGGGCTCTACATATATCATCTAAATATTTTCCAGATAAATTTTGCCAACTTATAGTCCCATCAAGCAGAGAGAGTAGAATATTATCATTTAAGAACGTTTTAACTTTCTCGTATTTACACCATAGCCAAGTACTTATGAAACAGAGACAGGAAAATCAGGAGTTCAAGTTCAGCTTTAGTCTACATAGCAAAACCATACTTTACAAACAAACACAAACACATTCTTTTTAAAAAGATGTATTTTATTTAATTATGTGTATGTGCATATTTATGTGTGTATATGCTCATATGAGTGCCCATGCCCTTGATTCCCCACCCTTTAAGAGCTCTGGAAACTAAGCCTAGGTCCTCTGCAAGAGCAGTATATGCTTTCAACCCCTGTGCCATCTCTCCAGTTCCCACAAAACCATTCTCTATTCTTTTTTTCCTTCTTCCTTCTCCTTCCTTCCTTCCTTCCTTCCTTCCTTCCTTCCTTCCTTCCTTCCTTCCTTCCTTCCGTTCTTTCTTTTTATTCCCTTCCCTTCCCTTCTCTTTTCTTTTCTTTTCTTTTCTTTTCTTTTCTTTTTTCTTTTCTTTTGAGATAGGGTTTCTCTGTATACTTTGAGCTGTCCTGGAACTGCTCTGTAGACCGGGCTGGCCATGAACTTACAGAGATCCCCCTGCCTCTGCCTCCCAAGTGCACCACCACTTCCCTGCTAACACAAAAGCATTGTTATTTAGCATGCTGAGGTCCTGGGTTCAAGCTCTACCATCAAACGGTGGGGTGGAGGAAGTTTCTTATTGGTTTGATAGCTTATCTGGGGCTGAACACTTTCTGCCCACGGACAAGGTGCAGGGTAGTAGTACCACACTGGGGAGGAGGGGCGCAGAAGGGGGGGTAATCTAATTTTCACTTCTGTTTTCAGTTCCAGAGATGCCAGGAACCCAGGGCCTCGGGCATGCTGGGCAGGCACCCTACCACTGCTCTTTATCTTCCAGCCTTCTTTTTACTTTTCAGTTTGAAACAGGGACTTGCTAAGTTGCCCAAGCTGGCCTAAAACTCATCCTGTAACCCGGGTAACCCTTGGGCTGGAGAGCTTCTCACCTGAACCTCCCAAGGAGATAAGCTTGTCCCAGAAGGCCCAATGTAAAACACTTTAAAATGTTTCTATATTTAATTCCTTTCTAATGAATCATATTTGCATGTTCTTTGCCTATTTTTAATTTGCCTAAATAATTTACTAGTACATTAAATCCCCGGAGGCTTAAACGCTCAGTTGTCCCATTAGAATATTTATAAGGAGAAACAGAGAAGAACCTGGCTATTTTCTTACCAGTGTGAAGAGAAAAAAAATAATTCATTTAATCACCAAATTCCTTCGTAATTTTGAAAAAACAGAAGAGTCGGTTCATTTAACCAGCACAATTTAGATTGTTATCCTAGCTGTCTTCAAAGTACAGTGCTCCGCCGATGTCCCGTGCCAAGTTTTTTCACCAAACAAAGTCTGTAGATATTTAAAATTTTGGCTCTACATTCCAAGGAATCTAATCTTCCCTACAGCTTTGCGTGACACCTAGAAACACCTGAGTCCTAAGTTACAACCTGGGTGTTCCAATTTGATCACTGTTAAATGCACCCAGACCCCATGCTCTGTCACCCTAAACCAATATTTTTAAAGTTTGCTCACATCTCCTAATTTAACTTTCTCTTTTAGCTTCAGCCAATCAAAAGAAAACGCTCAATTGTTCTGGGTCAGCCTTTTTCCTAGTATCATCTTTTATCTGTAATGCTTAAAGCCAAAGCTGCTTTTTTTTTTTTTTTTTTTTTTCTTACAGCGGTCTCATCCATTAATGCCTGGCATAAGGAGTTCTGTAATTCTTTGGGACAGGAGTTTCTGCAAACATGGTTGCGGGGAATTGGCTCTTTAATTGGGTTGTGGCGACAATTATTTTAAAAGCTGGGTTGTGGGAGTTGGGAGGAGCTGCAGTCAGCTGGTCCCAGTGTGGAACCCTCCAGTGCAGCAGCAGGAAGCCCCTCCCACCTTCCCATCCCCCAATCAATCCTTTCTTTGCTTATCTGGAGCTGACTAGGTAGGGCAGGCCCCTCGAGACTATTCAAGTAGTCTGATTTTTTTTTAAAGAGTTGATTCTTTTCGCCAACCACAGTCATTTGAGAAAGCCACCGGGTCCCTCCAGGGAACCTGCAAGCAGTGGCCAGCTCAGGTCCCTTGGCCTCGTTTGGGCAAGGCAGAATGGATAGGCAGGCAGGGGCTGGTCTGCGAAGCCCACCCCGAGTTTGCCCTGCAGAGCTCACGCTGCACAGCGGCCAGCTTACACAGCCAGTGCCAACTCCTGGCCTCAGCTTGGCTCAGAGCCGGGTTAGCTGAGTGCTAGCTGCAGCGGCCTTGCTGGCTGCTCTCGCCCCGGGCCTCAGTGTCTGCACCACTTTTTGCCCAAGTACCACAGTCCTCTGCCTGAACCTCACTCAACACTTCACCTCGGGCCCCATGCCTCTTCATTGGGTTCTCAAAGTCCCCTGCGCTCCCTACCCCTGCGCACTCCCCCGCCCCATGGATGGTGGCTGTCTCCAGAGACAAAGAGCACTGGGTCCTGAGCAGTATTGCAGAGAGGGGGAAGGGAGGAAGGGAGGTGGGAGGGAAAGAGGGAAATAGGTCCATGAGTGATATATTATGTATAAACATATATCATTTGCCCACAGGCCGCAAGCTGGAAAGTGCATGAGATCCCAGTGCACCAGCAGATTTAGTCAGTTTTCTTTTTCTCTCTAGAAGCTCAATCCAGCTTCCCTTTCCCTTAGCTATATCGCAGGCTCTCTTAAAGTTTTCTTTTGAACTAAACTGCCCCATCTGGCCTTGAACTTTTGCTTCAGCGATTACACACCTGTGCATTCAGAATAGATGTCACATTATTCTGGCTGTGTTCTCAAAGTAGCTCGAAAGTCAGCCCCCTCACTCATTTTTAGGACATGAATCCGACTCGTAAGGATGGGATCTTGTGACCTAACCATTTTTCCTCAAGCTCTGTTACAGTTCAGAATTTCCCCGCTCCCTCATGATTCTATTTTTTCTATATGGGCATCTGCATGCCACAGTATGTGCTTTGTAACCCCAGAGGCCAGAAGAGACCTTCAGATCCCCTGGACTACAATGAGCTGCCATGTGGGTGCTGGGTATCAAACCCTGGTCCCTGGAAGAGCCACTAGTGCTCTTGACTGATAGACCATCTCGACAGGCCCATACAGATCATATTTCTACATAAGTAACTGGAGGACACCTCTAGACCCAAGCTGTACCAAGGCAGAATGTCAACCCTGTGGCTGAGACACTGGATGGTCAGGCATCTCCGGCAACACTTTAGAAACCACAGGGACCTGGCGAATAGGCTCCGCCTGCTACTCATGAGCCAGGACGGGGAAAGGTGGACTTTGTGTTGATGGGCAGCCTACCTGGTACCAATCCAAAGAAACAGTGCAGGTACCACAGCTTAAAGTGTGTGTGTGAGTGAGGACGGAGTGGGGCTGGAGAGACAGTCCAGGGGTTAAGAGCATCTACCGCTCTTGCAGACGTGCCAAGGTCGGTTCTTAGAACCACAGCTTACTCTATAGCTTCCCTGTAACTCCAGCTCCAGGAGATCCCAGGCCCTCTCCTGGCCTCTCCTGGCCTCTCCTTTCCTCTCCTGGCACATTGCACTCAAGCAATACACACATACACAAGTATACATACAGTTTTTAAAAGTGGGATAGATTTTTGAAAGTGGCAAAAATTTTTTTGAGTCTGTTGGTTTAGCTCTAGTTAAACACAAAGAAGCTATTTGATAGTAGCCGTAGACTACATTTTTGTTTCCTGCTTTAAAGAGGGAAAGGGACCCGATTTTACCTCTAACGGGCAGTGCCAAGGATAGAAATGTATCTCAGTGGTAGAAACTTGCCCAGCATGAGCGAGGTCCTGGGTTCCATCCCTACCACCACCTAAAGTAATTTCTGAATTCACATACTCTGATTGCTTCCATTAAATATTCAACAGTATAAATTTTTTTTCCTGAAACTTGAGTCAGCTTCTTTGGAACTATGCTGGGCCAAGGAGGGTCCCCTAGAGATACACCTTGACGGTAGGAAGCAAGCAAGCAGAGTCTCTTCTTCACCATGGCCATGGCTAGGAGGTTTTTCAAATGGTGGTGGTATCTGCAATCTGGAATATTCTCCCTTCTTGCCAATGGAGAGCTTTGCTCCTCGGTAAGCAATGAGGATGTTGGAAGAACTATTTAACTTGTAGAGCAATATGAAACTTGCTAGTTTTTCTTCTATTTTCTTTCTCTTTTTTTGTTTTTTGTTTTTGATTTTGTTTTTGTTTTTCGAGACAGGGTTTCTCTGTGTAGCCCTGGCTGTCCTGGAACTCACTCTGTAGACCAGGCTGGCCTTGAACTCAGAAATCCGCCAGCCTCTGCCTCCCAAGTGCTGGGATTAAAGGCGTGTGCCACCACGCCCGGCAAATACTGCTTTTCTTAAGGACAAAAACAAGCAAGAAAACTCTCTTAATGTTTAAATATCAAGCACAGAAAAGCTCTTAGAAGAAAAGCAGGACTTGGCACCCGAGGAGAAAACAGAGACAACCCAACTAGTCGCCTTGGGGTAAAGGAAGAGCTTCTCACTTAAGACAGAAAAGCACTACCTGGAAAGAGCTCTACAGTGAGAAAAAAAAAAAAAGGATGGGGTGAGGCGAAGAGGGATGGAGGTGGGAGAGATGCTTCAGTGTTTAAGAGTATTTATTAGCTCCTTGCCAGGCAGTGGTGACACTTCAATCCTAGCACATAGGAAGCAGAGGCAGGGGAATCTCATGAGTTTGAGGGCAGCCTGGTCTACATAGTGAGTTCCGGGACAGCCAGAGCTACACAGAGAAACTCCATCTCAGAGAGAGAGAGAGAGAGAGAGAGAGAGAGAGAGAGAGAGAGAGAGAGAGAGAGAGAGAGAGAAACTAGCTCCTCTTGCAGTGCCCAGGTTTGGTTTCCAGGATCCACACAGAGTAGCTCACAATCTCCTGTACCTCCAATTCCAGAGAAACCAACACCCTTTTGTGGCCTCTGTGGGCTCTTGTACATACATGATGCACATATACTCATAGAGGCTCACACTCATATATATTTTTAAAATGAACAAAAGAAGACCCGAGAATATATAAGTAACAGAAGACAAGGAAATGATAGTGTCAAAAAGTGTGTGTGTGTGTGTGTGTGTGTGTGTGTGTGTGTGTGTGCAAAAGACAGAGATGGGCATCTCACAGACAAAGAAATGCAATGTAACAAGACATAGGGAAATATTTTCTTGGTCTTGTAAGTAATCAGCGAACCATAGATGGTACACCACTATGAACCCCAAAAGAAAGGTCTAAGGTCATATCTAATAACCCATGTAGAGATGAGAACAGGAAGCAGCTGAAAATGTTATTTTTTACTTATTTACTTTTATTTTTGAGAGTTCGCTGTGTAGCCTAGTCTTCATTAGAATTCCAAATCCTACTGCCTGAGCACCTCAAGTACTGGAATTACAGGCACTCACTTTTGGGACCTTTTAGAAACCACCCAGGAAGGTGCTTTTGTCTTCTCTTGTGGAGTTGAACGTACATATTCTCCATCACACAGGAATTCCAAACCTGGTTATTTCCCCAGTGAGGAAGGCTTGAATGTGTGCACATAAAGATAAGCACAAGAATGTCCAAAGAAAAGGAACAGCCCAGTCCTACTATAGCTGAGGAGTAGCATACTGTAGTAAAAATGGAGAGCAATAGCTATGAACATAGGGTTGAATGAATAAAACAAGTCTAACATGGTGTGCGAACAATAACTCAAAAATTATCAACAAGTAGGTAGGCTGAGAGTATATAGCTCAATGACAGAGCATGTGGTGAGTCTGAGGGACCTGGGTTCCATCCCTGTCACTCCTGACCCACCCCCACCCCACCCCCAAAAAGATGACAGAAATTAACACAAAGCAAGCAAATCCACATTACATTTTATTTAGGGGTTCACACACAATACAATGCAAGTGATTTAAACGTCATCGATGAAATGACAAACCCATATTACACAACAAGAGTTTCTCTGTTGGAGAAGTTAGCAATAGAAACAGAGGGAGGAGGAGACAGGGAGGGGAAGATGGTGGAGATATAGGACAACCCAGGATAGTATATAGCTTTTCTCATGAATTATACAGATAACATTATACTGGGCTATTTTTCAGTGGGAGGCAGTTATTGAGAAAAGGTCTCTCTATGTAGTCCTGGCTGTCCTAGAACTCACTATGTAGACCAAGGTGGTCTCGAACTCACAGAGATCTGCCTGCCTCTACCTCTGAGTGCTGGAACTAAAGGTGTGTGCCACCACTCCATACTAGGATTATATTATACTTTTAAAGTTGAAAAAGGCCAGGGCTGGAAAAATGGCTTAGCAGTTAAGAGCACTGACTGCTCTTCTAGAGGTCCTGAGTTCAAATCCCAGCAACCACATAGTGGCTCACAACCATCCATAATGAGATCTGACACCATCTTTGGGTGTTTCTGAAGACAGCTACAGTGTACTTACATACAATAAATAAATAAATAAATAAATAAATAAATAAATAAATAAATAAATCTTTTTTTAAAAAAAAGAAGAAAAGAAAAGAAAAGGGCCTCTGCAATTGTGTCTCTACATATGTAATGTTTTATGTATTATATATTACACCTGTTAAAAATGTCAATAGCAACAGAAGGAAACCAGAAGCATATCCAAAACCTGTAAGGAGCACACCTTCGATTTGAATTCTGACAATATGACTTAAGACTTAAACCCATAAACCAGCTTGTCTGTGGCATGCTGTTATCTGCTTAAAGGTTTTTTAACTTGAAAAAAAAAAAAAAGATCTTGTGTGGGTAGAGACTGTCTTAGTCTATTTTTGTCTCCATAATAAAATACCTAGGACTGGGAAATGTATAAGGCAAAGAGGTTTACACCGGTTAACAGTTCGGGGGCTGAAACTTAAGAGTGCGGCACTGCTATGTGCCCAGCCTTTAGTTTGGCTTCGGCTTGTGGTGAACACAGAAGGGCAGGAGCCAGACATGGTCCTGTGGTAAACGCTTGCTGTGTAATCACGGCAACATGAGTACTGAAAAGCTGGGTGTGACAGTGCATATCTGTAACCCCAGCACTAGACAGTGGCCCTGGCCTCTATGTGTCCCCCCTACACATGCATATCACACATACACACACACACACGTGTGCACACACACACACACACACACACACACACACACACACACACACGTGTGCGCGCGCACACACACACACACAAAGAGTGAGTACATGCAGAAACCAGAGAAGCTGGAAATGAATTCAGATCTTCCATTTGCCCCCTCCCACCCTGTGGTGGCAGCCATGTCCCCTCCCGCTTCTGTTTTCCGAAATCCCACCCAGGGCCAACCCCTCACATGTTATTCAAAATGAAAGATATATATTTTTATATTATTATAAATATGAATATGTATTTTTATGTCACTGGCAGAATGCCTCATAGAACACTGTAAGGGAGGAAGCATATATTTTGGCTTTCAGCCCATCATGGCAGGGTCCATGGTGGTCGCTGCATCTGGGGAAGTTGGGGAGGATATGGTGCCTGCTTGCTCCATCCCTTACATATCTCCCCTTCCATCCTGGCCACAGTTTCAAGGAAAGAACAGAACTCAGGTTTGCGCTGGCCATTGGCTACTAGCTATACCCCACTGGCTACATCCATAATGATCATAAGACCCTTCATACCCCAGTGTACCAGGAATCTGAGACCGATGGAACCAGGGGCTGGACAATGATCTTCAAAGTGACCTACTTCTGCCATCTAGGCCCCATCTCCTAAAGCCCCACAGCCTCCCTCAGCAGCATCAAAGAGAACGAGGAGGGCACAGCGTGTGCGTCTGTGGGGACAGGTCCATTAGGAAGGGTTCAACCGTGCAGAGGCCTTCACACAATCAGCATTTACATCTGGAGCCTTCGAACCTTTGAGACCCGCCAGATGATAAACTGATGCCTGGAAATCCATTCCCAGAATCCCTCAGACCTGCAACCCCGGCCCTTGGAAGGGTGAGGCAGGAGGATTGCTGGAGTTTGAGGACAGCTTGAGCCCTCAGAAACACATACTTAGAAAGAAGCCTGGTGGCCAGTTTAGGTTTTCTGTCTCCTGTTTCCTGGGCAACCATGCTAATCCTTAGCTTTCCTGCTGTTCTCCACCTGTGTGCAGGTAAAACCAGGCTGAAGAAAGCCTCCCTGTCCCCACCTGGTTTCTCTGGCCGACTTCCAGGTCCCCACCTCTATCGACTGGAGTTCAGGTAGACAAAATAGTAACCACTGTTGGGGTTGCTGTTACAAGGCCCGTTCGCTGGCACCAGGCCAGGCTCTCAGGAAGTGCAGCAGAAAACATTGGGTGAGTGAAATTCCAAAGCAGTGTGAGTCACCAGGAACCCAGGAGGACAGGCCAAGTCCTACCAGGAGTCTGAGGGCAGCTGAATAGGGTTCCAAGGGAGGGAGAGGCTAGGCCAGACACTAGGAAGA
This sequence comes from Mus minutoides, assembly GCA_902729485.2. NCBI lineage: Eukaryota > Metazoa > Chordata > Mammalia > Rodentia > Muridae > Mus > Mus minutoides. The sequence goes on along the minus strand of LR749628.1, from coordinate 756,509 downwards.
CTCACTTGACAAAAGCAGGAACAGGTGCCTTATCCTGAGCCTAGATGTGGGGACAGGGTGGGGTGGGGTGAGGTTGGGTGGTGTGAGGGTGTAAAAGCAGGAAGCCTCCAGGCCATGCTCCTGGTTACCAGAGCACTTATCTGCTTTCTCATAGGCTAGAATTTGGATCCCAGCCTTAAAATCCAATGGGCCTGCTGTTTCTTAACACATCCCCTCCCAACAATCTGGCCCATTCCACCACTGTCTACCAACAAGAAATAGTGACAGGCCAGCTGGACCCCTAAGGAGACACAGCAGGTAAGTGTATGCCCCTTGGCACTGTACTGGAGAAAGGGAAAGGGCTCTCTCAGCTGGGCTCCTCTGCTCTTAGTGTTGGGTATCTTATGAAAGGNTGCTGTTTCTTAACACATCCCCTCCCAACAATCTGGCCCATTCCACCACTGTCTACCAACAAGAAATAGTGACAGGCCAGCTGGACCCCTAAGGAGACACAGCAGGTAAGTGTATGCCCCTTGGCACTGTACTGGAGAAAGGGAAAGGGCTCTCTCAGCTGGGCTCCTCTGCTCTTAGTGTTGGGTATCTTATGAAAGGTGACATATGAGGACAAAGTGTGAGTGGCTGAGGAGCCTGGTGCCGGATCTGTCAGCCTGTAGCATCCTTTCGACTGTGGTCCAGCAGCTACCTGTGGGCTGCCAGATTAGAATAGGATACAAAGGACATTTGCTTGCTGTAGATGTCGCCAGCTGAAGTATGGCTAGTATCCAATGGGCAGCACAAACCTGGGTTCCATTCTTTCCTTGTGACTCTAGCCAGGATCAAAGGGAAGGTATATAAAGGATGGGACAAGCAGATACTGTGACCTCTCCAACTTACCCAGCCCCTTCTTATTCATCAAAGGGGCCACAGGTTGGGATGGGCCACTGTCTTAGTTAGGGTTTTACTGCTGTGAACAGACACCATGACCAAGGCAAGTCTTATAAAAAACAACATTTAATTGGGGCTGGCTTACAGGTTCAGAGGTTCAGTCCATTATCATCAAAGTGGGAGCATGGCAGTATCCAGGCAGGCATGGCACAGGCAGAGCTGAGAGTTCTACATCTTCATCCAAGGGCTGCTAGTAGAAGACTGACTTCCAGGCAACTAAGGTGAGGATCTTATGCCCACACCCACAGTGACACACCTACTCCAACCAGGTCACACCTATTCCAGGGTCACACCTCCAAATGGGGCCACTCCCTGGTCCAAGATATACACACCATCACAGCCACATAAACAGCTTGTGATGTTTGGGGCCATCTTGGTCTTCAAGGGTCACCTGATCTCCTCCTGCCTCTCCTATTCCTTAGGGCCCCTGCCTGAGCCTCACATGCTCCATTGTTTCCAGACGTTGGGATAGATTTGCATCTTCTGACTCTTCCCAAGCCCTGGATGGCCTTCCACACTTTGGGAACTCTCAATCCTTTAGGCAATAGAATCGGTGGGACCCCAGAAGAAATAGATCAATAGCCCAGATTCAAATTCTCCCCCCTTTCCTGCCCTGAACCCTTACAATTTGTTTCTCTTCCCTTTCCCAGCTGACCAAGAGCTTGCAGGCTTTCAGCAAACACCCCCACTACTGCCCGGAGACCTGAAGTAGTAGCTGAGTGAGAGGTTCTTTTGTTCTCTAGAAGGGATAGCACAGAGATCAGGCCTGAGCCTGAGGCTCCTTGGGGCTTGTAAGTGTCTCCGCTGGACAGCCATAGTGAGATACCCTGGACATGGGCTAAGGCAGAGTGGGCCACAGGCTTAGTTCAAATATCTAGATGGCTAGGAAGGGTTTTCTAAAGTGCCCATTTAAGGATCTCATTGGCCTTGCTTATATTCATTTTGGTCTCAGGCACTAAGTTCAGGAATGAGTCTATCTTGTCATCCTCGCCCTAACCCCAGGCCACACTTTCTCCTCTGGAATGTTAAGATCAACAGCTGGTCCTCACTGGCCAAGTGTACACATGAGTTAAGGGCTGCAGGCTAGAGAGTCAACAGCTTCCTCATACTATGGACTCTGTGAGGGGGGAATGGCTCCCGTCCCACCCAGAGTGGCCTGAAAGAGGTCCCCAGGCTACAGAGCCTGAAGAGGCTATGCAGCCTGCTCAGGCATTGAAACCACACTAACCCTTGATGGTGGCCTACAAAGCTACATAAGATCACACTCCAGAATTTCAAAATACAGGGAGAAAGGGCTGGGAGGGGGGGAGGCATGGAGATGTGTTTGATGGTGGGAGACATCAGCCATTCACCTAGTCCTATACAAGAAACTGAAGGCCAGAAAAACCTGTAAGAAGTTAGAACCAAGGCTGGAAGGGAGCCAGGGTTGGGTTGTCCCATCTGGAGGTTCATGTCATGAACACTGCCTCACATGTGGCGAGCCCCAGACAATCAAAGCTGGAATGTCCTTCTATGGAGCCGTCTAGCGGTGGCCCACGAGTCTATTCCTCTACATGGGCACCTGCCCCAGGACATTCGCATTTCATCTAGCTCCTCAGCCTAGTTGGGATCTTTATGCTGACTACCTGCTCTGTGACCCTAAAAGAACCTATCTCCTCTGGATGCTTCAATTTCCATTTCCTCCTTTGCCAAGGGGTAGGAGGAGAAAAAAGATGATGATGATGATGATGATGATGATGATGATGATGACGATGACGATGGCCGTGGCGGTGGTGATAACTCTTACCGGATTTCAAAATTTTAAACAAGATAGTTCATAGAACACAAAACTGGGCATGTATACTATAAAACAGAATAAGTAGCCATTGTTCTCCTAAACCTAAGTCCCTTGATGACCTGGATTGCTGGCATCCTTGCCACTTCATAATCTCTATGACCTCTAGCCCAGCACCGGGCACCAGAAGGAGCTTAGCATGTATTTGGTGAATGAGAGAAAGAGGCTAATGACAGGGATAAGTGGTCAAACAAGCCTTATTATTTGCAGAGAACGCAAAGTCTCAGGCAGCATGCCATGGGTCGCAGAGGCTGTTCACCATCTTGATCTAGCAGGATTGTTTGCGCCCCTACACCAACTCTGCCTGAAACATGGCTGTTTTAACTGGGAGGCAGCCTGGGTCCAGAACCCATGACTTCATATCTCAGCTCACCCGCTTCTCTGCTCCTCAGGTCTGCATCTGAGTGACCCAAGCTGGGACTTGGGAGTCTCCCTGCAGGGAGAAAAAGTACGGCAGGGCTACCTCCATTCCAAGCTCCTCTCAGGGCTGCCTTGACTTCTGACCTTCTACCTGGAGCTCAGGCTCCTAGAGATCTCCCCACTGGCACTTCCGGTAGCAGGAGGAAGAGGTCAAGTCTGTGACCCACAGCGAAAATTTCAGAACATGTAATAATCCCCAGACAACCAAAGTTGGGACACATGCTTCTAGTGGATGGCCTGGCATCTGCCCACAGTCCTATGCCCAGGCAGAGAGGGCATTGTGTCCTGTCTGTCCCATGGAAAGTCTTCAACTCTGAGCACCAACTCTTTCTCCTTTCTCATGCGCGCGCGCATGTTGGGTCCCTGGACTCCTGAGTCAGCCCTCTTGTGGCTTGGCTCCTTGCCTTTGCCTTCCCTCACTCACACAATGCTCCCTGGTATGAGGGGGCTTAAGCCAGTCATGACCACACCCTGCAGGATAAACTTGGTCTGTGACAATCAGAGTGGCCTGTCAGCACTCTCCACACAGCGCCCCCCCTCCCGTTCCTAGCCATTTGAAAACCAGCCCTGGGAAGAGTTGGGTCCTGAGGAGGTCAGAGAGGCTACAGCTGCCAGATTGGGGAGGAGAGGGGGTGTTTCTCATCACTGTAGCTCTCTGAAGGAACTTGGGGTCAGTAGTCCCTACCCCTCGAGCATCACTCAGGGTTGAGCAATGTCCCTTAGGGTCCCTGGTGTCTTGGCTAGTCACCTTGTAAGTTATATAAAGTGAACCACGTGCATTTATTATGGAATCTTACAGAAGGCAGGAAAGGGAGGAGGGCAAAGGAAGTTAAACAAGAAGAGAAGAGAGAGCGAAGCCTGGAAGGGTGGGTGGAGTGGGTCTGAATGAATCCCAGTCTTTGGGGAAAAAGGGACCCCCTCAGAGCTTAAGGTGCTTTTATTCTCCTGTCAAAGATCAGGGCCAGAGACTCCACAAGAGTCCCCCATGTCAACCACCCCATCTTTTTTCCTCCAGGGACAGGAGCCCAGTCACTAATTCAGTGTCCAGGGTATTTACACCACTCCCCTTCCTGCATCCTTAGAGAATGAGGGACCAAGAAGGCTTCTAGTATTGGGCAAAGGCACAAGAAGGTTCTGTGGGCTTCAGCCTGGAGCTCTCCAGGGAGACTCAGGTGAAGACTGTGTGTCCTCCTGGGTGGCCCCAAGCAATGACACCGCCAGTGTTGAAAGCAGCTGCAGCCTTAAAGTCAAGATGCTTAATGTCCTCCAGCAATACCCAGGGACTCAATTTCCAGGCTCAGTTGACCTTAGCATGAAGAAGGAGCCTCCCAATGATTGACTTCCCAAACTCTGTCCTCTAGCTTCACTGAAACCAACCTGGCTGCAGTGTGGTCTGTATTAAGCTGCCCTGTGCCTTTACAAGCAGAAAGCAAGAATAGATGCTCATAGTGGACATAGCTGAAGGTCCAGGCAAATGCTCCTGCCTCTGACACCGAGGTTTACATCTCCCAGCCCCTCCTTCTGCTTTCTGACAGCTCCGGGGGAAGGAGCAGGTCAGAGGGAAGAGATCCAGGCTCTGTTTGCACATCTCCTTCACCCGCCTCCCAGACACCCATGGGGAACAGTTGGGGCTTTTAATAATCTTTTTGTAATCTTTTATTTGTTAACAGTTGAGGCTATTTTTTCCCCATGCTGCAAGAGATGCCAGTGGCTCATTAAAAAAAAGTTGTGAAAAACACAAATCTATTTTGGGGTGATCAGCCTCCTTGAAGCCTCACACCCCCAGCTCTATGGAGCTCTGAGGATGGCACCTGCCCTTGCTGGGAAGGTCTGAAGCTTGTGGGAAGCCAAGGGTTTGGGGGGTCTAGCAGCACTGGCTATGGGGGGACAATTTTTTCTTCTCTTCAACCTTCTTGGACAGAAGCAGAGCCACCTAGTTTCATTCTGGTGGAGCCCTGCCTGCCTCATGGTGGCTTCAGAACTCTGTCCTGAGAAAGCCACCTCCCAAGAGGCTTGGGTTGGAGCCATGTTGCTGCTGGGTATCTTGCTTTGGCATGCTAAAGGGCCTGGAATTTGTGGCGGTTCTTAACAGCTCTTGAAAGATATAAACCATCAAGAGCTCAAATTTCTCTGCTGAATGAAGAGTCATTCCAGAGCAATGGGAGGTATTTAATGAGGTCCTGAACCAGCTGTGGGTAGGAGACCTGGAGGGAGTAGGTGAAGCCTGTGCACGGCGTCTGCCCACCCGGTTGCAGCAGATTGCTAATGGAGTCCGCTTGTCATGGTGTGCTTGCAGGCCTGCTGCAAGGACCTGGAGCCAGCCTTGCATCAAGAACTCTCGCTCATGTTCCCTGTTCTCTCTCCCCTGACCTCCCTGTTCATTTCACCAGGTGATCCCTAGGGCCAAGGTGGACATGAGATTCTATTAATCTAGAGAGTTGGACTCTCAAAATTTTACGCTAGCTTCACTCAGTGGCCCTGTGTGGTCTGCTATGCACAGGGGGATCAGAGGGCTGGAATACAGACAGAAGCTAGGATCTTGTTGTTACCCAGAGACATGAAGTTTCAGTGCTGGAAGGGACAGAGAGGTCAGGTAGGGAGAGTGAGGTCAGGTGGCCATCCCCTGTCTTCACACAGTGTGGCTTGTACTGTTGTGCCCAGTGGCAGACAGGAGAGATTACTTGAGATAAGGACAGGATGGCTGGCTGTAGGTAAAATTGCAGAATCAGATTCTCCTTTCTTCCCACTGTGTGCTAATCTCAGTTTCATCCTTTCCAAAGACTTCCGTGTCTATTCCCAGCCCTGGTGGCACTCAACTCGCACTAGCCTGGCCTGATCGCATCTAGCCTTTCATGCTTAGCACCCGAACTGAATATCAGTTAACCTTGGTGGTCATGTGGACTGACCCTTGTCTCTGAGAAAGCAAAGCCAGAAAATATAGTTTTGTCCAATATCACACGGTTCTTTGACTGACAGCTGGCAGCTCTTTCTTTGCCAAACCACTCAGCCAGCTCAGAGTGGCCTGGCCAGACCCCCTCATAGCTGAGCCCTATGGCTCCCAGGCTAGAGTATCAGACCTCTGAGCTGGGGTAGCAGCGGCCATGTCCTTGCCCTGGGTAGAGCATTCCATTTGAGCCAACCGACTTTTGCATGACCCACACAGTCTGTCTGTCCCTTTACCAGTTTGTTTCCTCCCATCTAGCTTCCTTCCCTTTTGCTGCTTCCACCAGGATCCTGGAGGGAACACAGCATCATGGGAAGACAAAGAAAAGGCTGGTATAACCCAGGGGAGACCTCTCAGAACAACACGTGAGTGGCTGCTTTGTGGTGTCGTCTTCTGCCCCACCCTACTACCTCTCTCCAAACTTTCATTTGTCCATCAAACATTTATTGAACATCTACTGTGTGTTTGCTGAAGCACTAGACTAGCATGACAAATGGATAAATGCCCCTTTGGGTATGCATGTCCCTTCCAAAGGAGTTCTCAGTCCAGGTAAGGAGAGGAACAGAGCCCTGGTACTAGCTAGCAGTGTGTCCTGAGTTAGTAGTGAAGCACAGGAGAAGATGGAGGAACTCAAGGTTGACAGCAGGTGTTGGCAGAAGACTCTCTCAAGGACGTGACACCCATGCTGTTTTTTTTTTTTTTTTTTTTTTTTTTTTTTAAGATGTATTTTATTTATTACATGTAAGTACACTGTAGTTATCTTCAGACACTCCAGAAGAGGGCGCCAGATCTCGTTACGGATGGTTGTGAGCCACCATGTGGATGCTGGGATTTGAACTTATCACCTTCGGAAGAGCAGTCGGGTGCTCTTACCCGCTGAGCCATCTCACCAGCCCCCCACCCATGCTGTTTTAAAGAATGATTAAGTATTTCCTAGTATGGTGGTGGGGATGGGGAGCATCTTTGTGTCCCAGGGAGCTGCTCCTGCAAAAGCCACACCTCCTCACGGGGACCTGGTGGAGCTCTTATTCTGGTCAGAGAGCCAAGAAGAACCTGGGCTCCTGGCTCCCTCTTCTTAGGCTCTGTATCTCAAAATATCTCAGGCTTTGCTCAAACTTTACTTCTGATCTTTTGTTTCAGGTTCCGAGCAGGGGTGCCACCTGCTCCAGCAGGCACACTGCTCATATCACAAGATAGAGAGGGGGTGACTCCAAGAGGAGATGGACACTGTGAACATGTACTTAGCAATCTAGAAGGCTGAGCTGCTGGTCAAGCATACAGAACAAACAGGCTGGAGGAGGGATGGGCAGAAGGGGTCTGTACAAGTGGAACTGTCCTTGGAAGAGGTGGTGAGAGCCATAGAAAGGGAGCTAGCCCGGGTCTTGAGGTGTACACCCACCTTCTTGAGAACCACGGTGGAGGCTTATCTCTCCAGCCAAACCTCTGCCTTGTAAGTAGGCATCTCTCCACAGGAAGACGGCAGCCTTGCCAGCCTTGCGATGGCCTGGCTTGGCTGTAGGGAGGGAGGGGGGAAGTGACATCAGAAGACAGGTTCAAGGGTACTTTAGGTCACGGACAGCTGGGGGTCTCGGGTAGAAAATGCTGGAATGAAATCTATCTTTGTGTTGCAGAAAATCCCTGAGACTGAAAGGTACAAGGGAGGGAGGCTACCGCAAGGCAATGCCTAGGCGGCCTGGAAGGACGGTGCCGAGGGCCAGCTAACGAAGAAGTGATGGAACAGGTAGCGGGTGACTCCAAGCTACAGGAAATGGACTGAACAGGATAGAAGGAAGAAGGGGGAAAAAGGGGGGTGGGGTGGGGTGGGCAGGAACTCCAGGCCTGAGAGGAAACCTGACTCAAGGAGAAGCAGCCTCCTGAGGTAGGCTGGTCAGCTCAGGTGATGAGAGGCTGCCATTCTATAATGGCAGTTGCTGGCTGCCAGTTGTTGTTGGAGGAATCCCAGCCTCAGCGATCTGCCACTGAAAGACTGGGCAGGTAAAGTCAGGCAGTGGTGCTGCAGTTCTTGAATCCTAGTACTCTGGAGGCAGGGGCGTGGGGTTCTCTGAGTCCAAATGAGGCCAGCCTGGTCTACAGAGTGACTTCCAGGACAGCTAGGGCTACACAGGGGAATTCTGCCTCTACAAATCACAAAAAAGAAAGAGAAGGACAAAAAAGGAAAAGAAAGGTTGGACAGAGAGATAAGGCAAGTGTGGTCCCAGAGCTGGATGCGGAGCCTGGGAAGAAGGGGGAGACAGAGCTTAGAGGAAAAGTGCCATGTCCAAACAGGACATGGGCGTGCTGGAGAGGTGAGGTGACCGGAAGACTTCTGACTTAGTCAGGGCTACTATTGCTATCTGTGATGAAACACCATGAGCAAAAAATCAAGTTGGAGATGAAAGGGTTTATTTGACTTCCACTTCCACTTCACTGTTTGTCATTGAAGGAAGTCAAGACAGGAACCCAAACAGGGCAGGAACCTGGAGGCAGGGACTGATGTAGACACTGTGGATGGAGTGCTGCTTACTGGCTTGCTTCCCCTGCCTTGCTCAGCTTGCTTTCTTACAGAACACAGGATAGACTGGGCCCTCCCTAAACAATCACTAATAAAGAAAATGTAGGCTTACCTACAGCTCCGTTTGATGGAGCCATTTCCTCAATTGTGGGTCCCATCTCTCAGATGACTTTAGCTTGTGTTAAGTTGACATAAAACTATCCAGCACAACTTCTGTCTGAAGGACAGCTGCAAGTAGAGACTGGGGACTGTGTACCCAGGTAGGGGTGGTGATTCAGGACACCTCTCCAGCTAGCCACTGGCCCAGCTCTGGTCACTCTACTGACTATGAGCAGGTTTAAAACTTTGACATTTGCATTGGTCCAAGGCTGGGCCCCAAACCTGCATCTTGGACCCTCCCATGACCCAGCGGGGCAGCTTTCTCTCCCAAGGAGAAGAGGCATTGGGTAGAGAGTCACAGGCTCAGTGGCACACACCTCTAGCTACCCTCTAGCAAAGGAGAGGCCTGTTTGCCTGCTCAGCACTGTACAAGTGACATACTTCAGGACACATGAAAGGCAGAGCTGGGTAGAGAGACTAGGGTATGGGAGGGGAGGGGCCCTTGCCTGCTGTAGGAACCTGGAGAGGTTTCATACTGCATTTTCTTTTGTCCAATCACTCTTAGGAGCATAAGCAATGACATGAAACTCTTCTGTGCTGTCCTGGAACTCAGGCTGTAGACCAGGACGGCCTCGAACTCAGAAGGCACACTGCTCATATCACAAGTTCTGGTTGGGGGATCTGCCTGTCTGGCTGTCTCTGCCTCCCATGTGCTGGGATTAAAGGTGTGAGCTAACAATGCCCGGCGTCTACCTTCTTTCTTAAGCATGCCTCTGAACTATTATTTGTTTTACGAAGGCAGAGTCTGAACAGGAAGTGTGAGGAAGCACTTCCGGTCACTGTCAACTTTCTCTTCCCGCCCTGGGTAGGTGTTGGAGGCCGGGGACAGAAATGTATCTGCCTACTGCACAAGATTAAACGAACCTGAATGCACACTTACTACAGGCGCCCTGGTGAGCAACTTTCAGTTCTAGGCACTCACAGACAAGGCACAGTTCAGACAATACAAACTGAGGATTTATTTACTTATGGCAGGGTCTCCCTACATCACCCATATTGACCTCAAATTTTCCATCCTCCTGCCTCAATCCTCTAGTGCTGGGGTTAGAGGTGTGTATTTTGGCCAAAATTCAGTTTTTATTTGACTTTGGAGAGAGGTAGTAAACTTCTCTTTTATATCATATTTTGCACAAACCAACATTAAAACAGATCTGCATTGTCAAAAAGGACGTTGTGTGATAGGGAAGGTTGTTGTGTGAAGTTTGCCAGTCTGCTTTAAAAAACTGTCCAGAGAGAATTGGCAAGATGTGTAATTCCTAGCAGTCCAGACCAATCTATCGAACCCAGCCTTGACCGAGGACCGCAGACGCTTCCTTCCGATGAACAGAATGGATAGCATTAGACTCAAGCCATTTTTTAATTTTAGGGTTTAGAGATAAGGTTTTGCTTTGTAGCCCAGGTTAGTCTTGCACTCATGACAGTTCTTCTGTCTCACCCACCCAAGTGCTGGGGATGACAGTCACTATATCTAGAGCACCCAGAGAGGACTTAGGTAGGGATTCTCTGGCTAATATTTCCTTGTCATTCTTTGCAAAGTTATGAAGATTCTACTGAACTCTCTTTGACAACAGGTTGGGATGGGAACCTCTGAGGAAGGTCTAGATGGTCCGAAAGTACAGGTATCCATACAGAAAACTCACTAAGCGCTCCAGAAGTAGGAGCTGCAGGGATAATGCAAGAAGAAAGGTCCCCTAGAGCAGTTGGGGGGCGGAGGGGGGGGTAGAGGCTTGGCTGAATTAGGGAGAAACAGGAAAATCTTCCCGTGGCCCTCTGACTTGCATTCCCAGGACGCACCGCCGGATGAGTTTCTTCCTAGCCTCCTGGGGAAAACCATCCCGAGAGTCCTGCAAGGTTTTGAGGCTGGCGAGGTCAGCTGCTGGCCATTCGTGGCTCCCAGGGGAAAAGGGAGGAGGTGCAAAACCAGGAGAGGAGAAGGAGGCGTGCCCGGGATCGGGGGCGTGTCTCGGGCGTGGCCTCTGGGTGTCCAATCCCCATCGCTCCCCTCTCCACCAACCGCACGCCGCTGTGGGCAGTCCTTGTCACAGCAACCGTTCCTGGGCGCAGTTTTTTTTTTTTTTCCTTTTCCTTTTTTTTTTTTTTTTTTTAAATCCCTCTCCCTCCCAACCCCACCCCCCCAACTTTGCTTTTTTTGTGAATGAAAAAAGGAGGTCGTGAGCGGTCCCGGGGACTGCGGCGCTCGGCGTCTTAAGGCTGCGCGCGTGCGGCGGCCTCACCCGGAGCCTCGCTCTCTAGCGCGCCGCCCGCAACCTCCGCAGCACAGCCGGGCGGCGGCGCGGCCCAGCGGCCGGAGGTCGGAGCGGCGGCGCGCAGCCCGGCTCCGCGAGCCTCCATGACATTGGGCGCCCGGGGCGCGCGGAGATGCTGATCCGGAAGAGGCAGTGGCTGCAGTGCAGCGCCCCAGGCTGCTCACGTGCCGCGGTCCGACCAGGGCTCCTGTGCCAGAGTTTCTTCTGATCGTACCTGAACCGGGACCCCAGGAGTCTGGGTCTCCAGCACAGAGCAGCAGCGTCGGCGGCGCCCCAACTTGCACGCGCAGAGTGACCCCAGACATCTCACTAAAATGAGCGTGCTTAGCAGGAAGAGATGTGTTCCCTACACTAGAAATTACCCCGTCACATGTAGTGGTGTAAGTACACGATTGATTTCTATTATGGCCGGGTTGCAAGCAGCTTCTGCAAACGTGCCGCCTCGCCTTGGCTCATCCTTCAGCGCCCTCCCCTCTCCCCACTGCGTCCCTCCTGCCTTCCCCTGAGCTCCACTCTTCCCTTGGGCACTTGCTGAGGCTGCACAGTTCAGAGGGAAGAGAAACTAACCTTTCTTGGGTGTTTTTAGGGAGAACTACATGTTTTGCATCGGTGTGCCGTGCCCCTCCCCCTTCCCTATTTATTTCATTAAAAAAAATGTGTGTGCAGAGCGGCATGTCAGGAGGGAAATAAGAGGTTCAGAGTGTTAGAGGTGTACCTTTTTTCTTCTTTCTTTCTTTCTTTCTTTCTTTCTTTCTTTCTTTCTTTCTTTCTTAAAAAAAAAAACAATACAATTGCGGTGTTTGCTGTCGGCTGTGGAGCTAGCTGATTCTTTGAAGTCAACTCCACTGTGGTCTGTACAGCTGAGTTTTGGCAAACTACTGGTGGAAACGTTGAGCTTTCTTTGTTAATGTTCGGGTATCCTAGGGTTGAAAAGGTTTATCCTGTATTTAGGCTTCTGTTTCTGTCAATGTGATCATTTAAGATCCCTTTGGGCCCTGCTTTACGTTTTCTGCGTGGGGAGGGAGGATCCACCCCTCCACCTTCGCCCATATTACAATGTCAGCGTCCACAGTGGGAGCTCCTTTAACTCCAAACCGACCTTTCCTTTGCTCCTCTCCTCCCGAGTCTTCCTTTCTATCCACCTTCCTTGATTTTTACTTTCATTTTCTCGATTTTCCTCCCTTTCGCGTTTTTTTTTTTTGTTGTTGTTGTTGTAAGATGCAGGATGTGGGATATTGGTTGCTAGGAGACAAGCCAGGCTCCCAGGGAGATTGTCGTTTCCTTGACAACCAGACTAGGGCAGCCACAGATGAACAAGCCTCCTATCAGCTGTGGGAGGGAAAGGGGGGCTTTTGAGCTCTGCAAACAGTGTGTGTAGGGGTGCGGGGGTGGGAATGGGAGCCCTTGAGGTTTGTGGGTAATCTGAGCACACCTTCGGATCTGTCCTGGACAGAGCACAAAGAACTGGGGAAGCTGATGTGCAGGACAGTTTGTGAAGGGGGTGGTGATTTGGAGACAACAGTTGGGGAGGAAATCTCAGTGGCTTCAGGATTGTCAAGGGGGTGGATGGAGTGAATTGGAGGTTGTGATACCCAGGACGAGGGTGGAGGATGGTCAGGAGACTCTGGAGGAATGGAGCTGGGACAACTGTGAGGAACAGTGTCCAGTCACTGAAGAAGGGTGTACCAGAGGGAAAGGGACAGTGGGGAAGTTCACCGCATGGTTTGTATTGTCATGCATCAGCAGCGATCCAGAAAAGTAGTAATATTCTAGAATAGAAGTTACATTAATATTGCCATGGTGTCTTCTGGACAGGATCCTCACTTAAGACAGGCCTGATTAGACAAAAAAAAAGTTCTCCTGGCTTAATTGGGCCAGCCTGTATCTTAAAGGGAGATATAATTACACATATGGATATGCAATCTAGCATTATATAATACTATATTACATAAGACGACAAATACCTCCTTCCACCCAGGCTCCCTTGGCGTGAATTTACCAAAATTCACGTGTTCAGAAACTTTCTGCCAACACACTTATACCCATTTTCTGGAGGCAGAGACTGAGTCCACAGTAAGTGCAGTGGTTTGCCTCTTTCTAGATAGGACAATGAAGCTTGCAGTTGCTAATGTAGGGATGACAGTAAGCAAAAGGAAACACCAGTTGGTAGATGTGTTAGGGAAGTCTGAAGGGGCAGTCGGAGGGGGCATGGGCTTCAGTGTGCAGATTAGATAGAAATGTAAGCAGTCTGTGTCCTAAACTCATGGCCCACAGTTACCACTCTCCTACTTGTTTGCACACTGTCCCCTACTGAAAACTCTAGAAATGAAATCATAGGTGTGTGTGTCTGTGACTGTGTCTGTGTGTGTGTGTGTGTGTGTGTGTGTGTGTGTGTGTCTGCCTGTCTGTGTCAGGTCATAAAGCAGCTGTACTTGGACATGGCCCCTGGATTTAAGAACCCAGGCCCCTCCCATTCACTTCCAGACCTACATGCTAGTGACTCCAAACTATAGAAGTACTGTTGGCCTGTGGGTTTCTGTCTTCATAGGTGAGATTCTGTTTTATCTCTTTTGTGTGTGTGTGTGTTATTTGGCCCCTTAAAGCAGAAACCACACTCACGTGGCTCTTTCTGGTACCCACACATCCCTCAGAGGTTGAGACTAGGAGCTGTTCGGGATAGAGAAGAGGAAGCAGAAAGCTGATGGCTGTAATAGTAGCCTGGTGAACAGGACCAGGAGGGCGTCGTAATGATGGCGGTGGTTGTCATGTAGACTGGGCCCGAGCTTAGTGGAGACCGTTGTTAGTGGAGGGATCCAGATCCTGGAAGGCTCCTAGGAGGAGGGTAAACCTGACTCACTGAAAAGTCCTTGCTGCACCTTTTGCTTAGGCTGCTGAGCTGCATCCCCTTGCGCAAATTCCCAGTTGCCATGGTACTTGAGCATTTCACTTCTGCATTCCTGCATGTTAGCATCTAGTTACAGCATGCCAGGGACAGAGCTCCTCTGCTGCTGCTGCTGGTGGTGGTGGTGGCTTGGCGCTAGTCTTGATGGCTCAGCAGTAAAGCGCCTGGGCAGCCTCCAGGACGACTCTGCGCTCAGCCTTCCTGGACCTGGGAAGGCTTAATTCAGAGATGACTCGACTCTGCGCTCAGCCTTCCTGGACCTGGGAAGGCTTAATTCAGAGATGACTCGCTGCACGTAGGGAGTGAGCAGGGGTGCACTGATAACCCTAAATGCACCTGCCCTGCCCCTGCTCCCTCCTCCCCATCCTGCTCACTGTAGGAGGGTAGACGCCAGTAGAGAGAGTATCCTCAAAGTCTCCTCAAACCTGAGCCTCAGCTTTTTTTTCTTTCTTTCTTTTCTTTCATCCTTTCTTTCATTTTTTTTATACAGGGTTTCTCTGTATAGCCCTGGCTGTCCTGGATCTCACTTTGTAGACCAGGCTGGCCTCGAACTCAGAAATCTGCCTGCCTCTGCCTCCTGAGTGCTGGGATTAAAGGCGTGCGCCACCACCACCTGGCTTGAGCCTCAGCTTTTTAACCACTGACATGGCATGTTAGCTACAAAAGGGCCTCTGACTCCTCATCTGACCAATTACCCTCCGACATGGGCAAACTACCTCTCTGCCTATTACCAAAAAAGGAAACTGAGGCAGAAATTTAAGCTAAGATTGACCCTCAACTTCCTCTTGCACGTACACAATTTGTCTGGCTTCTCCTCAGAGTGCCGGAGGAATGAGGGTCTTCCAGTCTAAGCTTCTTCTAACCTCTGTAGGAGGTTTGAAGGAGGTAGATCTTACTCTTGGGAGCCGGATGTGGGATGCAGTAGGTAGCCCAGATTGGGCATGGGAAGGCCCATGTACCATAGAGTGTATTGTTCTGGGCTATGACTCCCTCCGTCTCTGTCTCAAAGTAGGCCTTCGGCTGAGCAGACACGTGGGCAACGTGACCGAACCAGAGTAGGAAAGAGGAGGCTTGTAGATTCAGCAGGTACAAAGAAGTCTTCCTACTCAAAGAGGCTGTCAGAAAAACCTCTCCTAGCCAATAAGAGGGCAGGGTAGGAGGATGGAAGTGAACAGGCTGGGTCTTGGAAATTTACCATCTGAGAGGGCCAGGGGAAAACAGGGAAAGCTGGGGAGAGAGCTGCTGCCCCAGCCCTGACACGTCCATTAAATTTTAAAGTGACTCTGCCCTGGAGCATGCTGGGAAGGGGTGGGACCTGGCCCTAAGTCTGCTTCTCTCAGCTGTTTTCTTCTGCTGCTGCTACAGCCCCAGGGAAGAGGAGGCCAACAGGATGAGTGAGCTACCAAGCCAATTCCCTCTCTCTGGGGGAGTGGGGCCAGGTCCAAAGCAGGTCCTGCCCTGGAATCTCTCACAGACTGCCTCCGTTCAGGAGCCCAGCTGCAGGATGGTGGGAGACCAGAGGGAGAGGAGCGATCCATCTGGTGGTATCGTGTCACCCAGCCTGCACGAGCTCCTGTTCCCTAGGGCCCCTGTAAAGTTGCCCACTCCTCTCTCTCTATGTCAGTGACAATGCTTGACAGAGAGACAGAGCCAGCCGAGGAGGGCTGCTTACACTGACCCTGGTCCTCAGGGGTAGAACATGCCGAACTGTCCTGATACCTTCTTTCTTGCCATTCATTTCAGGTCCCAATTAATGGATTCTGACATGGATTATGAAAGGCCAAACGTAGAGACCATCAAGTGCGTGGTGGTGGGGGACAACGCCGTGGGCAAGACTAGGCTCATCTGTGCCCGGGCCTGCAATGCCACCCTCACCCAGTACCAGTTGCTTGCCACCCATGTGCCCACAGTGTGGGCCATTGACCAGTATCGTGTGTGCCAGGAGGTAAGACTACAAGGCCCCTTGGTTGGGGGCCCGTGCTGTGTGTGTGTGTGTGTGTGTGTGTGTGTGTGTGTGTGTTGAACTAGCTTGGTGTCTCTGGAGCTCCTGAGAGCCCCTAGGGGTGGGGCAGAGGTGGATGAAGCAGAAGGAGCCTCTGGAGAGAGGTCTGAAGGAAGGTCACTCCCACGGAGGTACCTTTGACCATTTGTGTTTGCAGTGATATTCAGGTTACTGTTTCTATTGCTGTGATGAAACACCATGACCAAAAGCAAGTTGGAGAGGTAAGGGTTTGTTTGGCTTACACTTCCACACCATAGTCCATCGCTGAAGGGAGTCAGGACAGGAGCTCAAGCAGGGCTGGAGCTGATGCAGAGGCCACGGAGGAATGCTGCTTACTGCCTTGTTCCTCATGGCTTGCTCAGCCTGCTGTCTTATAGAACCCACAACCACCAGCCCAGGGATGGTCCTACACACCATAGGTTCTCCAGTCAATCACTTAATTAGTGAATTAAGAAGATAACCTGCAGCCGGATCTTATGGAGATATATTCTCAAGTTAGCTTCTCTCCTTTTAGATAACTCTAGCTTGTGTCAAGTTGAAATGTAACTAGCCAGCACAACAAGGTAAGGCGGTGGCTAGGATTCTGACTTTGGCTGAGAACTGTATCTATGCAATCACAGTCCAAAGTAATACATGTTCTTCTGCAGCAAGGAGTGTGCTCTTTTAAGGCCTCCCCTGCTTCTGCTCAGCATGGAGATGTCAGTGATTTCATGTGGATAGCAGGTTGTTGTTTTTTTGTTTTTTTCGAGACAGGGTTTCTCTGTATAGCCCTGGCTGTCCTGGAACTCACTTTGTAGACCAGGATGGCCTCGAACTCAGAAATCCGCCTGCCTCTGCCTCCCAAGTGCTGGGATTAAAGGCGTGCGCCACCACGGCCTGGCAGATAGCAGGTTGTACAAGACGCATGTACCAGCCCTGTCCTCCCCATCAGGGTTGAGCTGGCATCTGTCCCCAAGAACCCCTGTCCTGTCTTCCTCCCCCAACCCTACCCCGTGCCCAGGTGCTAGAACGCTCCCGAGATGTGGTAGATGACGTCAGCGTCTCCCTGCGCCTCTGGGACACCTTTGGAGACCACCACAAAGACCGACGTTTTGCTTATGGAAGGTAGGGAAGGCCTTGGGGGCTTGCAGTGAGAGGAGGGGATACGGTGGTGGGCATTCCCTGGGGCGGAAGACATCCTGGGCTCAGAGGCATGTTTGCAGAGTCCCAGCTCTGCAACCGAGCAGCTCCAGGATGGCTTTTCTCACTGTGAGTTGGCGATCAGTTCTTTCTTCCTTTATTTTCTTTTTTCTTTCAATGCTGGACATTGAACCTAGGGCCTCATGCATCATAGGCAAGTGCCCTACCTCTGAGCTATATCTATCTCTAGCCCTTTGCAAAGCAAAACAAACAAGAGAACTGTATTTTGAGATAAGATTTTCCAGTGCCCTGTCACCCAGGCAGCCTTGAACTGGAAGTTCTCTGCCTCAGACCTCCCAAACTGCTTGCCTATACCACCAGGTCTGGCAAAGTAGGAGTGTGTGTGTGTGTATATGTAGATATGTGTATTGGCATTTACACTTTCATGTGTGTGCAAATTTTCAGGGAGGGTGTCTTGTACCTGTGTGTATATCTGATGGGCTAGAGGTAAACATATATCTTCTTTACTCTCCAGTTGTTGTTTTTGATTTTGTTTTGGTTTTGGGTTGTTGTTATTTGAGACAGGGCTTTTTTTTGTTTTTTAAGATTTATTTATTATTATATCTAAGTACACTGTAGCTGTCTTCAGATGTACCAGAAGAGGATGCCAGATCTCATTACAGATGGTTGTGAGCCACCATGTGGTTGCTGGGATTTGAACTCAGGACCTTCGGAAGAGCAGTTGGTGCTCTTAACCACTGAGCCATCTCTCCAGCCCGAGACAGGGCTTTGTACTGAACCAGGCACATACAATTTTGGCTGGTCTTGCTGGATAGAAGAGAGAGCCCCAGGGATTGCCCCCCCCAGCCACTCCACTCCCATCCCCACCCACTGTCGCTGTGGCGGGGACACAAATGCCCACAGCCATGCTTGGCTTTTTCTGTGAATGTTGGAATACTGGGGATCTGAACTCATGCCTGCATGGGAGTCACTCCTTTCACTTAGCTGCATCCCCAGCTCATGAGATAGCCATGTGGCCAAGCAAATCTTTGTGCTTTAAAATGCCTACGTAAATTATAGTCACTATTATTATGTATCGTGCGGAAACCGGGTTCCTAAGGCAGGGCTAGGCTGTAGTGGGTGGGGGGAATAGGGGCAAGCCAACGTGTTTTCCTTTTTCCAGGAAACCACCATCAGCTTTCTGTGCTGCTAACTTTTTTCTCCCACCCCACAGATCTGATGTGGTGGTTCTGTGTTTCTCCATTGCCAACCCCAATTCCCTCCACCATGTCAAGACCATGTGGTACCCAGAAATCAAGCATTTCTGCCCCAGAGCTCCTGTCATTCTGGTGGGCTGCCAGCTGGACCTGCGCTATGCTGACCTGGAAGCTGTTAACAGGGCCAGGAGACCTCTGGCTAGGTAGGGGTACTGGTGCCTGGGGAGAGGGAAGGGACATGGGGACAGGGCATCACTATGGCTCCCTGCTCAACCCAGAAGGAGACCCCACTGACCCTTATATTTCTCCTTTCACTTGGAATGAATTCACATCAGAATCAACAACAAACATGCTCATTCATTCATTCATTCACTCACTCACTCATTCATCCTTCTATGTCATTGTATACCCTCCATGGGAACAGTCTTGTTCTGTATTCCATGAGGAAAGACAGAGGAGAAGACGTGTGTGTGTGTGTATCTATATATGTGAATGGGTCTCAGAATTCTGCGGTGCTAATATAGTTGGCTCTTCATATCATGAGTTCCATAGCTGTGGGCTCAGCCAGCTTGGCTGTCCTGGAACTCACTCTATAGACCAGGCTGGCTTTGAACTCAGAAATCCACCTGTCTCTGCCTCCCAAATGCTGGGATTAAAGGCATGCGCCACCCCTGCGAGGCCCACAGTGACGTTTTATACAAGGGACTTGAGCTTCCACAGATTTGGAATCTGAAGTGTATCCTGGAACTGATCCTCTTCAGATACTAGGGGATATTTGTCTGTCTGTGATTAAATGCCGGTGTGAAGCTTTTGCATGCAAGTTACCAGAGGGGGAGGTGCAGCCCCTGCTTTGAACTGGGGCAGTCAGTGGGGTCTAACATAGAAAAATGAAGCTTTCCTAAAGGACCGGGGCGGGGGGGAGGGCGGGGAGGGGGTAGGCAGAAAAGAGAGGGGTCAAGGGCAGACGCTAAGCAGATCCTCCCACCTGGAAGAAAATGGCCAGGCTCCTTCCATCACCAACACAAGTTTGTTCTCCCTTCTTCACTCACCAGGCCCATCAAGCCCAATGAAATCCTCCCCCCAGAGAAGGGTCGGGAAGTGGCCAAAGAGCTGGGGATCCCTTACTATGAGACCAGCGTGGTGGCCCAGTTTGGTATCAAGGACGTCTTTGACAATGCCATTCGGGCTGCACTCATCTCCCGCCGCCACCTGCAGTTCTGGAAATCACATCTGCGCAACGTGCAGCGGCCTCTACTGCAAGCACCCTTCCTCCCCCCCAAGCCACCGCCCCCCATCATCGTGGTGCCCGATCCCCCCTCCAGCAGCGAGGAGTGCCCCGCCCACCTCCTGGAAGACCCGCTCTGTGCGGATGTCATCCTGGTGCTGCAGGAGCGCGTGCGCATCTTTGCCCACAAAATCTACCTCTCCACCTCCTCCTCCAAATTCTATGACTTATTCCTCATGGACCTGAGTGAGGGGGAGCTGGGGGGCCCCTCAGGGTCAGGGGGGGCCCGCCCAGAGGACCACCGGAGCCACCCTGAGCAACATCACCATCATCACCATCACCACCATGGGCGGGACTTCCTGCTTCGGGCAGCCAGCTTTGATGTATGTGAGAGTGTGGACGAGGCTGGCGGCTCTGGTCCGGCTGGCCTAAGGGCTTCAACTAGTGACGGGATCTTACGGGGTAATGGAACAGGGTATCTGCCAGGCAGAGGACGTGTGCTCTCTTCCTGGAGCCGAGCTTTTGTGAGCATCCAGGAAGAGATGGCAGAGGATCCTCTGACCTTCAAATCCCGGCTGATGGTGGTGGTGAAGATGGATAACTCCATTCAGCCGGGGCCCTTCCGGGCTGTTCTCAAGTACTTGTACACAGGGGAGCTAGGTGAGAATGAGCGGGACCTCATGCACATTGCCCACATTGCGGAGCTGCTAGAGGTCTTTGATCTACGGATGATGGTGGCCAACATTCTCAACAACGAAGCCTTCATGAATCAGGAGATCACCAAGGCCTTCCATGTACGCCGGACCAACCGGGTTAAGGAGTGTTTGGCAAAGGGCACCTTTTCAGGTATGGGACACACTTAGAAGATGAAGGGGTTCTCTCCAGGAAATTTTTTGAGGGGCCTAGGTTATATCCCCTTAGTATTCAGAATTGAATGCCGTGGATGTTACTCATATCACATGGCTCTCTCCAGAAGGCCGGTGGGTAGTCAGGACCCCGTGACTGCTTGGGGCTGATTGTCCAGCATATCCACTGTGTCCTTACACGATGCCTCTTCTTCTGGACAGATGTGACCTTCATCCTGGATGATGGGACCATCAGCGCCCATAAGCCTCTGCTGATTTCCAGCTGTGACTGGATGGCTGCCATGTTTGGGGGGCCATTTGTGGAGAGTTCTACCAGGGAGGTGAGGCTGGAGATGGGAAGGAGGAGGATGGGAGAGAGGCATTTTACATCTTTGAATTTGAGCATCGACTAATGGTACTTCCCTGGGCTCCGGTCATATTCTAAGCCCAGTGATGGACCCAAAACAAGTTTATGAGATGC
This sequence comes from Mus minutoides, assembly GCA_902729485.2. NCBI lineage: Eukaryota > Metazoa > Chordata > Mammalia > Rodentia > Muridae > Mus > Mus minutoides. The sequence continues at coordinate 735,658 of LR749628.1, read as the reverse complement.
TTCCAATAGCCAAGGATTTTTCAATATTCCAAGAGAGGAAATTACAGTATCAAAGTAGTTTGGAAAGCTCTTTCATATATATCTCATTTAATTTTACCCAAATGTACATATAGCAAGCCGAACCTGTTATGTGCAGGAAAGGGATGCCCTGAGAAGTTATGCAACTTGCACAAAGTTATGCAATTAGAAAAAAAAAAAAAGAGGGTAAGTCTGGAAGTTAGGATTGACAGTTCTTTGGTTCCTTAATTATACTCTGTGGCTTCCCTGAGACACATGGGAAAGCCTGTGTTCCAAGCTGACATGAGCAGTGTCTCTAAAGAAAGATTTTATCATTATTGAGCTATGGAGAGACCAACAGTTCAGGAGAAAATACCACGGGCAAGGTGGCTTGATAGAGATCCCAAGGAGGTGTGGCCTGAGAGGGGCCACACCGAGAAGAGCGGGAGTCAGTCAGGACGTAGAGATGGAGGTATTCTGGTCGTTTGATACCTGACTCTAGGGTGATTGGTACAGGAAATGGTAGACAGATGGGTGAGTGTGGAAAAGGAGGTCCACTTGCAGGCAGCCCCTTTGCTAGCTCTAAAACTGGCTGGCTAGGCTACAAAGGACCTCCCAGGCTCTAGTTGTCAGGCCATCAAATACAGAATATAAAAGCGCACAGTGAATACAGTCCCCTTTCTCTCTGATCAGTGCCCATCAGCTGACCCATCTTCCTCCTCACTTGCCATCCTCTTGGGTACCAGCTCAGCCTAGAGTTGGAAAGTGTTTGTTGATGAGCCCTTAGAAATCCCAGCACTCGGGAGGCAGAGGCAGGCGGATTTCTGAGTTCGAGGCCAGCCTGGTCTACAAAGTGAGTTCCAGGACAGCCAGGGCTATACAGAGAATCCCTGTCTCTCGAAAAACCAAAAAGAAAAAAAAAAAAAAGAAATATACTCCTGCATCCGGTCCTTCTTCCGTCCTCCTAGACAAGCAGAGTAGCCCTGTGACAGCCTTTGGTGTTTTCCATCATCTCTGTCTCCTGGACCGCTAGTTACCCCATCATTCTATCTTACAGCTAGCAAGGTTCTAATTTGTACAGGTGTATAAAATCCAATGGATCCCCTTGCAGGTTTCCCAGCTCATCTGTCATTTCTTTGGAGTGGAGGTCATGTTATCTGACTTCTGCCTGGTACCCCTACTGCCCCCCTCAATTCCCACCCCTTAGACCATGCTCAGTAGATCCTTGACTGAAGACAAACAACCAAGGACCATCAACAGTCATGCTGGGCAAATTAGAAATCTGAGCTCCCTAAGGTTTCTGGGAAGGAAGTGCTTAGGGAAGGCTAAGCTGAGCTGGACCTGTCTCTGAAGTGGGAGAAGGAGTTGGACGCACAGAATATGGCCAGGATTCTTTGACGCCCCCCTGGAGGGGGCCTGTGCGCCCTGGGCATTTCTCAGCACTACAGACACATTTTAAAGCTCCACCCTGTTCTCAGCAAGCCCAGAGTGATTCCCATCTGATAAAAAAAAAAAAAAAAAAAAAAGCGGGTTTTGTTTCTGTGCTGCTGTGAGGTGATCCCAGAGGCCCAGAGCAGCCGCGCTGAGCAGCCTGCTGCTTCCTTTGCTCATTCTGTAGCCCACTTCAGCTGTCCCCTGCAGGCACCGGGGACTCTGGGGAGTGGCTGACCCAAATGGCCCCCTTCAAGCATCCTCCCTGCCAGAGCAGCTTCAGGGGAGATACCAAGAATCTAGGTCCCTTTAGAAGGTGCCAGCGCCCCCACTCAACTAATACTGTCAAGTCACTGAGCCAAGATTATCGGGGGTCCCCTAAGCAGATTCGGGAACAGCCCAGAAGGCTGGTTACTAGGGGAGACCAGCCCACCAAGTCAGGTCTTTATCTGTCAGGATGAACTCTGGGCCACCCTAGACTTCATGTCCCTTGCCTGCTTCTTTCCCCGCCCTCAGGTGGTGTTTCCTTACACAAGCAAGAGCTGCATGAGGGCTGTGTTGGAGTACCTCTACACAGGCATGTTCACCTCCAGCCCAGACCTGGATGACATGAAGCTCATTGTCTTGGCCAACCGCCTCTGCCTGCCGCACTTGGTTGCCCTCACAGGTAACTAACTGTAGTGGTGTTCAGGAACCTCCCTGGGGGCAAGGTCACATAGACCCCAGGGAGTGATTATGCGTCCTTTGTTACTACTCTCCTCCTGGGGACAGGCCGCGGGATGGGACATCAAGGGAAAAAGTGCTCTTAGGATTCAGCCTTCTGGAGAGATGGCACAGTGGTTAAGGGTACTGGGTGGCTCTTCCAGAGGACCTGGGTTCAATTTCGTGCAACCACGTAGCAGCTCACATGTCTGTAACTCCAGATCCAGGAGATATGGCACCCTCACACAGATAGATATATACGGAGGCAAGACACCAATGTGCCTTAAAAAGAAGAGGTCAGTCTGCTGGTGTGTGTGTGTGTGTGTGTGTGTGTGTGTGTGTGTGTGTGTGTGAAAGAGAGGGGGGAGGGAGAGGGAGAGAGGGGTCTCCTGACATCACCAAATGGTCTCTGTCAGGTGATGACACTTTGACCTTCACTCAGGTAAGGTCAAGGGTCACAGGGAATAGAACATCTTTGTTTCTACTGGATGGTTCTTCTGGCCAGCTTCCTGTTCTTTCTTTTCCCCTCCTCTTCCTCCTCCTCCTCATCTTCTTCTTCCTCTTCCTCCTCCTCCTCTTCTTCCTCCTCCTCCTCCTCTTCTTCCTCCTCCTCCTCCTCCTCTTCCTCCTCTTCTTCCTCCTCTTCCTCCTCCCTTTTACTCTTTGATCTCTTTCTTTCTTTCTTTTTCCAGAAACATAAGGCAAACATTGATCAGCCACTCACACACAGTTCCTCCTAAGGATTGTGAAAGTTGGGCCTGGCACTACAGATTGTAATGAGAGCTAACACAAGGCACAGGTAGAAGGAGCCTAAGTTCAAGTCTTGCCTGAGCAACAGAATCCTTTTAATTATTCTGGGAGACTGAGCAAACCTTGCCTCAAAGAAAGGGGGTAGGAACGAGGCTGTAGCTCATCGCTGCTTGTCTCCTTGTACAGGGCCCTGGGTTTAGTTTCTAGTAGCAAAACACATGGGGGGCCGGGGGAGAGGGAGAAAGGGAATATTATAGAGCTATAGCTCAGCTTTTAAAATGAGCCAATCCCAGAAACCTTCAAGGCAAGAATGATGTGGGCAATTAGGAGATTCAGCAGGAGGCAGCCAGGTGCCCACAGTGGAAAGGAGATCTGAAAATGGGAGACCCAGGCAGACATCTTCTGTTGCTGTTGCTGTTGATTTAGATAGTAGTGTTAGTGTTAAGGTCAAGGTTGATTTTTCCTGGGCAGGTCAGATGAGAGCAGAGAATTGCCTTAGAACTCAAGTCTGGACTTAGGCAAGGGCCAGGGTCAAAGCTACTGGATCCCTGGGAAGTTAATTAAGATTAAGGACAGACCCCAGGGAGGTGGCATGGTGATGAGAGAGGAATCAAAAGGGGCTTATCAGTCACAGGAAGCAGGCTGAAATCATTGGTCAGGACTGAACATTAAGAACCAGGCCTACAAAGGGAATCCAGTGACCCAAGTGAGGGGCAGGAGAGTCTTTAAGGTAGGGAGTGAGACCTATGTCTTGGGATTTCGGTGTTAGCACTCTGGCGCCCATGGAAAACGGTGTAACCTTTCCAGAGGCTATGACATTTCAAAATCTGACATGGACTAATTCTGTTTTCAGAAGACTACCTCTCAAGTAATGACCTCAGGGAGAAACTAGACTCATAAAGGTATTTCTAGGAGTTCTTTTCATTAGGGCAGGAATTAGAAGCGAGTTGGAGAAGCACCCTTGGTTAAGCCCACACAGGTAATTTTCGCACAGCTACTGTTTAAAATGTCAAACTGCACTGTCCTGTGGAAGGCCTTACAGAAAGTAACATCTAATTACATATCCCCCCCCCCCCCCCCCCCGGACGATCTGTGCAAGTAAGAGAATGTGCACTGAGCCGTGACGGTCCATCCACCCTGTGAAGGATCTGTGGGAGCTACTGAGTTCCAGGTGGTTGATGCGTTACATTTTCTGAGGTTATCAGTTCATACTTAATCTTGTTTGTTGTTAAATACAACACAAATCAATGAAATATATATTTAATGAATTCTACAGCAAAATCCTTTTAGCAGTTTAACGAGTGCCAGGAACTTGAGGCCATACCGTTTGTTATCAGTGCTCTCTCCCCATTACAGATGCCTCTTCTCTCCCCAAGGAACCCACGTTGTGAGGCTTTCTTCTCTTACAGTAATTTCTACAGACTCCCTTCCTTTACAATCTGTAGTTTCATCCTCCAAGCATGCTTCCTTTAAACATTAGAGCTTGGTTTGACCGTGTGTGTGTGTGTGTGTGTGTGTGTGTGTGTGTGTGTGTCTGTGTGTGTTATCTTTTGAATTTCATTTAATCAATGAGTACCTGTCCACTAAAAAAAAAAAAAAATCTTCCTGAAATTACTTGTTGAAAAACAAACTATCATAGTTTGCTGTTTGCTACTTTGATTTAAAAAAAAAAATGAGCCATGTCAGGTTAGTGGAAGGAAGCTTACCAGTTACAGCCATTCACAAGGGAAGCCAAGGTAGGAGCTATTTATTTATTTTCTGTATAGGAGTACACTGTGGCTGCCTTCAGACACACCAGAAGAGGTGTCAGATCCATTATAGATGGTCATGAACCACCATATGGTTGCTGAGAATTGAACTCAGGACCTCTGGAAGAGCAGTCAGTGCTCTTAACTGCTGAGCCATCTCTCCAACCCCAGGAACACTGCTTACTGGCTTGCTCTCAGTGGCCCACTCAGCTTGCTTCCTTATACAACCAGGACTACCTGCCTTGGGTTAGTTATGCCCATAGTAGGTTGGGCCATCTCACACCAGTCAGCAATGTGAGAAATGCCCCCACAGACATGGCCACAGGCCAATCAGATGGAGGCAATTCCTGGGGAGAGGTTCCCAGGAATTCTTCTCAGGTTGACTCTAGTTTGTGTCAAGTTGACAGAAAGTAACCAGCACACTCCTACTCTGGTTTTTTTTTTTTTTTTTTTTTTTTTTTTTAAGATTTATTTTATTTATTATATGTAAGTACACTGTAGCTGTCTTCAGACAGTCCAGAAGAGGGCACCAGATCTCGTTACTGATGGTTGTGAGCCACCATGTGGATGCTGGGATTTGAACTTATCACCTTCGGAAGAGCAGTCGGGTGCTCTTACCCGCTGAGCCATCTCACCAGCCCTCCTACTCTGGTTTTTAAATGTACATTTATTTACTTACTTATTGTGTGATGGTCTAAGGACAACTTTTGGGAGTTGGTTCTCCCCTTTCACCCTATGTTCTTTGGGGATCAAACTAAAGTGTTCATGTTTGGCAGCCAGAGCAGCCTCCTGAACCATCTCACAAGCCCTAGACTGTCTTTTGGTCTGGCTGTTTTCTGTGAGCCAGATTTTTTTTTTCCTGATTGCATTCTTATTCTTTTGGGGGTGGGGGGTCCTTCTGTAGGCTAGACTTGCTTCATACTCTGATCCTCCTGCCTCCACCTCATGACACAGACACACCTAGCTTATGAGGTGCTGGGATGGAACCCAGGGCTTCAGGCGTGGTAGGCAAGCACTCTACCATCTGAGCTATAACCCCAGTCCCACATTCCATGTGCCTGGTGTAGTTAATATAATTCTCTTCCAACCATATTTCTTGTAAACTGGCTATTCAATTTAGGGTCTAGATCCTGATGCATTAAAAAGAAAAAGATGAGCCGAGCGTGGTGGCGCACGCCTTTAATCCTAGCACTCCGGAGGCAGAGGCAGACGGATTTCTGAGTTCAAGGTCAGCCTGGTCTACAAAGTGAGTTCCAGGACAGCCAGGGCTATACAGAGAAACCCTGTCTCGAAAAAGCAAAAAAAAAAAAAAAAAAAAAAAAAAAGATTGTCTGATTTTCTTTTCCTTTTCTTTTCTTTTCTTTTTTTTTTTTTTTGCATTTTTTAACAGTTATTGAGTACCACTGCCTAGACCTATCATCTAATTAGATGTTCTAAAAAGATACTATCCCAACTCAGCCATTTCCTTCCGCAAAGTGAAAAAGGCCCATCACTTACTGTTTGGTTACCCGGTAATAGAGCTTCTGAGGTTAAAATGGTAATACTTGGTCCTTTCCTTTGAGTTTCTGAGATATAGCTCTTCCCTCCCACCCTTGAAGGTGACCAATTTTTTTTTTCCAATTTTTATTAGATATTTTCTTCATTTACATTTCAAATGTTATCCCGAAAGTCCCCTATACCCTCCCCCATCCCCTGCCCTGCTCCCCTACCCACCCACTCCCACATCTTGGCCCTGGCGTTCCCCTGTACTGGGGCAAGGGAGTGACCAATTTTTATTTGTGTGTATTTTAAAAGTAATCATGAACATGATTGTTTTTGTTTTCATATATATATATATATTCTTTTTTCAAGACAGGATTTCTCTGTATAGCCCTCGCTGTCCTGGAACTCACTCTGTAGACCAGGCTGGCCTTGAACTCAGAAATCTGCCTGCCTCTGCCTCCCAAGTGCTGGGACTAAAGGTGTGCACCATCATCACCTGGCTCAATGTATTATTCTTTTGTTTGATTGTTGTTTTTAAGACAGAGTCTTGTAAACCCCAGGCTGGCCTTGAACTTACTTTGTAACTTAAGCTGGCTTTGAATTCCTGATTCTTCTGCTGAATCCTCCAGAGTGCTAGGATTGTAAGACATATACTACCACAACCAACATTTGTTCTTTTTGAAGTTCAGATACTATACCTTAGCCAATAGCCATCTCTTTGCATTGCCCCTGGAGTCCTTGATGTCCTTGCTGTCTACAAGGAAAATGTCCCAGCGCCACCGTGTTTCAGATCTGGAATCAGCCATTTCTCTAGATCCTCTGGTTTCTTAGTGGTAATGAACCCAGAGCCCTATACATGCAGGAAGTCCTGGGTTCTTATAGTGGAGATGACAATGGAAGTGCTGGGTTCTTATAGTGGAGATGACAATGGAAGTCCTGGGTTCTTACAGTGGAGATGACAATGGAAGTGCTCGCTGGTCTTATGATACTTTTCTTTCCTGGTCTTTCCTGTCGGGGAGCTGGAAAAACATACTCATCTTTTTAAGGACGAAATACCTCATGGGTTTATTCTGATACTTTTATTTAAATTCGGGGCCAAAGGAGTTTATTCTTCATATAAATGTTTAAATGTAAACTGGAAGGTTAATACACCGTTTGTTAATAAATTTTAAATTAATTTGAATAAGTAGGTTTAACCCACAGTTCTATGTCAGAGTTCTCAGGCTGTCTTCATCTTGAACAAACATGAGGTTTCATACTGTCTTCCGAAAGTGGCTAATTGTACTGAGGGCTGTGATCTTCTGTGTAGCAGGTTACATGGTGGGACATGTGTAGTTTGAAAAAAAGAAAAACTCCTTTAGCTAGCTCAGCAACCCTTTCCCATTTCCCATTCCTGCTCCACCGAGGTCTTACCCTCATCCCTGTTTCCCCTCTAATAGGAACAAACCTAAAGTCTCCTTTGGTCTTTCTGGCCTGTTGGGACTTAGCCCTGGCCTGATCAGTTTGAACTCCTTCCTGTAGCAGTCCCCCGCTGTAGCAATCCCCCACCGCTGTGGTACATAAGCACTGTAGGTCTTTTGTCATGTTCCTTCAGCTGATTGTCGATGTATGTGTGTGTCACAGAGCAGTACACAGTGACTGGACTGATGGAGGCGACCCAAATGATGGTAGACATCGATGGGGATGTTCTTGTATTCCTGGAATTGGCACAGGTATTGTGGCAAGGGAAGGAAGTGACAAGTTTTGACTCCACTCCCTGCCTGTAGGCAGAGTGTACAGCCCTGGTCCCAGCAGGATGGAGTTTATGCCATCTTATACATCAGGATGCAACTAGAGACTGTCTTGACATCTGCAAAGAGAGCTGGCCCTGAGATAGAGGGACTGAGCCCATAGGTCATCAGAGGGGACCCCAGGATAGGGCTTGGATCATATAGGGGATACTGAAGTTAACTGCCTCTGTAGTACCTCTGAAGTTAACTGCCTGCTTCCTTATTACCAAGCAAAGGAGTCACAGCGGCAGGAATTGGGCCCTTGAGTGTGGCTGGTGCCAGGTTTTCTAAGCTCGGATGCCCCTTTCTTGGTGCAGACTGTTTTGTTTGCAGACGGGAGGAGAAGGGGATCCTGGTTGGGTAAGAGCTGAGAAGAGCGGGTACTAGAGAAGGGCATGTGGGACACGAACATTAGTGGTACACACACTTGAGGCAGTTGTGGGGTTGGTAATAGGACCCGGGAGCTCACATCAACCATTGTCTTGCCCGGTTCTGGCAACGGAAGGGATGCTTGTGAGGGTTGGGCCCCTTATGATTGCAGAGTATCTACGGGTACTGCCCAGTGCTGCTGCTCCGTAGGCCTCTATGTGGAGTCTCTGCTCCAGTAGGGATGTGTTTCTGTACCGCTCACAGTTCCACTGCGCGTACCAGTTGGCCGACTGGTGTCTTCACCATATCTGCACCAACTACAACAACGTGTGCCGCAAGTTCCCCCGAGACATGAAGGCTATGTCTCCAGGTGAGTCTCTGTGTCAGCCCCACAAGTTTCGGCGGCAGGCGTTAACCCGAAGCATGGGCAGGGTGGGCTTAGCGCTGCCCTGAAAATACCTCCTAACTTCGCACCCCTGGCATTGTTGTCTAGAAAACCAGGAGTACTTTGAGAAGCACCGGTGGCCGCCAGTCTGGTACCTGAAAGAAGAGGACCACTATCAGCGTGCGCGGAAGGAGCGAGAGAAAGAGGACTATTTACACCTGCGGAGGCAACCCAAGCGGCGGTGGCTGTTTTGGAACAGTCCCTCCTCACCATCATCCTCAGCAGCGGGCTCAGCGTCCCCATCCTCTTCCTCCTCGGCTGTGGTCTGAGATGCTGCCACCGTCTTCTGATCCCGCTGCTGTTGTCCTCATTAGCCCTTGTCCTTCTGCTCTTCTGTATCATCCCCTCTCTACCTGACAGGTGACGAGGGAATTCACCTAACCAGAACCCTAAGGGCAGAGCCGTTCTCACCAGCCAATGTGGCTCAGGCTAAGAGGAGCCAGGCCCTGCAGATCAGCACAGGGTCCACCTACAATTCCAGGCAGGGCAGGAAAACATCTGCCCCCAAGGTGGGGAGCAGGAAAGAGCTCAGAGCTCTGGTATTTTCTCTCTGGACTTGACAATAGAGCCAATGGAGGAAAGCTTCCCCTGTACTCGGGCTTGTCTGTATTGGTGTCTGCTTTGGTCAGAGAGGCAGCTTCCTCTCCAGGAGCTGGTTATGGATTTTTGTTGTTGTTGTTGGTTTTTTTTTCCCCTATCCACAGACTTTTGAGGGTTGCAAGTATTTCGTGAGCACTGTCCCGTGGGCTTACTGAAATCTTTGAGAAGTTAAGGTAGAAAAGAAGTCTTCAGAGCTCACATCAAGTCTCCTAGGCTGCTGCCAGGGAGAAGTATAAACTGCAGCCTGCCAGCATCCTGTCAGGACTGACTGCAGGCAGTGCAGACTTAGCGGTGGGTAGCAGCGTTGATTGAGTGTTCAGGTTTGTAGGCAGCACCTCACTACAATGTTGGTTTTCTACTTCACCCTTCCTGTAGTCGATACATCTGACATGGATGAAGGAGGAGACAGAGGAAGAAGAGGAGGAGGAGGAAGGGTGGGTTCTGTGCCCAGCAGTTTCGTGCTCCTCTGGGGTTTCTTCCCCTGCCTCTGGGTAGCACTGCCTTTTATGAGGTGGGAGCGAAACCAGCCTAACAGGAGAACCCCAAACTCAAAAGCACCGCCGAGACCGTGTTATCCTTCGTCTCCCCCAAAAGAATGAAGTTCTACAAAGAGAGACCCTGTAGGGTGTACATCTTCATAAGGCTGAATGGAGGCCTCTATTATTACGTGGCTATGAAGGGTCAGTAGTACCAACCAACCCAGTGCCTTTCGGGGGAGGACCTCTGTATCTGAGGATGTCACTCCCCAAGGCTTGCTGGCTCTAGGCTACTGGGTTGCAGGGAAGGCATGGGCTTCGGGGCTCAAATGGCTTTGTACCTTTTCCATCTGGATGCAGGATATCTTTCTCTTCCAAAGGTGACTCTACGGGATGTACGTGGGGCATGTGCTTCCTTGGGGTGGGGTGGGGTGGGAGGCTTTCAGCAGGGATTAAATGTCAGAAGAAGGGGCACTGGAGAACAGGCCACACATAGCCAACCTGGTACTGGCTGGGGATGAAGGGAAGGAGAAAACAAGGTAGCTGAGCAGGAAGGAAATGATGATTGTCTAAAGAGGAATTGGGGTGACTGGAGAATTGACACTGGGTCTGGGTTGACCCTTGCCATTTCCTAATTGTGATCCACATACCACCACCTTTACCCTCTCTCTAGACTTACGAGGTGAAGCGCCATGAGGGAGTAGGTCATGAAAGTTCTGGGGTCCCCTCCCCTGAGAAAATGCTTTAGGTAAGGAAATACTGACCGAGTCCCCAGGACCTAGATAGGTTGCTTAAGCTGGGATTAAAGCAACCCCAGAAACAAATGCAACCCTACAATTGTGTGGTACCGGGACCTAGAGTTCTGACCTGGCCTTGTCAGAAGGAACAGGCAGTAGCAGGTCTCACAGTGCTGATTTTCTGTAGTCTGAGCCTGGAACCTCCAAGCCTGCCGCTGCTGCCTATTGGTTAAGCCCTCCAGAGTTGCTGGCTGGGGAAGTGTGTTATGTGCTGCCCTCTCCTGGCTGGTGTGCCCTGCTGCTGAATTCTAGATGGCTTCTAGTGTGGAGAAGCCTGCACTCATCATGGAAAAGGCAGGCAGCTTCTCACACAGGGGTATCTCTCTTGGGAACTGTAAATGATGGGTAGATGTCTGTCCTAATGAGCAAGGGGAATTGGGTCTCCCAAGTGACTTACAAGGCGGAACAGCCTGGCCATCACTGGTGATGAGGATGAACAGGCCAGTGGGAGAAAGATCTGTGGAGGTGGAGGAAGACCAGGGAGAACCCCGTGCCCCACCCAGGCCAGTTCACCCCTCAGGGACCCCACCCTGACCCCCACAGCTGTCAGAGCCAGTGTGCAGCAGATGGACCCCTGTGGCCTTGTATAACCATGGTGGGGGGTGGGGTTGGGGCTGTGAGTGAGCCAGGGGAGCGAGGTGCTGCTTGCAGTCCCTTAGTACATGGGTGCTCTGGATTCCAGGGAGACAGAAGCAGGAGAAACTCCATTGTGGGACAAGTCTGGCATAAAGTCCCCGGGGGTGGGGCAGTGTCCCAAGAACATGCTCTTCTGGACTATGTCACATGTCACTCAGTGTTGTCTTAGAGGACGGGGTAAAAACACAAACCGACAACCCACGCACCTTTTTATATAAGGTTTCATATTTAATTTGGTCATGAATTCATAATACATGAGTATTTTGTATCTAATGACAAGTCTTGTACTGTTTTATGTTACCAACACACTTCTAAGAGGTGTTAAGGAAGGGCATCAAGTGAGAGAGAGGGTAGAACACTTGCTCTTGGGGCTGGTACAGAGCCCAGCAAACACTGATGTGCAGTTTTGACATCGGCCTGGAGGCACGATGCTTGCACTCAAGATACCATAACCAACACTGGCAAGGATAATACTCAGAAGTGGGAGTCTTCCCCCTGAAGCTACATGAACACCACAGCAACAGGACTACAGAATGACTGGGACCAACCATCTCTAGGCAACTGTCCTGCTGTGTGCTGAGAATCTACTGGAGAAGCCTCTGCTAGAAGGGGGGATGAAATAACAAGGCCTTATGATTGTTCAGCAGTTTAAGGCGCTCGCTTCAAGCGCCCACATGCTGGATCACAACCATCTGCCACTCCAGTACAAGGGAACCAGATGCCAAAGGCACCGGGCATGCATATCATGCACATACGTGCAGGCAAAACATTCATATACAGCAAAAATAAAAAATGAAAATAACAAAATAGATGAGGGCCACATACACTGCTATCTCTTTTTTTTTTTTTTTTAAGATTTTATTTTGCGTAATTACACTGCCACTGGCTTTAGACACACTAGAAAAGGACATCAGATCCCATTAGAGAAGGCTGTGAGCCACCATGTAGCTGCTGGGAATTGAACTCAGGACCTCTGGAAGAGCAGAACCGCTGAGCTACCTCTCCAGCATGCTAATTTAAAAAAACAAAAACTGGGCTGGTGAGATGGCTCAGCGGGTAAGAGCACCCGACTGCTCTTCTGAAGGTGATGAGTTCAAATCCCAGCAACCACATGGTGGCTTACAACCACCTGTAATGAGATCTGACGCCCTCCTCTGGTGCATCTGAAGTCAGCTACAGTGTACTTATGAATAATAATAAATGAATCCTTGGACCGGAGAGAGCAGGGACTGAGCAAGTGGGACGGACTGGAGCGAGCGGGGCAGACCAGAGCGAGCAGGGTTGATCGGAACGAGGAAAAAAAAAACCCAGGACCCTGATATAGCTGTCTCTTGTGAGGCTATGCCAGTGCCTGGCAAATACAGAAATGGATGCTCACAGTCATCTATAGTATGGAACACAGGGTTCCCAAGGGAGGAGCTAGAGAAAGTACCCAAGGAGCTGAAGGGGTCTGCAACCCTATAGGTGGAACAACAATATGAACCAGTACCCCCAGAGCTCGTGTCTCTAGCTGCATATGTAGCAGAAGATGGCCTAGTAGGCCATCACTGGGAAGAGAGGCCCCTTGATCTTGCAAACTTTATATGCCCCAGTACAGGGGAACTCCAGGGCCAAGAAGTGGGAGTGGGTGGGGAGGGGAACAGGGCGGGGGGAGGGTATAGGGGACTTTTGGGATAGCATTTGAAATGTAAATGAAGAAAATATCTAATAAAAAATTTAAAAACAAACAAACAAAAAAACAATAGGAATCCACACAGGACAAAAATCTGTGCCAGCTCTCCAGAAATCCCTATAACAATATCTAAAGGTAGTTATTTCTAGATCTGGATCTGGTGTGGCACACCTGTGATTCCAGCTCTAGAAAGGCCGCACACCTGTGATTCCAGCTCTAGAAAGGCTGAGGCAGGACAATGGTGAGTTTTAGTGTTTACTCTCATAATGGTCAAATGCTTACAGAGGGCATGGTCCTCAAGGGTCACCCCAGGTAGTACTTAATGCTCCCTCTGTGTCCAAACCAGCAAACTCCCTTCAAGTGTATCAGATTCAAGGTGGACATACCCTGAGTAGGTGCCCACTAGCACCTGGCGCAAGGGGGCGCTGTGCAGCTGTGTAGTGTGCTGAGCAGTAGTCTAATGGTAAACAGCAGTGGCATTTCCACCCTAGGTCTGCTTTATTCTTCCCTCTGTTACAGACGGGGTCTTTTGTCTCTGGACAAGGGGTCTTGGTAATGAATATTGCTAGAATCTGGGACAGGAGACCTTCTTTGTCCAAAGAGTCAGCTCTCACCAAGTTTAGCCATCATGCTCATTATATGGGATCTTATGTGAACTAGCTGGCCTCAAACTCTTGATCTTCCTGGCTCCACCACCCAAGTGTTAGGATGATAGGCAGATCCTACCATACCCTACCAATTGTGCCTTGTTCAGGAACAAAGGTAAACCAGGATGCTGGAGGTGTGTGTTAGAACACTTCTAGCATCTGTATTCACAGAAGCTCTGTGTTCAACTTCTAATAAGACAACATAATACATAACAGTAATAATATAACAACATACAATAATATGATACAATAAATATTGCAAAACATTAAATACATTCTAATAATACTGAAGAGCCTATCTCATTTTTGAGATAGGGGCTCTCTACATAACCTTGGCTGTCCTGAGTTCACTATGTAGACTAGGCTGGCTTCAAACTCACAGAGATCCTCCTGGCCCTGTCTCTTAAGTCCCTGTTTGGGCTGCAGTGTTCTGCCAAATAAACCTCCCGGATCTCACTGCGTAGTCTTCAATTTTCTCCAGGGCATCTCTCTCTTCTATGGCTTCCAAGGCATCTAGCAGACGGTTGATAGAGGCACTTCGCCCAGTCTGGTGGAGCCACTTAAGCAGCATTTGGTACAGGACCTCACCTGGGACCGGTGTTTCAGCCCTGACCATTTGGATTTGATTGTCTGTGAGGCCCATCTGCCGCATGAAACGGTCCCAGGAGTTAAAGGGCACTACGTTCGAACAATACTCGAAGATAAACTTCAGGGCTGGGTGTCAGAAAACATGGAGGACAGGTCAGCTGCAAGCACTTCACACAGGGTAAAGAATCCTAAGTCAGATGGAGAAGCCCAGGGGAGGACCTGACACACTCCCTTGCACTCCCACACTCCCTTGCACTCCGTGAACCTGGCTGTTGGAGCCTCCACACCCGGAGCCAACCAAGAATCTGGGTGCTGGAGAAATGGCTCAGCTGAATACAGGGAACTCGGGTTCAATTGCCAGCACCCATGGTTCACAACCATCTGTAACTGTAGTACCAGGAAATCTAACACTATCGTCTGGCCTCTGCAAGGTACGAGGCATGCAAGTGGGGCACAGACATACATGCAGGCAAAACACCCATATATACAAAGTAAAATTTTAATAAAAGTTTTTAAATATATACCTTAAAAAAAATTCCTGTAGAGCCGGGCGTGGTGGCGCATGCCTTTAATCCCAGTACTTGGGAGGCAGAGGCAGGCAGATTTCTGAGTTCGAGGCCAGCCTGGTCTACAAAGTGAGTTCCAGGACAGCCAGGGCTATACAGAGAAACCCTGTCTCGAAAAAACAAACAAACAAACAAACAAAAAACAAACAAAAACATTCCTGTAATGCAAGATGGCCCAGTAGGAGATGTTGCTGTGTGTGTGTGTGTGTGTGTGTGTGTGTGTGTGTGTGTGTGTAAGGGCATGTGGCATGACCAAAGAGGGGCACAGGAGGTGAGTGTACAGTATTTCAAGAGAAGTACGCTGTTTAGGCTGTACTCATGAGGTATAAGGCAAGGCTATCCTCATCTGCAGAAAGAGCAAAGCAGAGAGGCGGAGGACCTTCCATACCATCTGGCCTCCCTCACAGGTGCATCACTGCCACTGGATGCAGGAAAACAAACAACTGAAAACCTGAACCTGTAGCTAAGTCATAAAAGCTCATTTATGGTGTTACGGTGACATAGATGAGACATGTATGAAATGTGTCACCTTCCATCCTGAGGAACCGAAAGAGCCAGGATAAGAGTCCCATGAGCCCCAGGAGTCACATGGACATTTTCTAACAGCCTTGTTTAGTCAGTGAAAGGAAGGTTAGAGGTGTAGCTCAACTGGTACCCAGCATACTCAGAATCCTAGGTTCTGTCCCAAGTATTCCAGTGCTGAGTATGGGGGTGGAAGAGAGAGCCCAGTGGTTAAAAGCACATGCTGCAGAAGACCTAAGATCTGTTCCCAGAATCTGTGCGAAACTAACTTGCGAACAAACTAAGTATGAAAGAAAACAAGTGCCATTTGGTTCAACTCAATACCCATGCAGTCAATATCTGAACCGTTATTCATGAGATGGTTTCCATTCATTTTGCATGGAATCTCTGAAATCGGGGTTGTGGCTTATAGTGCACAGCTCATGGAACTAGGTCTGGCCGGGGCAGGAGCTTCTAGTCAAAGGCCAGTGGGTATTATTAACACAGCCAATGCACCATTCTGGAGGCCCTGGAGAGGGTGGGGACTACAGAGGAGAAAGGAAGGAAATGGAAGAGTGAAAGGACAGAAAGATTCTTTTTTTTTCTTTTTTTTTTTCTTTTCTTTTTTTTTTTTTTTTTTTCGAGACAGGGTTTCTCTGTATAGCCCTGGCTGTCCTGGAACTCACTTTGTAGACCAGGCTGGCCTTGAACTCAGAAATCCGCCTGCCTCTGCCTCCCGAGTGCTGGGATTAAAGGCGTGATTCTATCAATAACAATATGAGGTGCGGGGAGTGCCCTAGGGATAACAGTGTAGGCTTTGCACCCATCTTTAGTTGTCTTGGCAGAGCCCTATCTAACATGAGGAGGATAATTGGAATGCCTCTCCTATCCCTTGGGCTTCTGTGCTATTGTCTTAGACAAAGCACTCACCGGCAGCCAAGTCGGTTCCGTCTGCCGGAACCAGCAACTTCCTTTCTGTTGTCGAACTCTGAGTTTTGCCAGGTTCCTGTATGCAAACAGCAGAGACACGCAGGTCAGAATCAGGAGACCTAGGCCCAGGCCTGATTCTGATTAGAAGACTTAAGTTTACAGCACTGCCCCTCTAAGGTCTCAGTGGAAACACAGATTAACTTCCCTCCTCAGTTGCTTGATGGCTCTTGAATGCTGGTGGCATAAATCTTCAACTCAAGTGTTGTGCGACAATCATACACTTGCATAAGCCTCCATCAAGACCTAATGTCCCCCTGTACTCCAGGGGTTCCCTTCAGCACCACCCCTCCCAACTCCCAAGGCTTCTTACAAGACTCAGTTGGAAACTACAGAGAACAGAATTTTTGCAAAATCCAAGATTAAGATTTGCTTCAGGGTTTTCAGGGTATTTTGATCGGTAACAACAACTCACACGTCCACAGTCTAAATACGAGACCAAAACACCAATAGTGTGAGGGCTGGGAAGGATTCTGGAACAACTGAATACGAAAGGTTTGAAATTTATGTATATGTGTGTCATGTGCATATGAGAGGGAGCTGTGGAGGCCAGGTGAGAGTGCCAGGGGCCCTGGAGCTGTAGTTATAGGCAGTAGTGAGCTACCCAGCCCAAGGCTGAGAATTGAACCTGGGTTCTCTGAGCCACCTCTCCAGCCCCTAAATTTGACTTCTAAAAAATAACTTGGAGCCAAAGGATATTGTTAATCCCAAAGATGAGAGGAGAAAGACCACTGACCTAAATCATCATGGCCAAATTAATTAAAGCAAGTTTTTTGTCTTTTTTTTTTTTTTTTGGTTTTTTCGAGACAGGGTTTCTCTGTATAGCCCTGGCTGTCCTGGAATGCACTCTGTAGACCAGGTTGTCCTCGAACTCAGAAATCCGCCTGCCTCTGCCAAGTTTTTTTTTTTTTAATTCAGATACAAGGATTGTCGACCCCCATCCTCCCTCGCCCCCGCCCCTGCCTGTGAGGTTCAAGAGGTCAGCATTACATGTGAGGAAAACAAAGATTTATAGAACTTAGGTGTAGGGGCCTTCCACATAGGGGATTTGGCCAGCAAAATAGGTGGGGTTACCAGAGCCTAACATTAAGCATAGCAAGTTAGTCCTAACAAATTCCTGAATCAAAGACATGGTTACAAGGGAGCTCGCTATTTAAATGGAACAAAAGGACCACACAGTGACCAGGAGTGATACCACATTGTTCTCCATCTAAAATCCTTCCATGATACAGAAATATGCAAAAATGAATTCAGTGGGGAAAAATATCTCCCCAAGAAATCAGAGTGCATCTTACATCAGGGAAAGGTTTTCAGGAGCCTATGAGTGATGGGAAGTAAATGTATCTGCTGATTTTAACCATTAAAACAAACTTTAGCGGGGGCTGGAGAGATGACTCAGAGGTTAAGAGCACAGACTGCTCTTCCAGAGGTCCGGAGTTCAATTCCCAGTGACCACATGGCGTGTGCACCATACAGCAATTCTGTAACCTTAACCCAGAAACTAGAGTTCATGGAATCCCCCTTACAAATGTGATCAGGAAACTTGGCAAACAATGAAAAAGGAAAATTGGTTGGGCAGATGGCATAGGCCTGTAATGCCAACTACTCTGGAGACTGAGGCAGAAGGGCAGAAGCTGGAAGCCAGCCTGGGTAATGTAGTAAGACACAGTCACAATAAAATGTTTTTAAAAGTTAGTGAGGGGCCTGGGGAGATGGCTCAGAGGTTAAGAGCACCGACTGCTCTTCCAGAGGTGGCTCCCAACCATCTGCAATGGGGTCTGATGCCCTCTTCTGGTGTGTCTGAGAGAGCAATGGTGTACTCTTATACATAAAATAAATAAATATGGTGGCGCATGCCTTTAATCTCAGCACTTGGGAGGCAGAGGCAGAGGCAGGAGGATTTCTGAGTTGGAGGCCAGCCTGGTCTACAGATTGAGTTCCTAAACAGCCAGGGCTACACAGAGAAACCCTGTCTCGAAACAAACAAACAAACAAACAAACAAAACAACAACAACCAAAAATAAAACTTTTTAAAAAGATTTTTTAAAAGTTACTGAGGATGTAGCTCAGTAGTAGAGCGTCTGCCTAGCATGTATGAACCCCAATATAGTAACAAAAATTAAACTGAGGAACTCAGCCCTTGCCATGGGATCTGCTCCTCGTCTGTGCTGACCCAGCTTTTGAGGACAAAGCAGGAATCGGAAAGGGGCTCAGCATGTTCCACAGAGTGGCTGGGTCACTACACTAGGCTGTACCCAGCCTGTCTCTTGTCCTCTAGGAGATCTGATAACAACTGCCACTTTGTCTATAAACCAGCATTTCTCTGGTGATGCCTGTTACCAGCTCTTGTCTGTCCATCTAGTGGACAAACAAAAAGAGTGGCTAGCCATTCTCTGCTGTATGGGGGCTCAGTGTGATCACTGCCCAAGCGACACATGTGTGGGGGTGACTTTGGGAAGGCAGAGAGAGCACTAAGGAGATGATACCCCAGGCTCACCCATGATCTGTTTCTGGCACCATGTGTTCCTGATACTGTGCCAAGGGGAGTTCTCTCCACCCATCTGGCCCCAACCCCAGGAGCAGGGCAGAAAAGGCACAGTTGCAACATGGTCTGAGGCCTTATGGAAGCTCAAAATGGTCATTTGCTGCCCAGGCGCAGGTGGAGATGATGTAGCCTCCTTCCTGGGCTGTGCAGCCCCTCAAACACCCTGCTTCTCGGGGCTGGAGAGATGGCTCAGTGGTTGAGAGTACTGGCTGCTCTTCCAGGGTTTGATTCCCAGAACCCAAGTGGCAGCTTATTACTGCCTGTAACTCCAGTTCTAGGGGATCCAACGGCCTCCTCTAGCCTTCCTGGTCACTAGACATGCATAGGATGCACAGACACACTGGTTGGCAAAACACTCACATACATAAAATCAAAAAGGAAAATAAAAAAGCCCTGCTTCTCAGCAGAGCAACAGCAGAGGCCTTTACTGCAGGACTGACCGTGTTGTGGTGAGAGTCATTTGTCTCGCTAGATGTCTGTGGGTCCAAGAGAGACGAATGCACAGCGTTCGTACTTTCGGAATCCTGTTCATGGCCTAGAAGAGAAGGAGGTGCCCACAACCAGTGGGCAGGAGACTCATCAGCCCTTCTTTATCTGAGCAGAGGGGGTTAGAGGTTCCAACACTAACATGGTTGGGGGGGGGCTTCTTGCTTAGGGCTACCCTCAGGCTGAGAAGGCAGCTGGGGAGAAACCAAAGAAACATAAACACATGTAGAATTTTTGCCCCGTTCTGCTGTCATCAGAGCTGTCCCTGGCCCTCTCTGGTCCTGACCTTTATTCTCAGAGAGTTGACACCTCTTTGTCCTGACCACACCCCACTCTCTCAGAGATGGTTAAGTGTTGTAGGATTATTTGATCACACTGTGAACCCCAAGGTTGTGTATTTCCTGAAAACACCTGTTTTGAGTTGTGGTATAGCTCAGCCCTTAGCACACACCTTTAATCTCTCTGTCTGGAATACCGACACACCCTTAATCCACACCTTTAATCCCAAACGATGAGGGTAAAGCTAGTTTGTAGAAGGAAGCGGCCATGTTTGGAAGTGACATCTAATTGAGAGGCAGAACAGGATCTGCTCGACTCTCACAGAAAGAGAGAGGAAAGGGAAGATACTTAAGAGAAAGGAACAAAGAGAGGAAAGAGGCAGTTTTACCAGGTCAGTTGTACAGAGGTAGACTGTGGAGAGAGAACAAGCCAGACACAGGTAAAGGCAGAATGAGCGGGAGAATAAGAAGCCAGAAGATTAGGACAGATCGACAGAGATAGTTTGAGGCCAAGCAGAGCAATTCAGGAGCGGCAGAAAAAGAAGCCAGATTGAATCAGTCTGTCTGGAGAAGAGTTTGAGCCAGAACAGCTGAGTTGAACCATCCAGCCAGAGTTCAGGAAGAACTAGAAAGAGGAGCTTATTCAGCAGTAAGTCTCAGAGGCTGAGAACATTCTAGGCCTGGATTAGATTGTACAGAGGCTAGAGGCTTCCAGGACTAAGCCTAGGTCAGCAGACGGAGGCACGAAGCCTCCAGGATGACAATGATCACAGGCGAATAAAAGACACTTTACAATTAAGAGGACTCGGGAACCATCAGTGAGAGGCACTGGTCAGAGTCTGGATTTTTGCTGTTTGGGGGAAGTGGGAGATGGTATGTGAATCACAGGAACAAGAGAGATCTAGGCTTCAAGGACACATGGGTTTGGGAGACAGGGAGGATAATCCTGAAGGAGAAGGGCAGGTCAGGGAGAGTGAGATTCAGTGTCCAGGGGACCCGCCCTCAGCCCACGCTCACCTGCACAGGCTCTTTTCATAAAGGGCAACCATCGCCTCCACGCTCCAGGCTTCCAGACATTCAGAGCTACAATAATCAGTAGCACCAGCACTATGACCGAGAACCCTATCCCGAGGCCTAGGCCATGCTCAGATGCCCAAGATTTTTTGGAGACACACTTCCGGTTTGTCTTCGGGGTACAGGGAGTCACTTCGTCTTCCCCGTCAGTGCAGCTGGGCGCACGCAAGAAACAAATGATAAGATTTTGTGAGAAGGCTGCTGGCCAGATGTGCTAAAAGGGTAGTCACCCACTCTACCCAGCATCCCTGAGATGGTATTAAAGGAAAGACAGGCTCCATGTGTCCACATTCCATATTTGTCCCTACATCTGGGCACACACAGTACAGACCTTGGGGAACTCCGGTAGGCACTGTGATAGCCCTTCTGCCTTTTGTACAGGATGTGTGTTGAGCTGTCTTAGCCCACAGGAAGACCCTAAGATAGGAAAGGGAAGGGAAGAAGCCCATGTGGTCACTACTGAGCCATGTCCCTTTGTTGGCCTTTCCCCCTCAAACTCCTGAAGTAGAGACAGGTGGCACTGACGGGACAGGCTCCTGAAGCAAGGCTGGCTGAGTGGGCTCAGGTGCCTCTGAGAACCCCAAGGGACACACATGGACACACACACATACACCCCCCCCCACACACACACACACACACACTGCCTTTACACCACACTCACACCACACACACTGCCTTTACACCACACACACACTCCCACCACACATACACCACACACCCAACACACACACACACACTGCCTTTTGGGGGCTACAGTACTTTTGTCTTTATAGGCCTCTGGCTGCACAAGAACCCTGAAAGAGTGTAAATAAACTCAAGCCAGGCTATGGCCTACTTATTCCCATGCGCAATGTGCGTGGACAGAAGACAGATTATCTGGCTAAGGGAAAAGAACAAGTGGGAAGGAAGAGAAAGGGCCTGCTGACTGATGGAGGACAGGGCTGTGGAGAGACTTGCAGTTGGACATGGAGAGATGACAGCAGGCTCAGAAGACCCCAAGGGTTGAGGGATACTCTATGGTGTGGAAACTCCACAGGGTCGGAAGGAAAGAGAAGAAAACAAAGAAGGTAGCGTCTTCTGGGGTTCCTCTGGGCTTGTAGGGGTCCCAGAGCCCCTGTATCATACTTAGAGCATGCCTGGCAGATCTCAGGGGAGTCTTCATCTTCAAAGGTGCCTGGTTTGCATTGACATTCCGTGTCCTTGGTTATACTGCATCGGGTTTTTTCGACTTTATCTGTAAGGGTTTGAGGGAAGAGTTTTCCTGGTTACCATGGGGACATTTCCTCACCACACACTTCTGCTTCAGCTCAACTGAACTTTGGAAGTAATATCGAGGACCAGTTTCTATAACGCCACACCCCAGACATGCAGATGATGGCTCCCGTGAGCAGTTATGCGTAATCAGGGCCATACAAAAGGAGCACAACTCATGACCTCATACATCAGGTTTGGAAGGAAGAGTCATTCATAGATCATGAAGACAGGTGCAAGGGATGTACAGAGGCTGATCCTCACGCTCCTGGAATCAGGAGGAGCCTTAAGAAGCAGAGACTGGCCGGGCGTGGTGGCACACGCCTTTAATCCCAGCACTCAGGAGGCAGAGGCAGGCGGATTTCTGAGTTCGAGGCTAGCCTGGTCTACAGAGTGAGTTCCAGGACAGCCAGGGCTATACAGAGAAAACCTGTCTCGAAAAACAAAACAAAACAAACAAACAAAAAAGAAGAAGCAGAGACTGAGTGCTCACACCCTCTACGACCCCTAGAGACTGCAACAAGAAAGTCTAGCCCAGGAGCAGCTGGGAAGCCAGCCCTAACCCACTCATCAACTACCTTTTTTGTTACTGATTAAGGTGACCAATCTCAATTGTGAACTTGATAAAGATCTAGAGTCATCAGGAAGACAGACCCCTGGGAATGTCTGTGGGGGGATGATCTTGATTAAGCTAACTGGGTGGGAGGACTCATCCTGTCTGGGTGGCACCATTCCTTGGACTAAGTCCCTGAACTGTATGAAGAGGGGAAACGAAACTGAGCTGAGCTCACATGCTTAGCACTCGCTGAGAAGGAGAGTTGAGTAGCTGCTTCCGGCCCTGCCGCCCTGCAATAGTGGGCTGTCCCCTTGCTATGAGCCAGTTTAACCCTTTCTTCTGTTAGTGCTTTTGTCAGAGCTTCTCCTGACAAGAGACCAAAACAATAACCCACGACCCAAAAGCTTCAGCAGGCCCACGACGGGAAAGATGAATATGTGTTGAAGTTTATGCTCTAGAAGGAGCAGCCTTAGGTCTCACAGGACTTGAAGGCAACCAGTACTAAGAAAGTAGCTGATGGCTCCTGAGAGGAAGAATAGAACATACCGTGTCACCCACCACTGGAGAGTGACCACAGGGACAGAGGGGAGACTCGATGTGGCTCTTTTGCTTTCTAGGCTGGTATTACAGCCCATGACCCACACGTCTGACCTCCATGCCTGGAGAATGCAAAGCAGGTCACTACGGATGGTGACTCGTTTGCTGATGGCTATCAAATCCATTGCAGAGTTGAGCAGACTCAGGCTGGGCCCAGAATGGAATTATTCCCTATTCCTTTTTTTTTTTTTTTTTTTTGGTTTTTTGAGACAGGGTTTCTCTGTATAGCCCTGGCTGTCCTGGAACTCACTTTGTAGACCAGGCTGGACTCGAACTCAGAAATTCGCCTGCCTCTGCCTCCTGAGTGCTGGGATTAAAGGCGTGTGCCACCATTCCCGGCTATTCCCTATTCCAAACGTTCAGGCCTCTTTACTCCTCAATTCTGCAACTCTGGCTAGAGAGCTCCCTGTTCCACTCAGAACCCTATATCAAGGCCCAGCTCCAAGTCATGTGCTCTGTGGAGCCCCATCACTCCTTGGGACAAGTCATTGCACAGCTGACACTAGGGTACCTCCTGCTCACCACATGTGCTGAGTTTATAAGTTGGTTCATGGTGAGGGCAGTGGCAACTGTCCCACAATGCATCTGAGGGTACCAGGAGGGGCCCTCCACAGGGCACACCACCCCATTCTTTAAAAAAAAAAAAAGATTTATTTATTATTATACATAAGTTCACTGTAGCTGACTTCAGACACACCAGAAGAGGGCATCAGATCTCATTATGGGTGGTTGTAAGCCACCATATGGTTGCTGGGATTTGAACTCAGGACCTTCAGAAGAGCAGTCAGTGCCCTTACCCGCTGAGCCATCTCACCAGCCCACACTACATCATTCTTAACAGATGGTATCAGTGATTCCTAAAACACAGCACCACTTTTGGTTGTGTCCCATTGAATTAAAGACAGGCGGAAAATAGGGAAGAATGAAGTTCAAGATGACTGGAATTGAGCTTTCCCAGTTCACTGCAGTTATGAATTCCCCTGCCCGTGCCCCTCCTGTGGGAAGGGCCCCTTTGCTCTGTACCTTCCTTACAGACTTTGCAGGGAAGGCATGAAGTCAGAGTGTTGAAATGGCTGGTGTAGTCTATACCCTCTCTGCAAGCCTTGCAGTCCTCTTCTGACAGGTATTGGCCTGAGGATGGAAAGAAAACTGGTTAAGCAAACTTCAGGAATCCCAGAGCTGTGGTGAAGACGCGTGCCCTAGTTAGACATACTTGGGAGATGGCTATCACAACTGAGGGACTGCCTGCATCAGATTGGCTGTGGCCATGTCTAGGGAGCATTTTCTTTTCCTCCTCTCTGTTTTGTTTTGTTTGTTTTTTGAACAACGTCTCACTATATAGCTCTAGCTAGCCTAGAACTTATCATGTCGGCCAGTAGGCAGAAACAATTCAAGGCAACACTGGCCTACACAAGCACTGCAGGTCAGTCAGGGCTAACTCTGAGACTCCCATCACCCAACAAAAGAAAGAGGACTATGAATGAATATTGTGATCTTTGGTACATCAACGAAGTAGTTAACTTGTAAAAGAGACAAGTATCTATATAAGCAGACTATGGAAGCCACCTCATGATGAAACAATCTGGTACCCATTCTATTTCCCGAGGCATCACTGCCAAGCACTCCTGGGACCTCAGGCCTACATCCCTATTGGGCTTCCACTTGGAGGTAGTGTTCCTTGTGGCAGAGTCTGTACAGCGAAGGAATAGATGGCCTGTCTGTCTGTCCTCTGTGTATGCCTGCACCGCTCAGCAGAATTGGACTGTCCTCAAGACAGGTTGTCTTCTCAGCATCTGCCACCTGTCCTGGAAGGAGGGAGGCTGAAGCCATGGCCAAAAGGAAGGAAGGCACCGTCTTCACAAGGCCAAGGAGCCTCGTGTCTCTGCAGTGGTGCCCGCAGACACAAGGCAGTGGCCAGACACTGCAGGACTGTAGTGGTCCTTCTAGAAGAACCGGGGATATGCCAGAGAGACACTTGTGACCTCTCCCTTTGAGTATAAGACTATTGAGACAGTGAATGCCAACAAATTGGAAATCTTTTACTGGGGAAAGAAAGATGAAGCCTATGGCTAGGCGGGAATACAGAAACTTATATGGAATAAGATTTACAGTTGTCAGACCACCCTGCAGGACAGAATATTGATGGGTCAATAACTCTGGGGGCTGGAGAGATGGCTCAGAGGCTAAGAGCACTGGCTACTCTTCCTGAAGACCTGAGCTGTCTGTAACTCCAGTTCCAGGGGACCAGTTCTGACACCCTCACACAGACACATGTGCAGGCAAAACAATGTACAGAAGATAAAAATAAAAAGTTAAAAATTATGAAAACAACAAAACAGTACATACCTCTGGTACCTACTTAACCCTAAACGTCCTGTCAAAGATGGATTTGGGGTTCACTAGATCCCCTGTCTGTTTCCAATATGGCCATGATGGGCAAATCTCCTTGTGTGAGTTTCAGTATCAACCAGTGAGTTTTTCCCCCGATAATTTTTTATTGATTATTCGTGAATTTCACATCATGCACCCCAATTCCACCCATTCCCAGTTGTTCAATATCCAATGTCCACTCTCATAACTTCTCTCCCCCAAAGAAAATAGAAAACTAATTAAAAAAAAAAAAAAGAAAAGGTCTGGCCGTCACAGTGTGTCACACACAGTGTACCCTTCTGTTCACACATTTACTTGCAAGTGTTCATGCGATGAGTCACTGGTTTGGTTCCCCTATGCTATCAATACTAATCCTCACTAAGACTCCCCTCAGATGTCCTCTTGTTGCCCCGAGTCATGAAGACCCTGCAGCTTTGGTTCTGTGGGTCCAATCCATTCATGGGCTCCAGCAGCTCACATGTCAGGTAGCTGTTGAGGTGGGCTAGCTCAGAGCCCTGGATCTTGGACTGTGTGGGCCGTCAGCTCTCCCACATCCTTGCTTCCTGGGCACTGTCTGTGTGAGGGGGCGGGGCCAGCTTTCTCATCAATGACTTTTTTTGATTGGCTTACTTCTTGAGGATGATGGTAGAGCCTGGCTTGTTAGGACTGCCCAAGCACAGACACTGACCCTGATCATTCTGGAAACAGGATCAGGCTGAGAGCTATCAAAGGTTCCACAGAGAGTTATGATGACTGAAAAGAAATGCGAACACAGCTGGTTTCCATGGTTTTAGGACCATAGGGTACCCAGAATTCACATAGTGAACAGTAGCTGGCTAGCAGAGCTAGGGCCTATAGCTCAGTGGTAATGTGCGTGTCTAGTATGAGTGAGGCCCTAGCTTGGATCCAGCAAAAAAAAAAAAAAAGGAAGGAACTGGATAGCTATGTATAAAATAAGAAGCTGGACCCTTACTTGATTCTGTGCACAAAAATTAGTTCAAAATACCTTAATGGAAACCCATCAAAATAGAAAACATGCAGGGAAAACATCGTGAAAATAAATCTTCATGACCTTGGATTTAGAAAATGATGAATAAATATCTATGTCAGCAAAGAAATGGGAATTGCAAGACCATGGAGCCGGGGGTGAGTGGATGGGGAGGGAATCAGAGACAAAGACTGGCCATCACTCTAGAATGTACCTGGTGAACAGGGGGGTCCTCCTGATGGGCTCTTCTTCGGCCTCTGTGGGCCAGCTGGGCGATCACTGACTGACTTAGCTGTTACTGGAACAAAGACAACCTGTGGAAACAAAGCAGGAGCTGCCTTATGTGGCTCTTGGGTCTCACCTGTCTTTTATTCTTTCCTGTTAAAAAAAAAAAAGTTTGTATATACATACACAGTATACACAGTGTAAAATTAGAGGAAAGTCTTTAAATTTATATTTTCTCAACTAGAAACAGCACACATCCTCTAATATACTGTCTTGTTTCCTGTGTGACCAGTTAATCATGTGTGTGACTATTTCTGCCCCTCACCCCCAGTTTTTTAAAATGCAGTCAAGACTTAAAAAGATGGCTCTGTGGATAATACACTTGCCACACAATCGCAAGGACCTGAGTTCAGATTCCCAAAACTCAATATAAAGCCAGACATAACGGTACACATCTGAAATCCCAGGGCTCCTGTGGAGATGAAGAATTCCTAGAAGCTCATGGGACAGGCAGCAGCATACTCAGCGACAAACAAGAGAGTTCCTGTTTCAAATGAGGTAGAAAGTGAGAACTGGCACCTGAAGGCGGCCTCTGATCTCCAGACACATTCTATGATACTGCACTCACATGAAGTCACTTAGTGTTGTGATGACTAATCTCAGTTGTCAACTAGACTACATCTGGAATGAACTACAATCCAGAAATGAAGGGCACACCCGTGACTCAGATCCTGAGGCAGAAAGATTTCCTTTAATCTGGATCCTGAGGTGGGACAAGGCATGCTTTGGATGTATATCCTGTGCAATTGTCTGTTGGAAGTATGCTGTCTTTTATTCTTATCTTATAGGGGATTACAGTTAAGAGATAGCATGAATCTCAGAATAGACTTGGAACTCTGGACTTTTAAACATTGTTGAGACTATGGTAGGCTATGAAATTAGACTAAATGCATTTTGCATTATGCTATGGCTACAGGCCTATGGGAGCCAGGGAGTTGGATGTGGTGGTCTGAGTAGGTATGGCCCCCATTGACTCATGGGTTTGAATCCTTGGCCCATGGGGAGTGGCACTATTAGGAGATGTGGCCTTATTGGAGGAGGTGTGGCCTTGTTGGAGAAAGTGTGTCACTGTGGGGACAGAATTTGAGGTCTCCTATGCTCAAGCTATACCCAGTATGGTACACAGTCTCTTTGCTGCCTGTAGATTAAAGATGTAGAACTCTCTGCTCCTCCAGCCTGCATGCTGCCATGCTTCCCACCATAATGATAATGGACTAAACCCGTGAAACTGTAAGCCCAATTACATGTTTTCTTTATAAGTTGCCCGTGGTCGTGGTGTTTCCTCACAGGAATGAAACCCTAACTAAGATAAGTGTGTACAAAGATTTCTTTACATGCATTCAGGTATACATTAGGTAAAGCTAACATCGTAGTCATTTTAAACAAAAAGGCCTGCACTGCTGTGTTCATACTGTCCTGTAACCAAAGCCCAGAATTCTCTTCATCTTAAAACTCTAAGTCTGTACCCATTAAAGTAACAGCTCACTCCTCCACCCATGTCTCCGTGTTCTCAACTACTATTCTGCTTATTTCTCTTCTTTTTTTCTTTCTTTCTTTCTTTTTCTTTCTTTCTTTCTTTCTTTCTTTCTTTCTTTCTTTCTTTCTTTCTCTCCTCCTCCTCCTCCTCGTCCTCCTCCTCTTCTTCTTCTTCTTCTTCTTCTTCTTCTTCTTCTTCTTCTTCTTCTTCTTCTCCTCCCCCCCCCCCAAATAGCTAAAGAAGTGATACCAAAAGTAACTAAAAGCCAAGAGAGGATGGACACGATGGTCCACAGGCAGGGCCGCCTGGTACTACCTGAACACATCTTAACTCTGCTTCCTTCCTCCATTCTACTTACTTATTTTTCAGACATATGCATGTTCCACCTCAACAGTGAAGTATTTCTTTTCTTTTTTAAGATTTTATTTATTTATTATATGTAAGTTCACTGTAGCTGTCTTCAGACACTCCAGAAGGGGGAGGACATCAGATCTCATTACAGGTGGTTATGAGCCACCATGTGGCTGCTGAGATTTGAATTCAGGAAGAGCAGTCAGGGCTCTTAACCTCTGAGCCATCTCTCCAGCCCAACAGTGAAGTATTAAAACAGAAGGTGGAGAACTGTGTCCAGCCTGGTGGAAGTGAGTCTACAATAATATGCATATAATGTAATATGATATAAGAATATATACAATAAGTGTCTCTAAAAAGACACTTGTGTGCCTTTCTATTTGAAGTTAGAAACAATGGACTCCAAGACACTGGAATTCTCAACAATCTCATGCTGGCAGAAGGGGGAAAGGCCAGATTCTAGGCCTCTTCAGGGCCCCTTTGTTCTTTTTAAGCCTATTAAGTT